>JAOTQM010000030.1:6600000-7092500 GCA_026939265.1 Oreonectes daqikongensis | reverse complement strand
GGTTGGAATAATTTGTTTGTGAGTTCGGGACACCTGTTACCCACAATTCAAAGGCTATTTGTGTCTCCGGCGATAATAGGGAATCCCGTGGAGACATAACCGGATTCTGGAGTGCTGTCGGAAGCGTGTCTGAAACACCTGCTGAAGTCACAAACACGCACAATCTTTTCTCTATATTAGAGAAGACATCTTATAGATATCCACAGCTTTCAAAGATATTAGAAACCAGTGGACATTATTCGATATAAAACAAAACATATGATTCTTACATACACACATGCATGTGTCGGACATGTTTCAGGACATTTTATTACATTTTTAAACATAAAATAGATCCTAGATTAACCCTAATCCTACCTCATAACTTTTCCTGTGCAAAGTATACGTAAGCATTCCGTTCACCAAGTTTTCCTCGTCCCCGCAACGTAGGCAAATCCTGACGGACACGCTGTTGCTGTATAGCTTTGCTGTCTAACTTCTGCATTTGCCCTTGAGAAAAAGTTGTTTGTGTCAGTTGGGTCCCATGGGTGTGTGTGTGTGTGTGTGTGTGTGTATTTGTGCGCCGGAGGGGGGTGTGTGAATACTGGAGGAGTGAGAGTGTTTCGAATAAACTCATTAGCATGACATGATGAGACTGAAGACGAGCAGAATAAAGAAGTGACCGGTGTGTGTGTGTGTTTGTTTGGTTTATAAGATGGAGTCAATGTCCTGTCAACACTGGCTATGTTCAATAAAGCACAATACTATCATACTAAAGACCACCATTTCTGGCATACTTTTCCATACAGGTATGTATACTACCGGACAAGTATACAGTATATCAAGTATATCAGGTCAACAATTCTTAAAAAACTATTTGATTACTAATAGTGTACTTTAATGTGCTGTAAGTATTAAAGCAGTAATCTATCAGTATACCTACACTGTAAGTTCACTTTTAGTATTATAGTAGTATTTTAGTTCAGTATAGTATTAGTATTTTAGTTCACTTTTATAAATACTTTTACACTACCGGTCAAAACACATCAATATCTTAAAAAACATTTGATCTGAAGATGTATGCTTAAATGTATGAAACTGGTTTCGTAGACAAAAACGTAATTTTGCAAACATAAATGTTTTTCGTTACAAACTAAATGTTTTTAAAATGAATGACTTTGACTGAATCATGAAGAAATAAGAGCTCAGAATAGAAAGAAAACTTATAAGTGTTCAAAACTTTTGACCGGTAGTGTAAATTATCTTTAAAAGTACACTTCTATAAACTAAAAAGTGGACCAATTTAATCTTAAAAATGCCAAAATATTTTTTTTATTGCAATGCTATCTTTTATGCAAGTCGTCATTTTAAATGACTGCCATCATTCAACATTTCAAACAAAACCGAATAACATATGCAAAATATTCACTAATACCCTGACCACATGAGATCATATAAAATGTTTACCACATTCATTTTCTCTCTCTCTCTCTCTCCGATGTTATGGCATCACGTGTGATTGGTTATTCTCAGTATGTGTTCACGCTCTCTGCATGTGTGGCTTTGCACATGTCTGCTGCTGGTGGAATATGTTTGCGTTGTATGATTGAGTATTATAAAGCCGAGCAGCGGGGTTTCATATATTATTAGGCACTGGAGCATTCAGAGAAGCACCCCGGGCGTCTCTGCGTTCAGCCCTGGTGAGAATACACGAGGATGTGTGTAATGCAGGTGTTCTTCTACCTGTGAATGGTGAGAGGAATCAGGTATGCCCTTTAGCTTTCATTCACAGGGGCTTGAATACGATGGGCAGAAATGTTGCCCATGTCTGAGTGAAAGATTCATCATAAAATATGCAGTGTTATCATGTTTTTGTTATCATTTTATGCTCTCTTTTGGATAAAAGCATCTGCCAAATGAATAAATGTAATTTAATGTTATATTGTGAAAGCAGTCATGTATTTTAGCTGCAATTATTTTCACAATATAATAAAATCCTACAAAAGAATCAAATTTATGGGCCTAATGTATAAAAAAAATAAGACACTCAATAATGTTAAAAGGCGACTTATGGATTTTACTAAAAATAAAAAATGAATAAGGTTACTATAGTAAAACCATGGTATTTGTAGTAAAACCGTGGTTATACAAATGGTAATCAATATATGTTTAACAAGCATGGGTGCTACACTTTTACTATAATACATTTAATTTTCATAAGGGAATTATACATTTTTCCAAACATGTTTCCTAGTTTTGTTACAAGAGGTTCAATGAATCCAAACCTCTCCAGCTTTACAAAACATATCTAGCATCACCACTACAAGATACCTGGAAATCCATCTTCCTCTCCTCAGGATCTAAAGAGTTCAGGAGATGGAGTGAAAAACCTCTCTCTCTCTCTCTCTCTCTCTCTCTCTCTCTCTCTTTCTCTCAGTCTCTGAACACATTTCTATTCCACCTGTGTGAGGTCTTGCAGATAGAGTCACAGAAGCAGAAATCATTGTAATTACTCTTTAATTTATTGACTAATGGCCGCAGCCTCCCCTGACAGCAGCAATTGTTCTAATGTCCCGGCCACCTAGACACAGCTCAGGTCCTCTTTGGGCAGCGTAACTAAAATAATGTATCATTACAAGCACATTAAATTGAAACATATAGACCATAACTGCAGTAATTTATATTATTTTGTCTGTGTGGTTTTTGTTCTCTCTTTTTTCCGCTTCGAACAAAGTGGACGATTTTCTTCACGGGTAGAGCCGAACGCATCCTGATGCTTCTGGGGTCAATGTGAATGACATGGATGGATGCAGGAGAACAGATTACAGGGATGTTTTAGGACACCACAAACTGGATTTTAGAACGTTCTAACACCAATATTAAATAGTAATGTCTATACACGAAAAACTTGGGTGTGCTTTATAATTCAAACAAGTTCCTATTGACTATAATGTTGTTCTCTCAATTCTCTCAGTTGGTTTCAGAACCACAACCTCGATATCCATTCATCAGAGACATCATCTATAGGTTAATTATTCAGAACAGATGCATATGACGTCTCTTATCACACTGTGAGCTTATGGAAATTAAAAGCCGGCGTGGCGATAACAGCCCGCTGTGTTTGAAGACATGCGTTCTGTTCACAATGTAAATCAAGGACAGCCGACAGCGGAGTTCATTCAGGCACAAGACAAACACTTTCCATCCTCCCTGCTCATCTCACTTTTTAAAGGCAGTCGGCTTCTGTCTTTTCTCCTCTTTTTTCTTCTCTGCCCTCCGATTCGTGGAGCGGATCGATAGAGTGATGCAGACGTTGGCACTGAGGACAACAGAAGTGTCTCGTCCCCAGAGAAGAACAATAAGGACGGACTCATCCCCCATCCTGACCACACTACCGGCCTCCAAGCACTCGCAAGAGCATCTCGGAAGGCAGCCAAACACTTTTTTTACGTGCTTCGGTCCGAGCGTGCACGCGAGTAGGCGTGCGTTTGGCTTAGAAACACTGAGACGCGACGATACCTGTACCAAAGAAAGATGCGGCGAGAGGCTTCGTACGCAATAAATCACTGAACGTTGACACACGCTGCTGTCCTCAAAACACATTGTGATATTATACAGTTAGGAGATGCTTTGAGAAGCATTTTCAAGCTACATAAAGTTTAACGTGGTCTCTACAACCGCCAAGACTCAAGGTTTCTCGCTACAGCAAAACATCGATTGAGAAACAACCAGACAGGAGAGAATGAGTCGAAGAAAGAGATAGAGGAGAATGAGAAATGACTGAAGTTGAGACGAGAAAAAAGATCAGACGGAGAGAAATGGAGAAAGTTGGCAAGATACTGCGCTGCAGATTAATCCAGGTCCGGTCTGAGGAAACCAAACAGAAGTTTTGTGCCTCAGGGACACACGGCTCAACTGAGGAATGACCACGGGTTCACTATTTATTTCCTAAAACTCAGGTCAAACAAATCTTGCCCTTGTGTAATGCTGCCTGCTCACTGCAGGAGGCGCCCAAACACTGAATGTCTGTAACAGCATGTTTGCCACAACTGTAAAATACATCTCCAGCCACCAAATAGTGTTTGTACAATTAAAAACGCATCATATATACAACATAACCAAAAACAGAATAAAAAAATTACACTGGGAATTACTTAAGTTTTTTGCATCACTGCACTCAGGAAGAAAAGTGTGATTTATTACAGAAATCCAAATTGTTTATTACTTTTTTGCCACTTTTTTATTAGGAACAACAGATGCGCAATGAGCCCCAGCATCACAGCATCACAGCACCACAAAGCACCTCACCAGGACCACTGATGAAAATGAATCAAAACACAACGTAAGAACACAGCATCTTTACACAATGCATGTTCAATAGACCTTTTCACCCACACAGCCGTCTTACTGTCAGCATGACGTCTGCTCCACTTTTTGGCTTACTTTGCTCAAGAACAGCTCAACAGCCACATGTAAAGCAAGAAAGCAGTTTGTATTGATGTGATGTTCAGGTCTGGTGAATCTGAAATATGACAGTAATAGAGTTGTACGGGCAGCAAACAGCTGGACAGAAAACAGACGTACTTTCTGTCTTACAGTGATTTCACAGGCATGAGAAAACAAAGCGTGATATACGGATCTGCTCGCTTTTTTTTACTTGCAAATAACAGAAAGGTGCATTGCCATGAATCAAATTTTTAATCTAGAAGTTCAGAACCTTTCATCCAGTTTCAAGGTTTTTGCACATTTTGCATTAATCCATCAAATTGGAACTGGTGATTTAAGCCATCTATTAACTATTTGTGTATCACTATGCCAATTACAAACATTAGTAGATACCCCTTTTAAATATATTTTCAGTTTCTGAATATAAATTGCAATCTTTTGTGGGGCTTACTTCTATCTACTGTAGTACTTTCTGACTTTAAGTATTTTTACTCAAAACGTACTCAAAAAATACTTGAATAAAAGTTAGAAAGTACTAGAACTGTAATGTAAGTATTAAAGGTACTAAAAGGTAAAAAATTAAAAAAGAAAAAGCATTTTGGAATTGTCGTGAAGTAAAAATAATATGCATTAGAATGTAATAAAATAATATTTTTCAGAATATATAGAACGTTTCAAAACGGATCAGATTATGGATTATAGTTTACTAAAACGAAAAACATAAAAACTAATTCCAAAACTAAAATTCTGGAAAAAAATATTGGCCTGAATAAAAAACGTTTAAATTAAGGAACTAAAATTATTAACTGAAAATAAATCAAATAGAAACTAACTAACATTCATCTTTCATAACAACATTAAAAACAAATAAACAATAAAATGACAATAGCACATAAAAAACTGGCTAATAATTCAACTAAAAATAAAGGCTAATTCAAAATATTTATAAAACTAACAACAAAAATTTGGTACAGTATATATACTTGAATAAAGTAAAAATACGTCACTACTGTCCACCTCTTGCTGGGTTGTTTCTATATTCGGGTCAAATATGGACACAAAGTGTTGAAACAACTCAGTGTTTTTAAAGTGTTTGTTGTGTAATTTTATGTGGATTATAAAAAACAAACATCTGATAGATTGAAGAGCTGCATTTGCTGAAAATTCAAACACTGGCATAGGTAGTTTTATTAAAAACGTCTTATAAGAAAAGTGCAAAATATGACCTAAACTACCATAACTACACTATCTGTAGCTCTTCTATCTCTTCTGCCTCTCTCTCTCAATCTCTGGTGGCTTCACCTCCTCTTTCTCCTCTCCTCTCCTCTCCTCTCCCTCCAGCCGCTGGTTGTGTCAGTGGTGATATCTGCTCCAGAGAGAGTTGTGTGTGACTGCAGAAGCAGCAGGTGTGTGCGAGCGCACAGCTGTGCACATGTGGAACACTATCTGCTTGTCAAACATCATTAACACTTCCTGACTACAGCGCTCTTCTCTTTTGCTCATTTCCTGTGGTATCTGAAGGAGAACGCCAGGCTGGTGTCTCTGGGGTGACGAGTGAAGGCGATGAACGCAGCCCAAGACGACAAGTTTGGAGCTCCTTGGCTGCAATGCATCGTGGGAGCAGGAGGGCTGCAGCTGTGAGCGCAGTCACGGTTGCTGTTGTGCGGAGAGAACGGGGGTCCCAGCGTGGGGTCGCCCACAGCGGCGTGTGTGCTGAGACAGCAGACGGAGAGAGAAGCCATATGATCCTGTCAAACCTTTCTGTGGAAAACCCTTGCTTTCTAGCCCCACGATCCCGGTCCGTTTAACACATTGACAGATGATGCTAAAGCTCTCAAATTGTGTGAAGAAACTTCTTTTAATCTAGATAATGGGATATTTTAGCATACCTTTAAAAAGGTACATTTACTATAGAACTTCATCCAAGTCTAATAAAAACGCATGCAAAAAGTATGCAAGTAATTACACTTACATTTGGCAGACGCTTTTATCCAAAGCAACTTACATTACATTGTACTATACATTTGTACATTTTGTATAGTAAGCAAGTGGGGGTTAGGTGCCTTGCGCAAGGGCACCTCAGCCGTTACCCGCCAGCCCTGGGAATTGAACCAGCAACCTTCTGGTCATGAGTCCAACGCTCTAACCACTGGGCCACGACTGCCCCAACTGCCCCAAGTATGCAAACAAAGACTCAAATCTTACAAGTGCACTGTCCCGTTGTAGATTAGATGTGTTAAAGGGATATAGTTCACCCAAAAAATGACCAACTAACTTTGGCGCCCATTGACTTCCATTGTATGGACACAAAACTACTGCAACATTTCTCAAAATATCTTCTTTGAAAGAGTCATATACAGATTTTGATTGACATGAGGGTGAATAAATGATGAAAGAATTGAACTTTTCGGGTAAATTTGAATGATTTTAAAAGTGTATTATAATAATGGCCACTAGGGTTGCAACGTGCTCAGATGAATTGTTGGCATATTTCACAGCTTGAGATTTTTGGGGGTGAACCGTCTCTTTAAACATCAGATTTTCTTACACAATGCCCTTCTCCCCTCAATGTGAGGAGCAGTCTAATGTTTCTCCCCCTCCACCCATGCAGCACACACTCTCGCTGAGGGCAGTTTGTGCTGTCGGAGCGGTCAGCACCTTTAAAACACACCGGAGCCGATATGATTCATCTCTCTCCCCAGGGTTTCACGAAGCGGCGCTTCGCTTTTCCGTGATCACGGAGGCGGGAGGCGCTCGCTGACCGATCGTCGCCTCCACCAACGGGAGAGCGGGACCTCCTCCAGACGCCATGATCATCTCCCCTTCACCCGAGAGTCTGACTAACGCTGCAATCAAAGCCGGGGTAGAGGAGAAAGATTATGAGGAAGATGTGATCAAAGCACGCAGGGAGCTCTCAGTGGCAGACTGGGTAAAAGCCGATTTACCTGTTTATTTGTTTACTCTGATCCCTGCTGGAGATTTAATGTGCTCCGGAGTTTAAATAATGCGGCGTCGGCCAGGACGGGCAGATACGTGCGCAGGTTTATAGACGAGATGCAGACGAGAGTAGAAGCTTAGTGGAGATAACCGAACCCACAGTGGGTTCGCAACACGGCCGAGACGCAGCTCAAAGCATTACACCACAGCGTGGATGTGAAGCTCGGTATACAGAGAGGATATTGTACACAAATTCAGGGCATGAATGTGGTGTACAAAGTTAGATGCTCAAAGTGCAACAAAAATCTCTGAAATACCAAAGATAAGCTGGAAAATATAAGCTAGAGGAGTCAACCGGAAACAGCTTTCACAACCCATTCTCTTTTTATAATGTCACATTTGATCAAATGAATCAGGATATACAACCAGAAACAAAACATAAACCAGAGGTCTTGATTTTATCCAGGAGGAATTATTTGGATTGTTTGGAGTCAACTGTGGAGGACTACACTCCTCCACCGATAGCACACATACATCTGGGAGACGTCTATTTGATGTCTGCATTTACATATGCAAGACGTCGAGACTATTTCTGTCAGATGTCATATAGACATTTAAAACATGTCTGTAAGATGTTTATAATTCAGAATGTGTGTAAGATGTTTAGATGTTTATTTTTTTATACAGCACATGTTTTTCAGATCTTTAGAAGACATCTTACAGAAGTTAGAGTTAGGGCTGTGCAATCTGGGTCTTAAAACTCAAGTTGACCGTCATTGGTTAAACTCAAGTTGACTGTCATTGGTTAAACTCAAGTTGACTGTCATTGGTTAAACTCAAGTTGACTGTCATTGGTTAAACTCAAGTTGACTGTCATTGGTTAAACTCAAGTTGACTCTCATTGGTTGAAACTCAAGTTGACTCTCATTGGTTGAAACTCAAGTTGACTCTCATTGGTTCAAACTCAAGTTGACTGTCATTGGTTCAAACTCAAGTTGACTGTCATTGGTTCAAACTCAAGTTGACTGTCATTGGTTCAAACTCAAGTTGACTGTCATTGGTTGAAACTCAAGTTGACTCTCATTGGTTGAAACTCAAGTTGACTGTCATTGGTTCAAACTCAAGTTGACTGTCATTGGTTCAAACTCAAGTTGACTCCTACTGGTTGAAAGTTGTGGCTAGAAGGGATACAGCTACGGCCCATTTCATCCTAATCCCCCTGAAACCTAACATCTCGTGATCATAAAATCTCTTCCAGCCCTATAGCCCTGGCTGAAACTCAAGTAACTTCTCACTGGTAAAGGAACAGCAAACATTATTTGTGTCTCTAGAAAAAACAGGAACATATATTAGGAAAGTAAATAGTATGAATTTCATGATGTTAAGATGTCTCACTGCAAGTGGTTCAGTCTCATTTCAAAACCCTCAACATTGCATTTAACCGCCAACCACACACACAAAACACACAAGAACACACAGTAAATGAGCGGTCAGCTCTGCTCCTCTCTGCATGAAACATGTGGATCCTCATGACATGAAGTGGATGAAATCAGAGACAGTAAATCATGTCTAATGATGCCTGCGGGCAGTAGCCTTAGGGGCCTAACACACACACACACGCACGCACACAGCGTCTCTCTCAGTAACACACACATGTTTGTTTCATATTTGTGAGGTCATTCCTTAAGCTTCCATTGATTTTATATCAGGCTAATAATATTTTCTATCCTCTAACCCACATACAGTACAAACATGTGCATGGCATTAGATTCAACGAAAACATGACACAAGCTGGATGTCATCATATTTCGTGTTATTGAGGACATTTGGCTCTCACAAATACAGCTAAATCTGCATACTAAAAAAATGGTTGGGTTTGTCCATATTTTGTCCAACTATGTGTTGAAACAACCCATTTTCACCTCCATTTATGAGGTCATTTTTATAAATGTGTACCTCACGAATCCTCCACCTCCTCTCAACCCCAAACAATCAAGGTCACAAATTCACATCTGGAGTGATCTGAAACACTCCATTTCACACATCATCTTTCTGACAGCTTCACATTACCCCCACACTTCATTAGTTAATCCTACCAATTACTCCTCATTAGCATCATGGGCAGAAATAAAGGCCAGACACCCGTCCGGCCAGCGGCTTCAATCATTCAAGAAAGCAGGTTTGGGAGAAGAGGGGGAATGCTGCAGAGGGTCGGCTCTTATCAGAGAGAGGCTGTAAGTCACACAGAGGGAAAATAAAAGGATCTGCTGATTCTTCCGTCAGCTTTATCTCAGGGAGGGAGATGGGCTGCAGGGAGATCATGGAAAGCATGAGATCAAGATCAAGCCACAGGAACCCTGCAGTGTTTTAAGGGAACAGGACGGTGCGAATACACCTTTACAGACAAGAAGCTTATTTTAATTCTATTCACTTTTTATTTCTTACTGAATAAACACAGAAATAGGAAACCAAGCTGTTAACATTTGTCAGGGTCAGTCAGAGGAAAGCCTGATTTCTCCTCCCCGTCGATTGATTTGAGCAGTAGGAGATGCTTTTCATGTTTTCTTGTTATTTGAGGATGACTCACAAACACAATTTTCCTGTGTTTTCAGTTATCAAATAATCTCAACAACATGCTACTGACTTTTCACATGAAATCAAACTTTCTACTTAAAGGGACAAAATGATCATAATTTAATCCTGGTGTCTTTCCAAACTCATATCACTTTTGTTCTTCTGTGAAACACAACAGTTTTGAATAATTCGTACACAACTCTGTTGAATACAATGAAAGTGAATTGGAACCAGAGGTTGTCACGCTCTAAAAAACACAAAAGATTATAAAAGCAGTCTAAACATCTTGTGCTTTGTTTACAAACTAAATTGACTAAATCTTATTCTGGCAGTCGTTCTGTATATTTGTGGCATATTTGTAATTTTGTCCATTATTTCTTTGCCTAAACTCTTTTATATCACTATAGAAATACAATTAAATAAAACTGAATGTTTCAAAGGACATAAGGCTAAGTGAACGATGAGAGAATTTTCATTTTGTGTGAACTGTTCCTTTAAAATCTGCCTGACAGGGAAAAACTGGAAAGACCAGAGAGATAAAGAGAGTGGAAAAAAGATGGAAGTGCTTTTCTAATGGGCTGCCCGACCTCGTCTCTTATGAGTGTGTGAGTTTGATTTACTTTGTCAGCAGACACTGTGGCACTAGATGGTTTACTGATCCACAATGTTCTCTCGGCTTCTCTCTCCATCTCCTCCTCTCTCTCTCTCTGGAATGTGGAGGCGAATGTAATCACAAAAATGTGTTTGATTAAATGGAGCGGATGCCCATGACAGTCGAGTCTGGAGACGGGCGGAGGCAGACGATGGGATGTAACCTCCACCAGAGCAGGAAGAACTGCAGACTTGGGAAATCACTCGTCTCTTTTAGAAAGCTCCAGATTCTCTCTGTGGTTTTTCCCACTGGAACGCATCACAACAATCTCTCACGGAGCCCCTCCCACCCCGTTCGCCTCTTCTTCTGCTCTTACTCGTTCTCAGCGCTCTCGACGGTTGTGCCTGCATCATCGCAGGAATTCTCCCTAGCAGCGGGAAGTACAGAAATCACAGGCTGTCGCCAAAGACTCATAAAGTGCCTCGTCAAATGAGGTCAGCAATTAATTACCTTAAATTAAAAAGCCCCTCAGCATGGAGATGGAAAAGACCCCTGCGCCCGCCGACAGCTCTGTCTGAGATCCGACGGCGGGCCGGGGAAGGCAGGAACGAGGCTGATTGGGAGAGATTGCAAGAACTGATTAATGAAACATGGTCGCTGCCTACTGAGAGAGAACACTCGGATCTTGTCGACTAAACGCGGAGAAACGAAATGCTAACGGCAACGCTGACACTCGACATGAGATCTTTTTCAAGCGAGTATGAAACAAAATATTGCCAGTTAAAGACGTACAGTATATATCATGTGTGACATGCACAAGGCCAACCAGTTTTTTTTAATCTTGGTTAAATTTACCAAGGAAATGGTTTGTATTTGACCCAACAGTAGTTTAAAACAACCCAGCACAGGTTAATGTACGACCCAATGGTTGGGTTTGTCCCTTTTTGACCCAACGGTCGGTTAAAACAACCAAGCATTTTAGAGTGTAACCTTCCACATCTATGACTAACCAATAACTGTAGGTTTTGTCAAAAAGTTTGTTCATTTTCTCCTTGCCTATCTTGCACCTTCTAGTAACATGGTCTTGTAAACTATCGGTACTGCTTAGTGTGTTGACAAAATGTTTTATGCTCTCCTACTTGTAAGTCGCTTTGGATAAAAGCGTCTGCCAAATGAATAAATGTAAATGTTTCCCTGCATCAGATGTTGGTTCTATATGAAAAAAAAATAAGTAACATGGCTGCCTTAACATTTTGAATTAATTCAACTTAAAAATATGAGTTAATATGAGTTTGCATGAAATTCATTAGTTAACAAATATTTTTTTTACTATTTAAAGTTTACTTTTAAGTTAACCCCTCAAAAATTGCTCAACCCTTTCAAACATATGCTTAATAGTGCACGAAAGCTTGACTACCCAATTAAAAATAATAAAACAGCATATTGCATTCCGTTCCCTCTCTAGCACCAGCATCGCTTTGAACACAAGATCATGTGTACAAACCTTCATTTTGATCTGTTTTAAAGTCTGAGCTCTCACTGAAGGTCAGCGTGTAAATTGACTGTAATACAGTGAGATTATGTGGAGTTTCCACACATAAATGCTGATGTTTGATAGTGTCTAATTGAATCAGTCTAGAGATGCTGTCTGTGTAGTGTGCTGATGTTCAGGACCGTGGACAGCACCACAGAGAAAGCAAAATAAATAATACAAAAACAGTATGTACTTAGATTATCATATTGGTATTGATATCACAGCAAAATCGGCAGTATTAAAAAAAATCAGATAAACACTCATAGTGTATATATAATCCAAACTCTTAAAGTTTATTGACCTCTTCTATCCACCGGTCTCATCCTCAGATGACACATCCACAGACTGTCCATTCATTGACTGCACCTCACACACAAAGTTGGCGAGATCTACCTGAAAATCAGTCGCTGTAATCTGGCTTTACACACTTCCAGGAGTCTGAGTACATCCGTCTGCCCGAAAATAAAGTCGTGTTTACAAGGCACCGGGTTGATTCAAAGGCCATTTTAAAAGAAGAACTGATCACCGGATTTACCAAAGAATGAAAGGTTAGAAGCGTAACTGTATCTTTCATAGTTGTTTTAAGTGTTTATTAGCAAGTAAACTAGATGCAAATGAGCAAATTTCCATTGCATTATTTTCCAATGCACTTTATTTTTTCTGTGCAAGCATTTGCAGAGGTTACCAGGTTTTCATATAAAATGTTTTAAAAAGTCCAACCCAGCGTAATCTTGTGTTCAAATCAATTTCGGATAACAAATGTCAAAATAAAACATGCTAAACAATGGTTGCTTTACTTTTAGGTGGTCCCTTCCTATCAAGCAGACGATTCAAATCCAAAACATTTCTAAGTCGGAAAGTTCGAGACTATGTGCCCTTAGACCTAAAAAACTGTTACTCAGCCCAGAGGGGCACAGAGGCCAAAAAACATCGTTCAACAAGCAAAATAAATAAACATATCAGTGATAAATCTCTCATAAGTCCATAATAATAGGATTAATTTAGCAGCGGGTCGATACCTGGCATCAATATCACGGTTTGAGGGTTAAACTTTTATGACAGGACGGCAATTATTGAAAATTCTACGGGGTCTATAAATGTTGCTGCAAATTTCCCTCTGACCTTGAATCAGATGCCCGAGTCCTAATATATTCATTACTGCTCAGTCTAGCATGACATTATTTTCACACTCAAGCAGTTTTACTCCTAATGTTTGCCAGCATAATTTGTGAATGGCACATTATGAGATGTCTGTGTCTTTGAGGATCTTAGGAGCTCAGCATTGGCCCGATATTAATGTTTGTATGTTTTATCGTGTTAAAACAATAAGTCAGTCCGCGCGGCTCGATTATGCCAACCGTTCTGTCAAAGGTGTCGGCTGCCAAGATTGTTAATTAAATCTCGGTTAAGCCTTGAATCGAGGGTCATTCTAGAAACTTCATTAGGAGTTATGAATATTAATTTTCCAATTTAAAACGTCATTCAACAACCCTTTTGCTCTTTAAACACGAACCAGGGAAAAATACACTGTTTAATAAATCAATTAACTATTGATTTAGATTAATTAATGCAATGATGAAGAATTAATGCAAGTCAAAACTCTCCGTCATTTCTTGTCGAAAACGTCAGCCGTACACGTACGACACCAGAAACACGTATTTGTTAAGGCCACACACGCACTTTGTTAAGCTTTTCATTCGCTGGGATGGCGACGGCGGGGTTGCTGAGACATCTTTGGTGGTTTCGGAGGTTTACTAACTTTCTTTTCTTCATCTCTCTCAGCGCACCTCGGTCTTATTTAAGACCCAACACACTCTCAAGTTATAAACCCTGAAGCTCACCTCCGGAAGAACACCATATATATGACATACCTGCTATCTCAAGCACATTACCTACAAGGAGCGTCTTTGAGTCGGTTTACTATTAGATGATAATTACTTTAGAGCTTTAATGTTTCTTTTGGATTAAACTTTTTATTCTGGAACAAGCAGAAAAACAGACTACAGATGGCAGTATTGCAGGGACAAATGTTCAACTGAGAGAAGGACAGCCGCCTGTTCTGTGAATATAGTCTAAAAACTCTTGTAAACAGCTGCTTAAATCCAAAACCAATTGTAAAAAGCGCTTTAGAAATAACATTGACTTGACTGCTAATGCTAACATCTACAATGTTTATTTCTTCTAGAATCTTGAAATGCATATATATATATATATAAACCCTTTCACGCATACAGTAAACACTGAGCACAGCATCTCTTCAATCAAAAACAAAACGCATACAAAACTGAAGTGGACATCTGATATTAATAATATAATAAAAAAGAAAAGTTCAGAATTAGTTGTTCATGCCCTAAGAGCAATAAACACAAGTGCATTCTCACTTACTTTACACAAAATATTGAGTTACTATGTGAGAACAAACATCAATACCCAAGAGGGAAAAGAGAAAGCAATGTCTGAGCCATTAAAAGTGTGAAGAGTGTATTTCAAACATTATTTTAAGATTTCAATAATGCAAGAAATATCTTACAAATTGGCCAAACCGGGCAAACCGTATTACTCAGCCGTATTACTCAGGACTTCAGCCAAAGGCTCGGTTTGCTCTCCATTTCACCTCAATGCTGTCATGCATTTCTTTTAAGATGGCGTGTTTGATATCGGTACACATCAGTAGGCTAAAGACTGGATGAAGGACACATTCAGGTCTGTGTGCTGTTTGCTTGTGTTTGTGTATGGTGATTTGGTTTTTGTTTATTCATAAACTCAAATCAGACAGAATCAGGTCGCCCTGCAGTCAAATCACGACCAACACCGTTAAATATAAATGTACGTCAATGTTATGGCCAAACCTACGACTTAAAAGCGGCTACACGCTGTTCTGTGGGTCACACAGCGATAGAAATCTCCGGCTATTCCATGGTGCAGACAGACCACACAAGCACACGGCCGTATCATCCATCACATCATATCTTTTCCTTGCTGTGTTGTTTTCTTTTCTAATTCTGTCAGATTTCTTTCTCTGCTCATCTCTTACGGTTGAGCGCGTCCTACACGCCATCTCTGTCATTCATCATCGCTTGCTGCTCTCCTCCGGCTTCTGTCTGTTTCTCTCTCTCTATTTCATATTGACATGTTGCCACTTTTTAGACCCCTCCTGCTTCATCTTGCTCAACTACCTTTCAGACGGACCGCTTCGCTCAGGCCCACCGCCCCACAAACACACACACACACACACACACACACACACACACACACACACACACACACACACACACACACATTTGGTCCTTACTAGCCCTACACTCACGCACGCACGCACGCACACAGTATATATGGTTAAAGATGACTTGGTTTTATACTGAGTTAATGATATTTTCTATTCTCTTGTTTGTATAACTGCGGCGACTCATAAACAATGTGTAACCACAAATTGTGTCATTTACTGTATGGATCTGCACGCACACACAAAAACATGCAAACACACAGCCGAAGATTGGAATAAGTTACCATAGAGACAGTACTGAACATCAAAGGGGCGGAGCCAAGATGGCAGGTTCCTTCTTACATCATAACACACACACGCATGCACGCACAGAAAAGCACATGCACATGCACGCAAGCACACGCAGGCAAATGCATGCGCACACACACACACAAACACACACACAGAAAGTAAACACACAAAAAACACACTTACATTGAAGCACAAATACATTCGCAAACCCACATGCGTCCTCACACACAAACAGAAACACACTTTTCATTGACTTCTGTTATTGATAAAACATTATTGTGTATATTTATTAGTCTCTTTTGTTCATGGGGGTGCTGGCAGATCCTCTCAATGTATGTGAAAGCCCTTCTAGGGGAGGTTTAGAGAAGAACACCCCCGCCACACACACACACACACACACACACACACACACACACACACACACACACACATACACACACACACACACTGTCTTTCTTGTAGCACTAATAAGCTCACAGTGTCTTGCCAGAGTGCATTAGTCCTGAACAGAGAGTCTGTCTGCCGCTACAGCACACGCAACAGTGATGGGAAAAGCCAGAGAAGCTGATGTACCGTCTGAGAGACGAGCCATCGCTCAATTCATTACGCCACACCACCCCCCATCTACAACAGCCACTTCCTACACCCCTCTCTCTCTCTCTCTCTCTCTCTCTCTCTCTCTCTCTCTCTCGCTCTCTCTCTCTCACACACACACACACACACACACACACACGTACAGACGTTTGCTGTGTGAAAGCTCTTGTTTATTTCCTGGAGGAATAGACCACAATGTTCGATGAAACCTTAAAACCTCTCTGTTGTTATTTTGGTGTTTTAATAAAAGGCGCGTCTGACCAACTGCTCATTCGGGATTATGGCAGCGCCCTCAAACAAGAGGTGGGCATCAAAGAGAAACTGATATGTGCGAGAGAGAGAGAGAGAGAGAGAGAGAGAGAGAGAGAGAGAGAGAGAGAGAGAGAGAGAGAGAGAGAGAGAGAGAGAGAGAGAGAGAGAGAGAGAGAGAGAGAGAGAGAGAGAGAGAGAGAGAGAGAGAGCTGACAGTCTGTCTTTGTTCAGCCGTGAGAAAAATAGGACAATATCAATATTATTTCATTACACAGCATGTCAAAACATATCTTGAGACTTCTAACATTTGCTTTTGTACATGAAAAGTGTCTCTGCGTCTATCGCCAACAATTCCTGTCAATCACTGGAGATTGTTTCTCTTTTATTTATACAAATAGAAGTGAGGATTGGATATTATGAGCAGGGGACTGAATCTGAACATAGTGATAACCAGATTCAAACTACATGAGCACCTTCTGTTTCCAGCAAATTACATATAAAAATGATATACATTACAATATATTATACATATACAGATTTACTTCACATTGTAATATTTATAATTTTGATACATTTACACACTTACTGGTAAAACTTTCTGCGCACACCGTTATCGCAATGACAAGAAAATATATATTTATTGTGACTCCTGTGCAATAACTTCACAGCAAGTAGATAATATTATTAGGTTTTCTTATGATTTATTATTATTCAATATTGTCAGTTATTTGATTTTATGCAAAGTGTCGTGTTGACATAATCAAGCTCCACCAGTCAACCCTGTTATCAAAGTTATTAAACCAAAAAGTGTTTCTTTGATTTATTAAAAAATATAATTTGATGAATAAGCTGAAAACAACATTTAGTCCCAAAATAGCATATACATAACAGAGTAATATGTAGTGATGATGGAAAAAGGTTCAATCTCAGTATATAGCATCTCTCTCTCTCTCTCTCTCTCTCTCTCTCTTTCTCGCTCGCTCGCAACACGTGCTGACTCACAACAACAGTGTGTGTGTTGTGTTTGTGTACGCATCGGTCAAACCAAACATGTTATGGATCAATTAACTTGACTTTTATGTTTGTCAACCCCAATGACAGACGGCTATGGATGATTAATCCCTTTAATTAGTCAATAATGTACCTTTAAGAGCATCCAGAGACCATTTCTGAAAGCAGCACCATTCACTATAAGTTTCTATTCTGGTTCTGTTTAAAATTCACAGCGGTACCGACAGGTCTTCTCGGTTCACTGGCCTACAAAGTCTTGAGCGGGAATCATGGACTCCAGAAGCGCTCGGACACCTTCTCCTTCTCATCCTCCCTGTTTCCTTCTATTTATTATCAATTTTCTCCTCGCTCCACCCTCCGCTGGTTTCGTTTCAAAGAGCCCTGGGTACATTTGCACATGAATGAGCGTGCAGTGTTTAATTACGACCTGAAACGCTCTGCCCTCGTGGAAAAGACGAGAGACGCATGACACAAAGCAGATCGGGCAAATTAAACTTCGACAAAACGGTCGGGGCATGCATTGGTATTCCTCGGCCGTCATTGTTTTGATGGAAAAGGGCTTTTTATGTTCTTTGCTTCAAAAGAGTCAAAGACTGAAGGCGTCTGAGAGCGCTGAAGACCGGAGGGCCAACCAGAGAGGAGATAAAGTCACGGAGAGACGGAGAGATGTGGATGGCAAGCAGTGTTTCAGCACTGTATCTACTAAATCTACAGCTCGAGAAAAAACCTTTTTTACAGTATTTTCTGGCATTTTTACAGCCGAGTCTTTTGATTGAAACTGAAGTATGACACAAAAAATTTAATATAAGAAAATATAGCTGATAAATCAGTTTTTTAATCAGTTATCATAATATTTAATCTTTATTGTAGCTAAAAATAAAAAAGACATACGCATAAAAATAAAAAGTATATATATATGCATTCACAAGGCAGAAAGCTTGTTTAAACCCAAACAAACCTCAGATCGAAAGTCCGATGTTTATTTCACAAAATAAAGTAGGAAAATAAAACCTGGAATATTGACCCTTCTGGCTTTCTGTAATCAGATGCACATTGTACATTAGTTTCTGTTTAGCAGCTAAAACAAAATGTTCAAATTAATGCTTTTGAGAAAACAAACTTCAAAAGGATTTTGCAAATATTCCAGCTAGCGTTCATTTTTTAATTCCTTGCGCACAACTAAATTAATGTCTGTATGGAGGGAAACTCTGACCACAACACCACACAACACAACGCTGCTATAATTCAAATGAGCTCATATGCAGAATAAAGCGCTAAATGCGTCACACTTTATGCCGACAGTCAAATGTGAGACTACATCTGAATATCAAAGCAGAAGCTCTAAAGCTCTCAGTGTTATTAATTAGTGATAAAAATTACAAGGCATAATAATTTAGTGGACAGCGTGATGAAGCACATTCAGGGCAGAAAACATTTAGTGTTAAAGCCAGCGGTGATGCAGGACGCTGTCGTATAATAAACAAACAGACTTCCTATAAGAGGTCACGCGTGAAATAAAACCTTAGATCAATCAGAAAGATCATCGCAAATAAACGTGCAGTTTTTATTAAAAAAAAATCAAAACTGTCTAACTACTGACTGGTTGTTTAAATTAAATATAATAGATAGATAATAATTGACAATACTTTTTAGCTTATTGAAGATGCGCATGCGCAGACTCTAGCACATATGCACGCTTGCACAAATGCACGCATGCACACACACACAGCAGCTGTGCCAAGACTTGCCAGGCACGCGGAGGTTTATGTGCACACGCACCCGACAGAAGCACATGCCAGCACAGATTTGTGAATAAAAATAAACAAAGCCATAATGCTGCATAATACAGTCGCACAATCCAGAGAAGAGCGGCATATGTGTGTGAGATTACCAGAGCTACTGAATATTAACACAGTCCAGCAAATACCAACATACATTCACATCAGTGCTGGCCATCAGATTGAAATAAAGATGACAAAGATATCACGAGCAAACCACGACAAAGCGTTTTTATCAAGACAGTCACTATTTAGATGCGAGGACTATTTTAACCTCATATAATTACAATGACAAAATCAACTCAGCGGTTTCATTGCTCTAATTATGTTACTAGTCAAATGAAAGTGTGTGTGTGCGTGTGCGTGTGAGACCCCTGAAGACAGCCTGGAGACACACAGGCTTCATTAGAAGAAGAAAGCCACTCGCTGCACTAAACAGCCATGGCAAATTGCAGACTAAAATCAGAGCCATTATGTAAAGGCAGGCCGGAGGCGGTGAGGGGCTGTGTGAGTGTGTGTGTGTGTGTGTTTGTGTGTAAACACTGTGTACTTAGTAGTGTGTATGTGTACCCACACTTGTGTAGTCGGGTCAAGAGTATGTATGTGTGTCTATGTGTATGAAGGTGTGTGTAATAGTGTGTATGTGTAGTTACTGTGTATGGAGTACTGTGTATGTGGTTTGTGTGTGTTTGTGTCCAAAGTGTTAATGTGTGTGAAAATGTGTGCTTGTGCAGTTGGATCGGAAGTGTGCATGTGTGTGAATATGCACATGCGCAGTTTGGTTAAGAGTGTGTGTGTTTGTGTAGTTGGTTCCAAAGTGTTTATATTTGTATATGTTTATGAATAGTAGTTGGGTCAGCAGTGTGTGTGTGTGTGTGTGTGTGTGTGTGTGTGTGTGTGTGTGTGTGTGTATATAGTTGGATCAATAAAGTGTATGTGCTTGTGTAGCTGGGTATGTATGTGTGTGAATGTGTTTGTGTGCAGTAGTGTGTATTTGTGTGAAAGTATGTGTGCATTACTGTGTATGTGAGTGTGTGTGCAGTAGTGTGTGTGTGTGTATTTAGGACAGTATGTGTGTGTGTGTGTGTTTGTGTAGTTGGTTCTGGAGTGTGTATGTGTAAATGTGTGTATGTGCAGAAGTGTGTGTGTGTTTGTGTAGTTAGCTCAGTAGTCTGAATATATGATAATCTGTGCAGTTGTGTACATGTCTGTGTAGTTGGGTGAGAAGTGTGTAAATGTGTTTGTGTAGTTCGCTCATTTGTGTGTCATTAGGTCAGGAGTGTGTGTGTAGTGTGCGTGTGTGTGACTGTGTAGCAGGTTGCGCTAATAGAAAGCAGACTGCAAATAAAATATACGCTTCAATCAGAGGCCAAATTCATTTGAGAGAAACTAACAAATAAAAACCACAGCAAAGCTCTTATTTGCCTCCCACACTTGCTGTACTTACAAATGTGTGTTTGTTTGTGTGTTTATACACGTTGTGTGAGTGACAGGTGCAGATGCAGGCCAGGTAACCTCTGTTCAATGGCTCATGTAAACAGCTCTTACGCTCAAAACCCCGGGGTGATTTGTCTGCCTGTATTTTTTCATCGCCTTGATTTGCCTCCTGTACAAACCCCTGCCCTTTCCACAGTTTTCTGTTTATGAATAAATTCAACCTTATCTTTCCGGACTGCCGCAGATAAGCGTGCAAAATTGCTTTCTTTGATACCGTTGGTATAGCAGCGTTCGGCTTTACTCACAAGTTCCTTATGTTACGATTAAATTTAATTGCATGCCCCTCTGTAAAACTTCACTAAATATTTACACACAACACGCCTGCAACCTCAAAGTTTAGAAGTCAAACAGATAAAAGTGAAGAAAACACCAGCAGTCCGTCCATGTGCTTCATATAAAAACCGTGTATTATCTTAATAGTTGTTATCTCTCAGGATAGATATAGAAACTGGCATTAAACGAAAAAGCTTTTTCATTATAGCGCTTGCGTAAATCAAGTAAAACTGTAAACTTCAAGCTAAGCCCTTATCACCGAAGGGCAATATTCTACGATCTCACCACATTACCACCCACGATAATGGCATTGGTGAGCAAAGACAGTATTAAGCTAATAGACCTGGCCACATCTTGCATTATAAATAGTCATTAATATTCCATTATCTGTCTGCACATACAACCCAAAGTACACAAGCTGGCAGCGGCGCTCGGGGGTTTCACATTAATGCCTCACCTGGTTTTGGGGGACGTCGTCAGCCACTCCTCATGTTTCTCGAATGTTATCAAGTAGGCCGCGATCTCCTGCAATGGAAGGAAAGAGGAACATTTAAATTTCAAACATGCAAAACAAACAAGTCAAGTTATGTTTTTTAAAGAGATCATGCTCCTCTGTGTTGGGTGTTGTGGGGGGCATCCCTCATCTCCGCACTGAGATCTTATTAGAAATAGGAAAGACAAGTTACATCTTTCCTCACCTATGCTTATAATACCTTAAACGCACAATTTTCTGCACAAAACACAATTATACAAAGTTAGCGAGTGTCTTTTCGATCTGGTCCGGGCCGGCCGTAAAGCTTTAAGCATCACTATGAGCAACCCGTCCGTCCAGACACAAGCGCTGTGGATGTTTCTAGCTGACCTGACGACAACCATCGTTCATCCATCGCTCTAGGGTGTTCCTAAACCCTTCAGACCCACCGAGCAGCCGTCTGAAGCCAGATTACACAGCCCCGAGGGGGAATGGCATCCGAGCCCCGCAGCCAATCAGCACGCGGTATCGACCTCATCTTTCCCTCTGACAAGCAGCAGATCGCATCGCTGTGCCAGAGCACTCGAGACAACGTTCACGAGAATACCTTCGAATTCTGAGATCAGATCTCATTTTATGCACCAGTGGTCTCATTCGAGCAAAGCGAGACAAGAATCCGTGTGTATGCGTCTACCGTTACACGTCACATATCTGTTAACAGCTCAATCGCTGGGAGTGAGAAGCAGCAGAAGAGAAAAGAGATTCGGCAGCATGTCTACAGGACGGACACATCAGGCGGATCTTTGCAACAGAGCGGAGGCGGAACGTTCGGCTGACAGTCACGCGAAAGATTCGCCGTGTATCTACACGCAGCCATATGCTCTCTTGGCTCGGCTGCGAGAAGCGGCAGAAGGCCCAGGGAAGTGCACGGAAACACAACTGGCAATGTTCTCTGTTGGTTTCGATTTAGAGATGCCAACGTGCGCGCTGCCAATTTAACCCTGCTGCCCTCATTACCGAAGGCCCCATCGAGACGAGTCGTGCACGAACGTGCCAGAAACAAAAGGCTTTATATAAACACACACTATGTAGTTTTATCTTTTGTTATCGAATACAGCTGGAGAGGCCTGGAGATGTGTGGCACCTTCACCATTTGCTGTGATATTTTTGTTAAAAGATTCCCCATCGTCCTCGGTGGCTGCAACACAAACTTCTTTGTTATCCTGTTTACAAGCGGGCCAGGTTTTCATTATCACCGTCTGATTGTTTGTTAAGCGGAGACCCTGGAGTGTCCTGGCATCGGCATTGATAAAACGAACAAAAAACAATGACCCGCTCTAATTTGGCAAACAAGCATTTAGACGCATACAAAGCATCGGGGGAAGCGGCCTTTATCAAATTCTGTTTATTCAGGGGTCGATTCTCAGTGGTCTTTCCAGATCTGTCCCCTTTTTCTTGTTTGTGCCAGCTTCACTTTCCCTGTGCTTCCTATTGCTCCGGCTGCCTTATAACTTCTCTATTCTGTTTGAGCTCTAGTCACCACAGAGATTATATGACAAAGTCATTTTGCATTGAAAAGAAGATGAAGGCCTTTGGGCTTCAGTGTTCCGCCAGAGAACATCCCTTCCCGTTCCCTCTGTTCCACCCCTCCCTCAGTCTTCCCGCGCACCCTGGGGGCCGAGCGTTCGGCTTCTAGCAAACCTGCTCCAGGCGGCTCCTTCCTTCACCCACAGTTAACCTGAAGGGCGGCGCCGATGCCTCGCTCCGACTGCCAATGAGAGCCTCGAAGTTTGCCACCGAGGAGCCGGAGAATGTGAAACTCCTCAAAGCGCTCTTTAAACTATAGCAGGGGGTAAACGGGAGTCAAGAGAGGCGTGCGAGAGAGAGTTCCAGACAAACTGAAGTGTCATCTCGGTTCCATCCAGACGATACCTCTCTCTCTCTCTCTCTCTCCGGCTCGCGTCTTGAACGCTTGTTGCTAAACTTTATGAAATGCAAATCGACCTCCTGTGAAAATGATCTTTGAAACACTTCTAACAATTCGACACCAAAGGAAGACATGAGTAAATCCTGCTACCTGTTTCAAAAGGCCGAGCCTGCCATCCGTCTCCCTCTGTTGTTTCTAATATGAAAGACAAGTCGTGAACAATATGACTCCCTGACAGGTTTATTTAAGGGACCGTTCGTGCCGCAAAACAGACGTGCGGGTTTCGCGTCGCCGTCGAGCTTGTGACAAAGGCGGAACGGCGATCAAGTTTAATTACTTCAGCTATTAATTCAAAGCATAAGTGACTTTTTGATGAAGCACCTTGTTTAAGCGATCGAAGAGCCACGGCCCAGTCGAGCTTTTGTTGTTTAACACAGATTGACCGCAGTTAGCGTTGTCAGAATTAGTCAAAATTGCAATTACATCAAAATAATTAACAATCAACGTATTGTGGTAGAAGATGCATTGTGCGGTAAAAATACATCACATTGATGCACTGGGTTATTTTCAACACAGTATTGGGTCAAAAAGGGACAACCCAACAATGAGATAAAAGAAAACAACCTAGCATAGATAGATTTACAATGGTTGGTTTGTTGCAATCTGACCCAACGCTGGGTTAAAAATAACCCAACATTTAGACTGTGTGACTCAATAATTCATTGTGATATTTTATTATAAAGTATGGCAAAATTCTGAAGTACTATTTTATATAGTCACCTAGTTAAAATGACCCACAATGCAAAATCTTCACTATGCATAAACACATAAAATAGCACAACCATCGTTAATAAAGTGAGATGTAATTTCATAATTGTCATAATTTTATTATTATTTTAAAATATTATTATATCATTTTTTATGAACTTGCTTAAACTAAAAGTTACGAGTTGCAGAATTAACAAACAACAGAAATGCAAAGCTAGATATTGTTCATATTATCATATTATATTATATTATATTATATTATATTATATTATATAATTTTACATTAAATATCTAATAAATTGTATTATAACAAACACAGACCGGAAGTTAACTTCGGGTCAGGTGCGTGCATATAAGACACCTTTCCAATAAAACTCTTTCAAATTCAGATTAGAATTCATATTAAGATTTCTAATTTAGGCTGATATGGAGGCCTTGCAGTTCTGCCGGGGGTCATCCTAAAACCAAATCTCTTTGACCGTGCCTGAACACGCATTAAACCCGAACGACTCCCGGAGGCGCAGTGAAGGAAAGCCAGAGAAAGTCGTCATTCTGTGGAAAAAAATTCTCCTCCGCAGTTCTCTGCAGGGTGAGGAAAATTTCGCACGACAGATCCTTTTTTTGAATACGTGTCTTGATTCATTAGCGAAGACCTCCATCACACTCGGTTACTGCCATGGTCCCCACAGGTGCCCTTAAATCCTGCGCTACACCCGTGGCTTGCAGTTTCAGAAATGAATATTAGTCAGAGCGTACCCCGCTGAACTGCGCTAAAAGTGCTTAAACCAACACTCAGACGTTATCAAATACGAGACGTTATAAAGCAGTATGGTCAGGTCCATTCCTCCGCTCTGTACACACCATCACTTTCAATCTGTGTAACCTCAGGGTTTCATAAGGGCAGCCTGCTCCACCGGCGAGGTGTGAACAGCCATAAGGTGAGAAACGAGTTAGTCTATTATTTTTTTATGTTTAGTCATTATAATTATTTAAAAGCCTAACTACACATAAGAGATAGGATCAAATGTTTAAACTCACGGTTGGGTAAAACACAGACAAACCCAATCGTTGTTTTAAATGAACTCAGAAAATGTTCATATCTGACCCAATCATGAGCGCAGGTTCGTGTCTTTCTCTTTCCCACAAGGTCATCATCAAAAAAGAAGTCAGAAATCAAAATGAAGTCCCTGCCACGGTCCCGCTGTCATCTCAATAATCATAATCAAACTCTTCATCCGCAATCTTTTACATTGTCTCCCCACCCACTCGCTCGATGAGACGTCACCAAATCACACAGAGCAAATTGACAATCCACTTTAAAAAGTGGGAGAGGAAATTGAGCCATTAATCACAGCGCTCACGTCCGGCCCCGGTACCGTCCGCACGCCCAGCCCGCCGGCGTACTCGGAAGTCTCTGTTGCGTATTGCGGAGGAAAGATAAATGCTCTCTTTAACCGTCATTTGCCAATGTCTCGCGTCCACTAAAGCCGCTGTGTGTAGATGTCACTCCAGAGCCCTGTTTGATGAGTGGAAGTGTGCGCTTGGGTCGGCCAGACGTAGACTCAAGGTGAAAGACTCCAGCAGAGGTGGAGAGGACATCCTAGTGGTCGGAGATTGATGTTCGCTCAGGTTGGCGAAGGACTGGAGGAATGTACTACGGCATACTTTAAAGAAGTCTGGCAGGACATTTTGCCAAAGGGAGACGAAGATCATTTATGACGATCCACGTGCCAAATCTGAGACTTTCGGGAACCGATGTTAGAAAGTTTTGGGGGGACTAAATGAAGAAGATAAATGAATCAAGTGCAAGTATGTAGACACTTCACCCAAAAAAATTCTGTCATCATTTATTTACTCTAATGTGGTTCAAAACCTGTATATGATTCATTTTTCAGCAGAACACAAAAGAAGCTATTTTGAGAAATGTCTCAGTGGTTTTGTGTTCATAAAATGGAAGTCAATGGGGTTCAATGTTGTTTGGTTATCGACATTCTTCAAAATATCTTCTTTTGTGTTCTGCTAAAAAAGAAAGAAACTCATGAGGGTGAATAAATTATGAATTTTCACTTTAAAGTAAGAATGTCATTACATTAGATAACAGAATATCAAATGAAGTGGCATCCGCAAACAAATGATGCTTGACCTTTTCTTCAAATTAACTTCTATTTTCTCCGATTACTTTCACTCATCTGGTGTCGAGGTGATTTTCAGTGGATGTCAAACTAATCAAGATCAAACAGGTGCATTATTGTAACTAGAAACATATTTCACGAAAAAACTCCAAATGCTAAACTTGAACTGAAATCAAAGATCTTTTAAACAAATGCCACTTTGATATTTCACAATCTAAAGCGTTCATTCATACATTAAAGCATGCCTTAATTTCCCAAATGAGCGACTTGTTGGACACAACACTATATTGTATATTCATTCCTCAATCCCATCTGTCTATTAACCCAAAGACATAAAACAACAAAGAGCCACAAACCTCCCAAAACTCCCTCCTGGTTTAGGCATTATATGCACACATAGATCTCCAGCTGTTTTATACAGACAGCTTGCAGGCAAACCTGTCACCTCAGCACAGGCACTTTAAGAATCATATAAACTTCAGCTGCTGTTATATCATATCCCAGAAGACCTCACACCGGCACAGATGTTTAAGATTAACCTGCGTCACTCTTCTTCAGTTCCAGCTGTTGTAAGACATGTAAACAGTGTGATCAGTCATGCTGGGTGATGATGTTTGTTTTGAGTTATTAATATTAATACACAGTGACACATTTCAGGATACGGGGCTTTTATGAGTGAATTATGAAGAGATGAAGGGCTGTACTGGATGTTTTAAATGCAAACAGCTCAAGTCTGTGTGAAGTTTGGGCCACACTTGGCATCAGTGTTAAAGTGATATATTTGGTGATATATCATGAAGTGACCCATTTGTGAAGAGAGAAGATTTGAGAAGCTTTTAATGCGACGCTGGACCTCTGTGTTATATGTATATCGCTGAAACTAAACAAAAGCATCAATAATACACTGTAAAACAGTTAGTTGCTTGTTGTTTGTTTGCCTTACGTTTTTAAGAACAATCAAATCGAGTAATGCAGAGATGACAGATTTTGTATGCAAAACCCAGAAGCGAGCATTTTAGCACTTCCGGTTCCATCGCCCCAAAGTCAATGGGTTTTTAATTGAGTTTTGGTTGAATGTCTTCAATAAGGTGTGTGTTATAATATGTGACGATTCAAGTCGATTGAGATGTTAAATGAAACGCGGTACATGCTTTGGCAGCAGGGGTCACTGTGTTTACTGCAAATTTGGATATGATGAAATAAAAAATTATTTAAGGAAAAGCACAGATAAAGTTTTATTATTTTTATATTAAAGAGACTTTTGTATTATTCATTTTTTATTTGATTTGGAGTTTGTTTTAAGATTGCAATTTAGTTTTGTTATTTTCACATTGTTTTTGTTTTACAAAGAAATGTGCAGCAATTGGTCACTTCTAATTTGTCTCAACTAATTTTGTAAAAACAAATCGCATCGTGAGGTAAGTATCGTGAATCGTATCGCATCGTGACAAATAATGGCAAAAATATTTTTACAGTTTACTATCTACTTCTTAAGTAACATGACAGTAGTTCAGCTCTTAAAATAGTAAATCATCAAGTTATTTTCTCAATATTATTATAGTTATTAATTTATCGTCCTTTCATCAAGTGTTTTATTTTGTCTGTATTCTCTTTGCTTTGTTCCTTCAATCTATCTTCTCTCTCTCCGGCAGCCTTGTTCCTGTCCTTCTATATCGGTTTGTTTTGGTGGATCGTAAACCTCAAGTGGTGATAAGGAGGGGGCGTTATTGTTCTGGAGACACAGCGAGAGAGACAGAAAGACAGAAAGTAAAAGTTAGAGAGGTGGGCAGAAACCTGGCACTTTGGACGATTGTTTTTCCCTGTCCAGATGCCAAGGTGACTGCCCTCCGCGATAAACCTGAAACTATCATTTGCGAGGATGTTATCAGATAGACAAGAGTGGGAGAGGTAGAGCGAGAGAGGTTTAAAAGACTAGACAGAGAGAGAGAGAGAGAGAGAGAGAGAGAGAGAGAGAGAGAGAGAGAGAGAGAGAGAGAGAGAGAGAGAGAGAGAGAGAGAGAGAGAGAGAGAGAGAGAGAGAGAGAGAGAGAGAGAGAGAGAGAGAGAGAGAGAGAGAGAGAGAGAGAGAGAGAGAGAGAGATGTGAAGGCAGAGAAGAGGGTCATCCATTAATGAAAACTGTGACTGTATTATTACAGGTTATGTAATTTCTCATTACAGTGTTTTACTACAGATTTCAACAGTGCCCACTCAGAACTCACTCATAAAACATCTATAATGAAAAGAATTTTTTCCTCCGTAATTGACTTGTAAGTGTAGTATTTTAACACAATAATACTAATGCCACAGAGACACAAGCCACAGAATTTGATATATCATTCATAATTCACAATAGAAACTGCGTGGAGTTACGCCACAAAATATAATCCTTATCTTTTTCACAGCAAATGTCAGTTTGACGACACACGTAAAGATGTTGATTTTGATTAAGAGAAATGTTTCAAACAGAAACAGAGCAAGTGGCAGTAAAAATAATCATTTTGATTGATAAAAAAGCTAAATGGTCTAATTAGACCTGCAGTATTCACTGAAACAAGGATGTTTACAGATGGAAAATCTCAAATTGCATTTCTTCATCCCAACAATTTTCCCCCGTAATTGCACGAGCCTAAAAGTTTTTAATTTGTTTTGAACTCCTCCACTTGTCTAACTCTCCACGTGCACAGCGAAGCAGCAAATAATTCACTCGGATCGTTCGTGTCACAGCCAGCGCGCGCGACGGACAGCGACAGCAATTAATAGCCGCCTCTACAGATTAATTAAAACCACAAAAGCAAAACAAGTCACATACAGTAAGCCCGGGAAAAACTACCGGCCCTAAAATTACAGAATGCTCCGAAACAAGATATTTCCTGAACGTTCGTTATCTCCGCCCCGTCCGGATTTACAATGGAGCGCTTTTCTTCATTACCATGAAAGAAGGTACAGCTGGGGAGAAAAGCGCGCCATCCGAACGCGCGCCCCACCTTTTGTTTCTATGAGAGGGAGTGAAGGTCATATCCCCGGCAGAGGATTCCAGGAGCTGCTCTGACTGTGCCAGCGAGAGCCCGGTGGGGAAGGAATGATGGAACGTTTCACGCTTCCTCCGCGACACGCGGGCCCCATCCGGAATACATGATCCGACGGAGACAGGAAGGAGGAGAGACGCGTCCTCCGCTCGGCTCACCCGGGATCTACTCCAGAAACGCAGTGGCACTCGACTTCGCCAGGGATTGAAGCTGGTGCTTGTGCGCGACTGGGGACACAATGAAATATTGAATTTCCTCCACTGGCTGTGATCGGAGACGTGCTTCCAAGGCCTGCCGATGCCAGATCGGCGTCGCCTCCGGGTTGATGCGGGCAAAATGCACACGAGAACTTGATGTTGAACCAGGTGTACATCCAAGACTAACATTCATTGCATCCCACATTCACTGAACAGTGTCTGTAACGTTGTACTGCATGGGAGTTTGTGGGAAAATGCACAGGGATTGATATAGAAATCAATGAAAAATCAATTTTTCTTGTTTTTTCAATACAAATATTTAAAGTATTTCATTTACTTGAAAATGACATAAGATCTTAGGTCTTGTTTACTGTATAAATTAGGCGAGTTCATGGTTAAAAAAGACAACAGTTATTAAGATGTTTTAAGAAAATATAAACTTGACTGAGAGAAAACAAGATCTAACCACATTTTCTAACCCCATTGGCATTAATTCACTTTCAGAATCGAAACTTAATATTTTTTTTAATAATGTTTCATATTTGTACTGGAAAAAAGACAAAAATACTGAGTTTACTTACTGTATGTGTTCACAAAGGTGGCTAATATCATATCAACGTGAATCACTAAAAAATCGGTAAAAAGAATAGCAAATTGCTATGAAGTTGTGTTGGATTTCTTTAAAAAAAGTGGAATACATTTTAAAGAAAGACAGCATTTAGCAAGACACCTGCTAGAACACCTGTATGAACGTGAAGAGTAAAAGTCTGCAACCATCACTTAAAACTGAGACCAGGTAGTTTAAAGTAATTGCTTTTTACTTCTAAAACTTCCAGTGTAGTGACGTTTACATAACTTAAATGGCTTAGTTGTCTACAAACTGTTTGGGGGTCACTGTGTATGCAAAAAACATGAGATTATTTACTTTCTGCAAAGAATGAGCTATTATTGTAATGTGTCGACTTGCTTTACAGGTCTCAGTATGGTACAGCTGTATCTCAGCACAGATTAAATTGAAATGAAATAAGACTCCTTAATGCTATAAACTGGTAGGGGTTCCAGTTGCAAAGATATTTCAAAATGACACCATCAAAGGTGTTGAGATTACACATCACTAATGATAACCTGCATGTGATGGACTTTGAGTACCAACTTCTAGAGTCAAGAAAGAAGCTCCGACAACAAGATGATCGAATATTTCACAGGCGTGTTCTGGCAGAAATATTATACTTGGACAACAAAATCAAACTTTAAAAAGAAAAAAGATCATGTTGTTTTATATAATTTGCTGCTTATGTGAATGGTTGTGCATTCATACCAACTTCAACATTTTCAATCTAAGATGCTTTCTTCCTCTGAAACCATCCACCCCATGCAACAAAACTACACACATAAACCCAACCTAGACAACATTAAACACCTGTTTACTTGCAATGACGAATAAATATATTAAATTTACATTTTTAAACTAGCCAAAAAATGGATTTACATACTTTTGTATGATGCTTCCAAAGTCATAACTGATTTATGGACTCGTACAGAAGGAGCTGAACTTGAATGCTGAACTTTTACTTCCTCGGCTTTAAATTAATATTGTTTTGTGTTCAACACACATTTTTTCGTTCTTCACAAAAATTAGTTCGAGATCAAACAGACCCCCTGCCACGCTGCCGTGAACCCCTCAGGGCCCGCAGGTCCCAAAGGAGAATATTCCTTCTATTTTTTGTGTTTCCTCGCATCTCATTATTAAATCAAACATGCACTCGGATCAGAGTTTGCATGCTGAGTATTTTGCACGTTTTGTTTATGGAACACAAATACGCGAGCGGCGGCTTTAAACGCAGCGTCCCGGTTTATAGTCTAAAGAACACAATAATAGCTCAACACTGCGGATAATTAACCCCACTAACAGTTTCCCACTTCCCAGACTGTGATAAATGAGGAAAGTTGATGGACAACGTGAACTTTCTTTCCTCCTACCTTTGAGTTTGAGGAAGCGCCTCACGTACGAAACCCCGCGGCTTTCCCTTAGTTCAGTCTCCAACCATTTGAGTCATATCAAAACCTACTGCCCGCTGACTGCATGACTGCATGAGCCGTCCATCTGCCACAGGTGCGCATCACATTAGACAGAGATACACTTCCAATGGTCAAACATCAGAAACTAAAGGGTTGAGAATTGAGCAAATGGATGAAGATGGATCACTGTAAAATACGCAATACGAGCATCAGTGTTTTACAAAGTTACGGAAAAAACGCATGAACACATGCGGTTTGGAAACATTTTCAGATGAAGTCCCACATGAAACTTTCCAACACAGAAATTGGCAAATTCTTATGAATTCATACAATATTATTTGTAAGTTTTAGGGGGTTAGAGGAGGGGCTTCAGTACTGCTTTTTTGAATAATCGTACGCTTTTGTACGATTCACATTGTACGAATTCATACGAATTAGCCACCTCGTAAAATCGTAAATCGGGCAGTCGTGGCCCAGTGGTTAGAGAGTTGAACTCATGACCAGAAGGTTTCTGGTTCGATTCTCAGGGCTGGCGGGTAACGGCTGAGATGCCCTTGAGCAAGGCACCTAACCCCCACTTGCTTACTATACAAAATGTACAAATGTATAGTACAATGTAATGTAAGTCGCTTTAGATAAAAGCATCTGCCAAATGTGTAAATGTAAAATACGTACAATTCCTGTGAGAAATTCCTGTGGTTTGTCTGTAAGCACATCATATAACTTTTCTCTATAATGTAGCGGAAAGAGAAAATGTACTAATCACATTTATCACACTTACAACCTTTGTATTATAACAACACACAAAGGGTTCAGATGTGTGACTCATTATTTCTTGTAATTAGAAGTCTTTCTTTGCTTGCCATCAAGATATAAAATAAAGTTACTACAATAGACAGAACAAAGCAGCTTTTATCTCTTTTAAGAACTGTATTTTTTCATTTGTGTTTCATTTATTGATTTTATAACATTGTTTTTTCAAATAACTTAGTCACTAAAAGAAACTTGTCAAGGTAGTTGAATAATAAAGTTTGCCATCTCTGTTGAACGGTTACATTAACGTCACGGCTTCACAGCTTAATTAATTGCTTTCTCAACGGGGCTTTTATGACACATCTGAACGCTTATATGATGACATTAGAAACTCCCACAATCCCTCACATTTCTCCCGTCGGTACAGCTGCTCTCTGGATTCATTTAACTTATGACATTTTGTTTGCAAACCTAAAATTTCCCAGCGTCCGCGAGTCTTTCTCCGTCCCGCCCGATGAATGCCGCCGCAGATTCATCTTTCTCCTAAGAGGAGCGTGACAGGCGTTAATGAAGGTGTGTGTTTGCCCTGTCAGGAACGCCAGCGCGCGGCTGCTTTTGTTTGGCAAGCCGGTCCGGCTATCAGGCTGTGGGGCGCGACTGGAACGCGGTGCTGATGTGGCACTAAAGGAAAAATGGTGAAGGTCACCAGACGCAGACAACTTCTTACAGATGACTGAAAACTTTTTTTATATAATGTGCAGGCAAGTGCAACGGTTCAATTAATATTGAATGCTAAATGAAGAAATGATTTTTGATTCATATTATTCCCACTGATCAGAACCTTTTATACATCCTGGATGGTTTCGAAGCAACTATCTCATCTAACTTCATTGAAAACATCTTTTTTGTCCTGTAATTGTGCACTTTGGTCTACTTTTGGGCTTAGGGTTAGGATTACAGGCAATTTAGGGTAACAGATCTTAATGCTTTTGACATTAAAAACACATTCTGCTGCTCATTTTGTGGTTGCTTAAATCTTGCCAAAGATCTTTTAACATCAGCTATACTGCCAACGAAGAAAACCTCAGTCTCTAAATTTTCAAAACTGGGTAAAATATGATTAAAAAATAACCCTTAGGTGATTAAAAAATGCTCTTCTTCAGTTAAATTAAAGAGGAGTGTGGGGAAAACCAGTGATGGATTCGCTTTCATGAGCGCTCTGCCTCTCTGATAAAACCATTTCATCACTCTCATCCTCAATATGGTAAACTATTTATTATTTTTTCATATTAATACATAACAGACAAAGCGTGATTCTTACCAATGCCCTACTTTTTAAAAAGAAAGTTGGCAAATAAATAACCTGTTGAGTAAAAAGATGAATCTAAAAGTGAACCGCAGCCAAGGAGTAATATAATTCCCTATCATGCATCACGCTTACTGACTGCTGCTACAACACTTGGACAAAAACACAAGAGCGCTGAGAAGCGCAACATCAATCTAACCTGGAACACGGCGTACAGAAAAGCTTTCAAAGCCTGGCCGAGAGCAGCTCATGTAAAGAAAGAGATCAGCCTGTACAGACCAGACGCTCGCTTCCCCGTAATCTTCCTATTTTTGTGATCTGGACTGTAATGTGGTCGGGAATTGGTTTAATCTGGGTTTCAACTTTTTGTTTGGATCTATGTAAAATCTTCATAAACAAATAAATAAACTTCACGAATCCAGAGCCAAAAGACAACAGAAGACTGATGTAGAATGTGGTAAGAGTTGCAAATCCTTTGAAAACCTGCTGTTGTTTACATCACATATGTATACACTGTGTACTAAAGCCTAGTGATCCGCCTTACTGTCTACATAGACAGCATCCTAACTAATGGAGAACTTCATAACCCTTACAAAAATAAGTATACTTTAAGTTCGTTTAAAGTGTATCTAAGTTAAATTCAAGTATACTTTATGTAGTAAGTATAGTGGTAATAGTACACATGTAGTACACTTCTAAGGGTACTATTACAATACTACTTGGAACTAAATAAATCCACTTATTAGTTAATAGAAGTGTACTTTTAAGCAAGTTTAACAATATGTTGACAACTGTTTTTCGACTCATGAGTATACTGACCGTTCACTAGTTTAATACCAGTCACACCACGGTAGTCTTTTTAGTTGATGAAAGTACACTTTGAAGTACACATGCAATAAACTAATAGTGAAAGTAGTGAGAAATATGATATTTTATACTCAATCAAAAGAGTAAACACCATACTAAAGGCCACATATACTTGTCAAGTACACTTGTGCAATCTTACATATTTTTCTGAGAAGAACATCAAAATTAGAGTGGATGTTTACATTATTTCTAGTTTGAAAGAAGTATACACTTGTATACATTTCTGATTTTGTTTGACTTTAGCATGTTGCTTATCCAAAAACATGATCCTTTCTGAAATCTGTCTGTATGTGAGACAGCTCACTAGGTTTTGAAACTAGGTTTTATTCTACAGACTACACAGATCCATCATCATCCAATGTCCACTCATTTCATTCCTATAGTTTTTATGGGACAACATCACATTCTAACTTAATTGAAAACATCTGTACTGTACTGTGATCATGACGTCTGGTCTGCTTTCGGGCATCAGGAACAGGACTTGAAAGCTACTAGATCCTAATGTTCATATGATGTCTTGGTAGACAGCTCACTAGGTTTGGAAACAGAACTATATAGTTCATATATCACACAGATCCATCATCATAATGAAAGTGTCAGTCGTATGGCACTCGCCTGTAAGTCGTGGTGTTCAAAAATATACGGATTGTCTCCCAATATACGATCTAACCCAGTGTTTCCAACAATCCTCCAAGATAAGACAAAGCAAGCATTAAAATAAGCTGAAACAACTAAAAATCAAAAGTCCTAACCTGTTCTGTGATGACCCTCCGAATATTCTGGATGCTTCACTGTATCTGATGAGAGCTAAACAATATTGACTGGAGCCTCTGAAACGCTCCGTTCTTCATAATCAGGTTAAGATCTTACCGGGCACACAGAAAGAAAGAGACAGAATTTACTTTTCTCAGTTTCAGCCCGGCTCGCGTGCCTCTTCAGCACTTTCGAACGCTTTTGCTGGTGGCGAGAACTCAGCGAGCGTTTGGGAATGACTTATTTAACAGATCACATTTCCCTCTCAGTCAGCAAAACAGAAGTCCCTCTCTGAGAAACAAAGCACAGGCAATGTAGTGTGAAATCTAGGGTCATCCAGAGACGAATAACTCCAAAGCGCAGGGCAACAAAGGACATTGAAATAAAGAGAGTGGACTCTTTCCAATATTTAATTAAAGACGCTTTCAGCGATGCCGGCCGAGCTAATGTCGAGCGCATTGTGAGGGTGGGCTCGTAACAAAGCCCACCTCGGTGCATCTGTCGTCAAGCTGTCAATAGATCTCATATATCAACACTTGGCTGTAACATGTAGTCACTCTGAATTTGGTCCAGACTTGGGGTGTTATTGATTTAAAAGCCTTCTGTTCTCTTTCTAGACGTCTTGCTGAGAGCAACAGGAGCCATCTACATGAGTCTGTTTGGAAAACTGTCAAACCAAAGACTCAAGTGAACATGCAACTTCTTTCTGTGACTAATAAACCTTTTAATAGACTGCAAGAGAGGGAAAGCGCTTTAATGATCACTATCAAATCTGAAGATAAATGACAAGAATTCTTCAGCTGCATTACTGTTCGAGTAAATAACGTGCATATTCTAGCTTAGGAAAGCATTGACAACAATATTTGAGTATCGCTTTTTAAAGGTGCTGCGTGTAATATTAAGGAGGATCTATTGACAGAAATGCAATATCATATACATAACTGTGTCTTCCTTTTTCATGAAATTTGCTGTGTTGTTTCTATAGTGTCCCTAAAAGGACAAACTGCTACATTTTGTAAATACGTTATCTCCTTCAGCAAAAAACACTGTGGCATCTTTGCCTACTGTAGTGCTTCGAAAGAGAGCGATGAGCCGTTGGTTGCAATTCACAACCTCACTGCTAGATGGCACCTTTAATATTATATTTGTGTTATATAATATATTTGAAATAAGATGCAGGGGCAACAAAAAGTCTGAGACAAAATAAGTGCAAATCTGAAATCTCACCCAAATCAGTATGAATGGAAAGTCGACATTGTGCGTTTTGGGAATAAGAAGAGATGCATTAGTGAAGGAGTTGGCATCTGACTGTCTCGCTGTGCTTACAGGCACTGCCTGAGGCGCTTCAGTCTTCACTAGTCAGTGTGTCCTCACCCGTCTGCCAAACACATAGTGTTTCTTCTTTTAGGTCTTATCTCTTTCTCATATGACTTCAGAGAATCACAGATACTATAAGCACATTACTCCCAGTTTAGCATCACTTGAGCCACATGTTCATCACTTTCTGATCCACATCTGTGAAGACAAACATCCCTAACAGCCATAAAAAGGTTTTGTGAAAGTTAGTGCCAAAAGTCAACCATAAGTGTTTTAGTAAATACAAAAGAAGCTTCGAGAAGTTAAAAAGCTCCTCACGCTCCTGGTTAAAGTCAAATCATGTTCATAAATCTATATCATGCTGCTAGGCAATGACTCAAACCTTCAAAGGTGGAGTGTGTAATTTCTGCACCAAACAGAGCTGAAAAATGATGATTGTTTGACAAGTTAAACCACTCAACGTAATAAAGCAATGCTTTAAAAGTGCCACGGAGACAGTGTTTACACTGCGCATTAAACTGCGACAGGAGAAAGTATTTTAACAGTGAAAAGATCACACACTTCACCTTTAAGAGACACGTGCGGCCGGACAAGCACTTTACCCATAATCCTCTGTGTCACAGTCAGCGGACAGTGACGACTGTGGGTTTGTGCATAATGACTCGGCCAAGGGAAAAAATGATATAAAAAAAACTTGACAAGCTAATTTTTGTTTTGTGGCTTTTAGCCTTCGTGAGTTATATTGAAAGCCATGCAAGTGTACTACTAAAAATAAAATGACAATATTAAAGTCCCCATGAAATGAATTTTTTTTTGTTTGTTTAAGGTTAAACCTTAAGGTTATTTATAAACTAGTGTGGTCCAAAACAACAACAAAATTCACATTTAGAAGATATAAGCATTCAAAACGTAGCATCTCTCAACTCCGCCAAAGCAAGTTTTGACATCATTTTGCACTTCAGCTTCTCATCAGGTTTAAGTCTGTCTTAGTCTTGGTTACTTTTAAAAAACGAAATTCTTGTTTTAGCTGAAAATATGTCAACGCATCGAACAAAGCTGCACATTTTAAGGCAATTGAACGGATTTTTAAACCTTACCAGATAAGCCTCACCAAAAGAGAAAAAAGGACCATCCCTAAAATACATATGTTTACAATTTAAACACTCTCTTCCATTAAAACTAAACAAACTATTGATGACTCATCATGCAGTACACAGATCATCCAATCAAATGCTCTCTAGCACTAGCAAACCCTATTTTTGTACAAATCGTTGTTCATATTTTTTCAAAAACTCATGAATGAAATTTAAATTGTGATAAACGTGCAAACGTTAAAACTTTCATTTTCCACATCTAGCAATAACCGAAGCATAAATATCTCACCTGACCTGGAAGACAAATCGTCTTCCCCAATCTCGGCGACAACAGACAGAGCCATAATGTACTTTCTGATCTTCCGACTCATCCGCGCCATTAACCGTTGATGAAATTTGCTCCAATTCAAGTAAGACGGGAATGACCACGGGCTGCATGTGCCCTTGACTGAGAACGACGGCATTCGCTACCACTGAGTGAAACATAAAATATTCATGTAGTGATGCACGATATTAGGTTTCAATGAAAGCTGGGAGAGGAGGAGGCAAATAAGATACATCTCACCGTGTCTGTTCATTCCAATAAACCCTCCAAAAATCATCTCCTGTGTGCTGCACGTCATCATTACCGGCGCGTGCACTCCCCGAGTCTCAGACAACCGGGCCTCTCGGAGGGCTCGTGTTTGTGTCTGAGGGCCGAGGAGCCATCAACCTCCTGCAGAAGAGGAAACCATGCAGAACGTGTCTCTTCGGGGGAGGATCTCCTCCGGGAGATCTCTGTCATATAAAAACTGTAGCGGACTCGCGCCCACGGTCGATACTCTACATTACCTGCGCAAGCACGGGGTTAGCGATGACAGCTGGGTTTTCAGTAGGATATTATCAATAAATCTCAGTCGTTAGATATATATTTGCTCACGGCTCGCTGCGAGACAAAAAGACACGAAGGCAGAGCAAATACCAGCAAGCGATACCTGGCGGTGAAAAAACCAACGCATCCATTTTAATTCTCGCTTTCATCTGGATGAGAAAGACGACTTTGGAATCCCGCAGGGAAGCCACATCACTTCTTTGTCACTACCAAAGTCGGCCCTAGTCAGTAAGATCTATGCGACGTGCGCCCGGTGCCCCGGGAGCGTTTCGCACAGCTAATATTATTCCAAATGGAAATGGCTTTGAAATGCAAACGCACACTAATGCCTTTTCCATGCCAACTGTTGCAAAGCCTCTTAATTGCATTCTTGCTCTGGTCTCTTGTTTACACACGATCTGCAACATCCCGGTTTTGGCAGCAAACGGCGGTGGAGCCCTCAGAAGACAAGCCTCACAGCCCACACACAGAGAAAAGCAGCTCGACAAAACACCGGCAACACAAAACAAGCTGATTTGGGGCTTTATTGATATCTGAGCCTCATTTAGACAAACACGACGTGCTTTTATAACGTAAACCAGCGGATCTCAACCGGTGGGTCACGATGTGAAAACATGCAAGTCATGAAATTATGTTTAGCACATATAGACGGTTTCAAAGCAACAATATTTTGTGGCTCAAACGTATTTTCCGGTACACATCCACAAAGAATAAAGTCCCTGCAGATTTTTTCTGATAACAAGCAAAAGAGTAAAATAAGTAAATGATCGTAGCTAACAAGTAAAGCGCCTATAGGGCTGTCACAATATCAGAATATCACTGGTTAAATTAATCTTTTATTTTGGTTTATTTTGTTCAGTTTTACTGAATTTAAATTCTAATCTAAGCCATATATTAAAATAAACCAGACATTGAAGGAAATACTAAACTCATTTAAATATTAGGTTGTGTATAATTTGTTGTTTGTCATTCTTTCTCTTCATATAGAAAAATAAACAGCATAATTTCACTTGACACTTGAATTGACAATTATTCATAGAAAATGACATCAAGTCATGTTTTGGATGAAGAATTATATGCAGTTTTACATTACTACATTTGTAAGACACAAAGTGGCAGTGCATTCAATCTATACATTATAAAAATGTGTTCTTTTGGGGGGGATTAAAGCTATGAAAAATTTGCTTCCTCACCCTCATAAAAAAAATCTAAAATGTTATCTTATAGCCACACACACTCCTAGTCCTTTTGTTTGACGTCTCTCACTGGATTTTAACTCTGCGAATACTGTTCAAAGTACAGAAATGACCTAAGTTCAGCAATTCAGAGCAGTTTTCAATCCCCAGATGACTCTTATCAATGCACTACATTACCCTGTCAGGGGTGACTCTTCTCTGAAATACTATTAAATCTAGAAATGCGCTTAATCTGTCTTGGAAACCCGCCCATGGAGTTTTAATTAAATTTCACAGAGAACATAATACCATGAATACCTCTATTCACAAAAGCCAAAAGAGAGTTTTTAATAAAAGCCATCTCACCACATCAGCTCTCTTCGCTTTAACCAGTAAATGCTTATTTTTGTTTGTTTGTTTGTTTGTTTGTTTGTAACATGGCTGCTGTTAAAAGCTGACACAAGCATATGTCGAGGCAGCCCGTGCATCCGACGCTTTGAGTGGAAGAGAGAGAACCCAGTGCATGACATCATGGCATGACATCATCCATAACACAGCAAAACCGGGCGTATGTGCAAAATCAGCATTCGGAGAGATCCCCCCCTCCTTCACTACTGCACTGTGATTGGATGCTGCTTGACCTTCTGCGTGGTCAGCTGGGACGCGTCACATCTATCTCCGTCAGCCAATGGCACGCAAGCTATTCGTCAGCGAATACCTGACAACGGATTAGAGAGCACATATATACATCACAAACATCTAAACTCCTCCCACGAAAAAGCACGCACGCGCTGGAATTCGTCCTAATCTTCCCGAATGTCTTCATTTAAACAAACATTAATTTTAAACCCACCACATTCAAAGCCTGTCATGTCCAGCCAACACCTAACAGCCGTGCTGGTGTTGCAAATCTCTTCCAATGAACGGCAAACAAATACATCAGCAAACCTTTACATGTATATTCATGAAATTGCGAATCCTGGGATCGCTCCAATCGATAGGATTAACTAACAGGCTAATGCAAACAAAGCACTTTGTAATCCCGTCCAAACACGGCACATTACATCAGCTTTCCGTGCACAGCACATAAACAGCCATCCAACATTTAATGACAAATTATATCGACATTAATGACTTCTACTTGTTCTCATTCGCTTTGAAACACGGAGGAAAAATCATCCGAGCTCCCTGCTTCAATAAGGGATGTTTTACTTTATGACAAGATACTGTAGTATCTACATTAAAATAGAAAGTTTACCCAAAAATGAAAATTCTGTTATCATTTATTCACCCTCTTGTCATTTCAAACCCGTATGACTTCTTCTGCAAAACACAAAAGAAAATATTTTGAAGAATGTTGGTCATGAATGAATCATTATCATAAGCTTACCACTGTTATTCACAAGAAATATTTTTCTTATTTCTAACCAAATTTATAAATTGCCACTTTTTCATAGAAACCTGCAATGCAAATAATGCTTTTTTAACCTTGAAACTGAATAGCGTAAAGCCAAGCTACAGATTCCAAACAATGCCGTGAAACCCAGACACTGAAAATATCACAGTGATCAGTTGAAATATTCATATTTACATACGCATGCATATGTACGCACTGAAATGACAACAGCAGCTCATTACAAAAGAAGGCTGAATTCTCAGGCGAAACGCACGCTGAAGCGTGTTTATTCAATATTTAATGCGTTGAGATTTTCTTTGCCAGTGTCATCGCTGCTGTTTTCACACCATAAATCAAATCAGATTGTAAAAAGCAGCGTGAGATTACATCATAAAGCATTTTTGCTTATTCAAAGAGGAGAAAGTGTGTCTACTGTTCTCCCCAGAAACGTACAAATCTGCGCGGCCTTTCCATGTGTGCGAGATGCGTTCATTATAAGATGCTTTAAAGAACGTTGTTATACAGAAAAAAGACACGGTGCTGCTTAAGATTGAGCTCTTTTAAAACTGATTTCAACAACTTGGAGGAAAATAAGAATGTTTACTTGCATTCGATGTCTCTCTCTCTCACTTACAACCCATGCAGACCAATATTGCTGATTCCCAAAAGACTTGAACTCATTTGAGCACTGAATGTGAATGACTAGAGCGATAATCCAGACCGAACGTTAGTTTGACAAAGTGTGCAATAAAAGCACAGCGCAGGTGGGAGGAACCGGTTTGCGAGGGCCGACCGCGAGACGTATTTATTTTTAATTGCTCCGTGTCTGTTGCTTAATTCGAGTCCGATAACGCATATTTTTTAAATGATTAGAGAGAAGAAGAACAAACAGAATTGCATTAAGGTCCGAGTGGGTGGCGGGCGGACATGCGGAGGGGATTTTGCAGGCCGACAAAGGAATCGAAGCACTTGTAATCCCCTACATTAAACGCACCGTCAAGCCACTAATAAAAATAAGCCAGAGATAGATCAAGTGCACATGAATGATGACATTTTAAACCCTTTGAATCTAGCTGTCTCTGTCCGCTGTTGACGTGACAAATACAAGCATTCAAATATCAGACACAAATTATTTCTCTGCAGACAATGAGAACATATTTGACTTTTATTGTGGAAAGATTTTGAACCTGCGGGCAGAGAACGAAGCAAGAAACCAAATGGACCAACAACCTGTTGCAACCACATCTGACAAAAACTCTGGATTAGAACCGATGTGGAATTTAATGGATTTAATGCTTGTCGCTTTATCCTTTTTGCACGTGGTCAGAACACAGTGTAAGGGTCCAAAAGGGCCCAAAATCAATAGATTGGAACTATAAAATGTCTCTAACAGGGGTGAAAAAAGCATCCCGGCAGGTTTAAAATATCTGGCACGAATGGGCTGTTGTGAATTAGGAGCACGTCTTATAGGCTTTTCTTGACCTAACCACAATGTATGGACGGTGGTTTAATAGCTTTAAAATGGTAAACAGCAATTCTGGGTCCATCTGTGAATGTGTATTATTACTCTTGCAATTTCAGGCCTTGAAATGTGTTTAAAGCACCCGAAAGTGAAACTTTAAAACGCTTGCCAAATCCTGGAGGACATCGTCTGATTATCCAAGACGCCATAACATCATACAGCATCTGCATGTCAAAAAACAACTGCATTTAAATATGAGAGGAAACAGGTGAGATTGTGTTGGTTTGGGTTTATGATAATATTACAGGTTACTATGGTAACTTTATTTAAAGGGAATTAAAGTTCAGTTCACTTAGGTTCACTCAAAATAAATAATTTCATCATTTACTCGCCCTTATGCCATTCCAAACCCTCACAACCCCCACTGACTTTTTTTACATTTCTCAAAATATCTTCTTTTGTGTTCAACAAAGGCGACATGAAGGTAGATAAGTGATAGAAATATTATTTTGGGGGTGAACTATTACTTGAACTGAAACACATTCTATAAAGACAAATGTATGAATTGTATAAGATATATATGTACGATTACTGTAAAAAAAAGGTGAGATGGGTTACAATGGTTAATTTAGTAGACCAGAGACCAAAAACATCTGGCTGTGATATAACACTCCAAAACTACCTAGATGCATCAAAAATAAAGACACTGTACAAAGAATAAATATCACATCCACCAAAACAGCAATTCAAAATGATCCTGATTATATTGGGAGTGATGTTGTTTAATTGTTTTATCCGCTGTGGATGTAGCGTGTACTGTAGGTGCTGTAGGATGTTAGCTACGTGCGGCTCATTACCTAGTGATCATTCAGCCTTTAAACCCGCAGGGTAGCGAGCGAGACACAGACCCTCCAGTCTTACTCTGATAAGGACCCGCTCTCGCTTCAACGCCCCATTGAGGACGAGAGCCTCCGAGGGTCCTTTTATCAGCGGTGTGAGGCAGCGGTATAAGGGAGGTGAAGACAGAGGGGTTGACAAGCGTTGACCCCCATTGACAGGTGGCCAGATTGAGGGGTGAGATTAGCTCCACCGTCTGAAGGGAGAGCCGGTGAGACACATCAGCCAGGATGAACGAGCACGCTGTGCCACTGTCACGCCTGGTGGCCCTACAAACCCGGCGGGGAAATACATCACACATGAGAGGCGTATGAGATCATGGTTGGATTTGTGATCAAAACGAATGAACTTGAATGTTATAGCCTGAATCGACACAACCTTGGCGAGAAATTAAAAACGGACAAATTGAGATTATATTATTTATATTTTTATAATCCTTTCGTACTCATTGTCACAGCCAATCGCGGCATTATCCTAACTCAACCATACAGCAAACCTCCTTCACATTCGGCGGTATGACTTTCGTCTAAAGCTGACGTTGTTTGAACTCGGCTCCGCCTCTTCGAGAGAGACAGATGAATCGTGGACGTCAAGGCGAGCGACAGGTGCAGACCGTTTTGTGATCGGAAGAACCCCCGCCGTGCCGGGGCGTCTTTGATGATGTCTATGGCGAACATCTCCAGCACCTGCTCGGTAAAGTACGAGACACTTTTAGTTCTTCAGCAGCTGAAAGTCTGAAGTGCAACAACCAATAACATCCGTTAAGTACAGTGGAAAAAACAACACGGCAGAGAGATGAACATCAAAGCCAGGAGCCTAACTTAACAACTCTATTCATCATTCTTATTGTCATCGCAGGTGACGCTTGGCTGAGAAATGCAGTTAACACGAGAGCGAAGCTGTCGGACCGCCGGAACCGTGCATCACATTTGCGAGCGCTCACGGCTCGGGACGTGTGAGTCATTACGCTCGGCGTAATCTCAAATTAATTTAACTTTGCGCTTAAATACGTAAGACTTTCCGTCTACCTCGCGGCGGCGGTTAAATAATGGCTTAAGACTTTACTATGCAATCATTTCTCTCTGTGATTTGCAGTAAAATGAGCAGCGGTGGCTGGATTGAGAATTAAAACCGGGAAGCTCCGGTCTGGCCGTCGTTGATGAGCCGGTGACTATGCATCACTGACATCAGCCCAGCCCAACAACTTCTAGTCCTCTGAATCACAAATTTGGCTTATCTTTTTCTATTCCCCCCTTGGCTTTCTGTTCTCGAATATGTTTTTTGGTCATGCAAACCCATCTGCTTTTCTTACTCTTCTGTCATTCAACCAATTGAATCAAACTGGAAGCTCTGGTATCTGCCTGCTCTTTGGCTAAATGTGTTTCAATCTTTATACTGTAGGCCTGTAGGTATTGTAAGAGTAAAGATATTGTTCAATGATGCCATTTAGTTTTTGTGTATGTTTTATGTTAGTTGACATAAAATGGGAATTTATGTAATACACTCAAAAAAAGTTTTTCAACCCAGCATTGTGTCAAAAGAGAGATGAACCCAACTGTTGGGTTAAAAATGATCTATGCTGGGTTGTCTTAACCCATTCTTGTGGTAAATATAAACATTTTCTGGGTTAACTTAACCCAACGATTGGATTTGTTTTCTTGACCCAATGCTGGGTTGAATATAACCCGGCATGGATGTCAAAAAGGCATTGGGTCAAAACGAGACAAACCCAACCGTTGGTTTAACTACCAAGAAAATGGGTTTAAACAATCCAGCACAAGTTAATTTACAACCCAATACTTGAGTTCATCCTTTTTGAACACGTAGAAATAAGAATAATATAGCCATATGGGATTGGAATGAGGTTAATAAATGATGTCCAAATGCTTGTTGGTTGAACTGTTCCTTTAGCTGTGAGAAGGTGAAAAAGGGTTCAATAAAAACAACAAAAATTAATAAACAAACAAACAAACAAAGTGTGTTGTGAATAATGTTTCACATTCATAGAAATCCGGCACATTTGGAGCATTTCTGCAGAAGAGCTGATTATCGACTGGACGTCTGCTCAGAAAAGCAGATTTGAGATAACCCTGGCACAAGACATGCACCGAGGATGCTCTGTACATTACAGCACATTTAAAGCACAATATCTATGCACGAATCGATAGGTGTCAGGAAGAATGTGATTTACTAATGAACCGGCTGGTGTGAGAACTGTATGCTGTGGGTCTACAGAGCTGACGTTCCATCAGCTGAAGGAGTAGATGAAGGCTTTCACTTACCTTCTGTGGCTTTAATCATTTATCAACGCACACGCGCCTACCGCTTCTGACTAGAACAGGTCTGTGTGTGATGGAGCCGAGGAGACGCTCGAGTTTGCAGAGACGTTTCATTGATCAAGAGCGCTTGCGTAGAGATTGACAATGAATATTCCTCAATGCTAAACATATCCAGATGTGTATCTACATGAAGCCAATGTAAAAACATTACAGAACGTTTTGCAAGATGAGAACAACAGTTTCAGTTTTTCTGACACAATGAAAACTGAATCAGGAAGTGCTTCTGGACCGGAGTTGTTTATGTCCAGCAAAACTGTTTACAAAAGGTACAGCAAGTAATTTTGCTTTGCATTATGATGTTGTTTTGCTAAAACAACTCCAATCCAACCTCACACATTTTTCTTATCATAATACAAAAAACCCCATTGTCATAACTGTAATGTATATATATATATATATATATATATATATATATATAAATACAAAATGTATATATTAATACATTTTAGTATTTTAAGATCAGGTTTACATATGTACTGCATATATTTATGCTGGTTTCAATTTCAATTCATGTATGAGGTACAATAATATACGATACGTGTTGTAGAAACTTTTCTGTTTATTCATATTGGTTTAGCTGCAAAAACATATAATATTTTATTATTTTTGATCTTTGTGCTTTTATGCTATAAGAAGCTCTGTCTTTGGCTTTCACTTTCTTAATTTCTTCATTTCTATTCAATGATATGCCTATTGCATTTCTATTCATTTAATTCATCTTAACCCTCCTGTTAAGTTTAATTTTAATGATAATTTAATGTGTGGCTTTAAACTGACCCCTCAAATCTTAAAATATAATAATTTGATAAATTACCCAAATTTAAATTGCAACTTGCTTTTTTACTTGCACTTTACCAACCTAACTAAACATAACTTTTTGGATTATATGTATATGTTTTATTTCTACATTTGTTTGCTGAGTTCTGTGAAGTAAGTTTCTGCAGAAACCACAAGAAGCTGTTGATTCTCATAGATGCTTCAAATTCTTCTTCTTCTTCTTCAAAAAAAAGAACTTCACACAAACAAGCTTTAATTCCAGAAGGCAAAAAAAGGAATATATGAAAATAACTGAAAGAAATACTTTTATAAATTTATGTTATTATCATATAAATTCTTTATGACTATTTTCAAGACTCAAGGTTAACAAATTATGAGTCAAATTGTTGCAGCCATAGTAGATGCCCTATGAAATTAATTAAATTTTTTTCCAAATTCCGTAATTTTTTTCCCAAATTCAGTTTTTTCCATTTAAATTGTTCTAGATTCTTAAAATACTTCAGTATACTATAGCATTTACTCATTAACTATAGTAAACACCTAGATACTACAGTGTTTTTGAACCTTACGGAAAAAATCTATAAAAAATATGCTTTTTATTTTTTTACACCTACTTAAATTTAAAAAATGTTTCTTACTAGTACATTTACTTTAATAAAGGAATATAATATACTATAGTTTATTCACATGGGTGTGTCATAATTCATAGACTTTTACTTTGACAGGTTGATGCAAAGACCCTTTTAGTGCGTGTTTGACAGTAGCTTTACTCAAATGAAGCAGTGAAATGCTCATGAAATAAACTCTCAGAGCAGCTCTGGAGATGTGTTCGCACCCCTATATAGTGAGATGCTGTAAGCAGAAGTGTCATGCGTGCAGCAGTCTACAGGAAACCGCTCGAATCATTCATTCAGAGACACGCAGTCTGCAAAACAGGCAGATTACATATTTTAACCGCATCTGAATCACTACTGATGTTATTTAAAGCACAAATTGAATTTGACCAGCTGTTCAGTTCTATTTTCTGATTAAGAAGTTCCAATTTGCAAGATTCCACGTTATACATCAAATTCCATTTTAATGCCTGGATTCTACCAGAACAATGGGTGAATATCTGTATGGGAATAAAACATGTAAATAACAAAGTAATTGTATGACAGTAACATGTTCCAGAATGACTTGAGTGGTTTTAATTTGTAAAATCCCCTGCCTGTAGAGTTCATAACAGCTGGAGTTTGTTTGTGGCTCTTGTTACTGTTTATTGAAGTTTGTTATAGCATCTCCACTAATGATCTGTTCATTAAAACAACTGCAAATCATTTTTAATACTGACCAGGGAACCACTAGTTAAACCTGCATCCACCCATACCTTCCTTAATATGGAATGCTGAGTCAATGTGGATTGACTTACCAACTACATCTCCCAGAATGCCCTTCTGTTGTTCCCATGGGGGCGGGTTAATGGAAGGCCTCATTAACCTTGGGGAGTTGCTTTAAATGCCAATAGTTTTAGCTGACACTACAAAAGAGCTGCAAAAAAAGGGTCTCTCCTTCCTCCGCCACATGCAAATCACTTTCTCAAAAGGAAATTACTTCCTGGGGGCCGAGCGCTATTAATCTAAATTCTGTGGTCATCAAATTGTTGCACATTATAATATATAAGAAACGACTCATGATGTTTATCTCCTCTGACATTCCATTCTCGGATAAAAACATGTTTTTTTCGCCCTCGCCGAGCACATCAAATGATGGCTTTCTTGAGCGGTAATGCATTTCCTGTTTACCGCCACGAGAACAGCCAGAATCGGACTTAAAGTCTCGTTTTCAGCCACTTCACAATCACGCTCGCTTAAAAGCGCCACTTATTTAAAGCGCTCAATAAGACGCACATGCATTACTTTAATGTAAATTATACATCACATGCAGGCCCTAATAGAATGGAGATTCTTGACACGGAGATAATTTGTCTGGAATTCCACCGAGACCCCAGGCAGCCCCTTCTCTCCACGTAGACTCGCACGACCATCAGCGCTGTTTAAATTAAAGTGCCAGCGAGACATGGATGGTTAAATTATATATTACATGCCACTGTTGTGTACTCTAGCAGAGTAATGAGACTCTCTGCTCAGAGCGTTACGGTGCGAGGACGAGACGCTCGTAATGGCCGTTTTCACCTGTGTAGACAGTATGTCACGAAAAGTTTAATGCATAAGAATGCACGCGGCTCGCTGTACCTGTCGAGTAAAACAGTTTGTGATGACACCCACTGTACAAGCACAAACCTGTACAAAAACAAAGTGCAACTCTTTCATGAGGTGGATAGTCACGAAGGAATTATCCTCCTAGTGGGTTTGTGTGACTAACAATCTCAAACAAGATTTTATCATCTAACCCAAAATGAAAATCACCTATAGAGAGTTTGTTTGAGTTATTAACTGAACATCAAATGTTTTCGCAAACCACAGGAAACCCACAGCGGCAATCTTGGCAAATATTTAAAAGGTTTTTTCTTTTCATTACGCATCGGGCTGTTATCACATTAGGCCTACGGTTGGGTTTCTCCGATGGTATCTGTGAACCGTTAGTGGCTGAACTCAAGCATTCTGCTGTGTTGGCACATGGTTTAGAGGTTCGCCGGTGAGGGCGGACAATCTTAATGCCCCATCAGGGCTGAAATTAAAACAGAGGAGGGGAAATTGGATTTGCAGCTCCTCAAATAAGCAGGAATATCCCACCTTTTGACTTAATTACATTAGCCGACGAACCCCCTCCTCTCCGAGCCGCTCACTGAATCATCCATTAATATCACGGATGAATGGACTGGCGATGGGCCAGGCCAACCGACCCAACGCTGGAAGGAGCAAAAGAAGAGACAGACAACATAAGAAGTATCCACCCTTCCCATGCATGGCTATACAGGACATCTATAATCCGTTGCGTGATGACCGGAATCTCTTCCCTGAGGCTTGATGATGGATGTACGGCTGAACAGGCTATGGAAAATGATAGAATATCTCACCAAAGAAGAGATAAATATTCTTTCTGAGCAAACCGCAGTCAGTATTTCTCTTTCCTCTGTTCGCGGAGCCCCCCGGGTGATGTCAGTCAGCTTTCTTTTTCCCTTTCTCATCGCCGCTAATTTTGGGTGACGCTGATGTTTCGCGCGCAGCTCGGAACGTGGTTTGTCACTCTAATGAAGTGCTTGGTGGGAAAAGCGCCTCCAGTCTGATTCCTCAAGGTGACAGGGATGCGGGGAAACGCTCTGCAAACTGCATCTCCTCAGAGAGACGCGTGAGGAGTGGGTTTGCCGTGTTTGTGCGTGCATGCGTGAATATGGGAAATGCATTTGTTTGCAACTTCGCCGAAGAAACCCCAAAACACTCCATCAAAGCGGGATGAATTATGTCCTGCCAACGCAGTTTTACTGCCTCCACGACAACCAACAGCACTTTAACATCACAATGTGCTAAAAACTAATTAACTTCACGCAGGAAAGTGGCACATAGGCGTAGCTCGCTCTTAAGGGGACAGTTCACCCAAAAATGAAAATTCATCATTTATTCACCCTCATGTCATGTCAAACCTGTATGACTTTCTTTCTTCTGCAGAACACAAAAGAAGATATTTTGAAGAATGATGGTAACCAAACAACATTAGCACTTGTATAGACACAAAAGCACATTTCTCAAAATATCTTCTTTCATGAATGACATGATGATTTTAGGTGAACCATCACTTAAACAACGGGGTAGGATAGAAGAGCAACCGAAGGGCCATAAATCTGCCTCCAGGGGTTGATCTCCATGTTGGTTTGTTGGCTAGCCATGTGTGAAAATGTTAATGAAGGTTGTTATAATCGGAAAGACGCTCACGTTTTGCAAGCTCCTCTGCTTTCTGCTTACACACAGCTATTGGGCGGCATCAATCCTCCAGCACTGTTGAGCTAATATTAGATCTAATCGCTGAAGTGGGTCTGCTCAAGTCCCTCTCTCTCTCCTCCATTTTTAAATGGACAGCCAGAGGTGTGTGCCAGGGAACAGCCTAGTAAAACAGAGTTGTTGGCCTCAGATAACGTACAACATAAATACGCTTCAACTGCTTTCCGCTGTCAGCCTGAAACAAAACAAGTCACCAAAAACAAAGTTCTCAAGACCACGTAATGCCAAGGCTTAAAAGAAACCGTCTTGCGTCACTGTTAATAGGCTTGTGCAAGTGCTACTCTTTGTTTTTCCCCATCACTTCTTTCTTGGTCTTTGTAGATAAAGATTTCCGAATCGTACTTTGATCTCCGTCTAGGCTTAGCTCTCTGGTGGATTTATTCACACTGGGAAATATCATCACGAACGCATACCTTTCTCTCGCCGGCAAACAGAAGGAACGTTGTCTTTTTCAGCGCCGATGTTATCAGCCGTGCCTTAAAAAACTGCACAGACAAGCAACACTTAGCTTCCTCCACTCTACCTAAAACTAAACAGGAGAATAATTACTGCCGTTGAATAATACATGCCCGCATTGCAAAGCAATCAACATGTCAAAAACGCACCCGGGTTTAGTGCCGAGTTGCAAAGAATTCTGGGGGATATGAAGGTTTCAGTCGATACAGTAATAAGAGTTGGGGTGTAAAGGCTGTTGCCCTGTTTTCTCACTTTCACACACTTTTTCTTTCATCCTGAAATTCCGTTTCTCTGCCATAACCGCACTCTCCGTTTCCTCTTTACCAAGCGATAAATTTAATTATATTTTACAATCCGCAGTCTAGATGCCCAACGTATTTCTATTATATTCGGTAACAATTTCCTTTCCTAGAGCTCTCTCTCTCTTTTGATAACAAGAGTGTTCGTACAAGAGGTGCGTTAACCTGAGGATCCACATTCTTTCCAATTACGCTTTCCCAGGCAGCCCAGCACGGCCTTCGACTCTGTGCCACTTACCCACCGCTAGACTTCAAAGGAACGCTGGCATGCAAAATGATCACCGCTGTGTAAAATGTGCGTTGACACAAACGGCCACCTGCCCCGCACACCTTGCCTGAAGCACAGCCGTGTCCGCTATTCTCATCCTCGGGCAAAGTGTACTCTGGAAAATAATTGAAATCCTTCGGTTTGACAGACGTGATCACACTGCATTATGTAAAAATACACAGCGAACATAATCCTTATCCAGGGATTACCTCAGGAATTCGTCACGATCCTCCGAACTTTCTGTGATAGCTATTTACCCTTCCCCGCCTTAAGAAGATTGCACTGTTGAGATAGATTTGGGGGTGGGATCAGACTGTTTAAAGAGACATTAGTTGAACAATTAATCTTGTTTTTTTTCTCCCAACCTCAGTTAATTTTATATTTATAAGGCCGAAATGGGCCGCGGTTTACTGCTGGGTGTCAGGAGTTGGTCTGATTTAATACTTTTTTTTCAAGGTCTTTCAAAAGCACAGCAATTTACCTAGTACTGTACAGTTGTTTGTAACTATAATAGAGTACTAGAAATGAAAAAACACTGACACATTGACATGTCTATACTAATAAAACCATCAAATGTTTTTTTAAATAAAAAATAATTATAGTTCTTTTATAATTTACTAATCCTCATGGCATTTCAAACCTGTATGACTTTATATCTTCTGCAAAACACAAAAGAAGATATTTTGAAGAATTGAAACATTGAACCCAAATGATTTTACATTTCTCAAAACATCGTCTTTGATGTTCTGCTGAAGAAAGAAAGTCATACAGGTTTTAAAGAACAGGAGGTTCTTTAAATGATGCTCATTTTTATTTTATTGGGTGAACTATCCCTTTAAACACATTTATAATAATAATGACCCACCTGTCATACAATGTCCCACCCCATACTCACTCCATTGGCTGTTTGGGTGCTTAAAGATCAAAGTTGAAAACAACAGAAATACAGTTTTAAACTATTCAGTCAACATACATATGTGACCCTGAACCACAAAACCAGTCACAAGGCTCAATTTCTTTACTTTTTTGGAAAATACATAATCTATAAGCTTTCCATTGATGTATTGTTTGTTAGGATAGAACAATATTTGACTGAAATATAACTATTTAAACTCTGGAATCTGAGGGTGCAAAAAATCGAAATACTGAAAAAAAATCACTTTTAAAGTTGTTCAGCAGAGACGCTTTAGCAGGCCGCTGCTTAGAAAAAACAGGTTTATTGTAACGCTATTTTTTTGGCTTACCGCTGTAATGACGTTGTGGAGAATAGATGAACCTGAAAGCTATGTGTGAAGTTTGAAGATGTGTTGCCATTTCTGTTAAGATTTTGCTGCATCCACTCACAATATTTTTAATATATATTTACTGATATTCACTGGTATTAATGTTGACGAATAACATTTTGTCAACTCAAACTCAACACTTCTACAGTATGTGTCGGCTTGCTGTGAAGGCTGGAATGACTTAAAGGAAACTCTGAGTGAACCCATTTGCCATCTTTATTTTTATGGCAGAAGAACAAAAAAGCAAGACACTTTTTTGACGGATGTTGAAACAGGAGGAGGTTGAGAAGAGCTTTGGGATGCTATAACCTCATAGCTGGGGTGATTGTTTGCAGAGTCACTGAGCTACAGTGATTCCGACTCATCTATGTTTTGTTTTTGCTTTCGCTCTTCTCTGTGTTTGTGATGGCACACATTTTTTTCTCCCGTGTGCTAATGAGTTTTCCCTCTCTCACCGTGTTTGTGTGTGTGTTTAAAAATGTGTGTTTCTATTCGTATGCGTCAAACCGCGTGTTGTGTTTGCGGCATGAAATGATTTGGCATTCTAACAGTGCGCTCCATCTCAACCTGTTTTTTCTCTATCGGTGTTTGCCAAGGTTTTGTGACGGCTCGGAGAACCCTAGTCAAACACAATTTTCTCATTCATCTTCCTGTCATTACCATATTTTAATTACTTTTTTTAAAAGACGGCCCAGGAGTTAAATAAATCAACGGAAAAAGTGAAGATGTTACACTTGGGGTTATCACCAGGTTTGTTGTCTCTGAGGTATAATTGTTGGACAATGAAAGCCAGCGGAGAACGCTGTAAGCGAGCCGAGCCGCCACACTTGGCTGGAAAACGCTAGCTTCTGGATATAATGGCTTGGAAATGCTGGCGTGATTTCAAGGAATGGAGAGAATACTCTTCCTGTGATCCCTCCGAGGGGTCAATTGGATTTTATTATCCATAACATTCCTTGCACCTCATTTGACAATCCACTCATGGGGTCAAAGCCACTCTTGCTGCCTAATGGAAACAGTCATCAGTAATGAGTAAAGCGGTTTAATAACAAGCTTTATATTAATGCTGGGCCTAATGAACGACCGCTCAAGCTTTTCCCTGCTGATTACTAACTGATTACCGGGTTAGTACTGCGCCAACACCGCTAAAGTCTTCCCTCGCAAATGACTATTATACAACAAGCTTGATGCTCTGTGTGCTGAAAAATTGTTGGTTTAATTGCTAAAACTGGGAGATGAGTTTTAAGATGAGTTTGACATTTGCCAATATCTACAAAATCACTTATCCAAATGGTTGTATTGACTTCTTGCAATAATAACAGTAACAGCAACCATTTCATTATTATTATTGTTATTGTTGTTTTGGTATAATAATAATAATAATAATAATAATAATATAATAATAATAATAATAATAATAATAATACTTATTATTATTATTATTATTATGTTGTTGTTATTAATGATATCTTATTATTATCAATACTAATTATTATTATTAATAAATAATTAATAAATTGTTGCATTAATACTACTAATAATATTAAACATAACAACTATTAATATTAATAATAACTATGATTATGATGATTCCTAATAACAAAACAACAGTTGCTATAAGATTTTAATTACTAGGCCCATATATAATTTGCATTCTGTTATAATAAATATAGTCAGTTATTAAAATCCATAATCAATGCAATAAAAAAATCATAATCAGATACAAATCAGACACATTACAAATGAAAACATCTGTAATATTTTCTCTCATTTAGGTCGAAATCAAAAACTTTATCAGTTTCTAGTGTCGCATACAACACAATCTCACAACAATCGGTACAATCTGCTTTTGTGCCGGTGATGGTTAGGTTTGGATGGTTAGTTGGGAAATCCCATGAGATCAGGCTGTCACGTCCCTATTGCCTTGAAATCTTGACTTAACGGGTAGAAACAGGGTCTGTAAGTGAATCATAGATCTGCACCTGTTATGATCTGCATTGTTTGGCCATCATATTAAGAGCGGAAAAGAGGAAAGGTCTCTGATCGGGCCGAGGAGAGATATGATACAAGAGCTGATTCACAGATGATTCAACAGTCTGCTGCAGACTCGACTGACACATGCACACACACAGAAAAACATGAGTGGATCATTTACTGTGGATGACCGGATAAGATGACGTTGCACATATTAAATAACCATCACCTGTTGTGTACGTCCGAGTAAAATCCGTAAGAAAAAAACTAAGCTGACAAACCATGTATGTTTTGCAAAAACGGCATCCGTGTACGTGACTATTAGAGTCACACTTAAGCCGAAGTGTGGAGAGAGCTAATGCACACGTTCAGCAAGCCGTTTGAGGTGAGAAATTGCTCACATCACATTTTCGCGATGGGGATTCCTTTAAAACTTTTTCCTTCAATCAGAAAGCATTGCGTTGCTGTTTCTCTGAGTCTGGCACACAACAGGAGGGAGAGAGAGATGACTAACATATACTCAGCAAGAGAAAACACAAATAAAAATAAAATGCACTTCCTAAAAATACTACGAGTTATCAGTGCACTTTCTCCTAAAGCGAAAATATTGTTGCTAAATTTTCTTAAGCATCTTTCTCTTACTATGGGTTTTTTCAGAGATAACAATGACGGTCGTATGAACCTACATGAATGCTGCCATCTTGGCCATTCTGAGCAGTTCACAGTCACAAACATTATTTTGCCTAGAAAAATGATGTCAGACATAAAATAATAGTCAAAAATGCACCCGCTTCTACATACAACCTAATCCAGATGCATAACATCAGTTCTGTTGTTGCTTATGCATCACTAAACCCCCAAAAAATCTATGTATACCAAAATCCAAACCAACATTTGTTAATGATCACCAGCACAGTAAAATAAAGTGAAAGCTCTGTTTTCGTGTTTATTTTTAGGGTCCAAACAGCGAAGCCACTGGAGCTCCATTGCTTCTGGTGCGGGTTATTAGGAATTCCGGCGTAAACCGGATTCCTATTGCTTTTCCTCCGGCTTATTATGATGTTTCAGTTTAAACAGCTATACTATTTTATTCCTATAGTGAGAACTTACCAAACTTTGCATTTTACAGTATCTGTAGAACATTCATATTTTATTTCCATGGTCAGGCTGAATACAAAAGACTCTTTCAGCAAACCCTTCTTACATTTTTTATGTGAAATTTCTAAAGGTGATATTTTTGTCATTAAAATCTTCATTCTCAGTTGTACATTTCATTTCTTACATCTTTCTGTTCAGTGTGGTCTTGGCATATTGCTGCTTGCAGCCAAGTTTAGTATTGATCTTCATCTCAGAATACTTTTTATTAAATATAGTTTTATAGCACAATCCTACAAATTCTAACTAAGCTTTTCATATATACCCTAAGAGCCCTTATGAAATGTATAAGGAGTTTGGAATGCTAAACACTTTTCTCCAGACCTTATTAAAATTCACGTCAAAAGCTCATTTCACTATTTCCCCAGCATCCTCAGCTCGAGGTAAACCTGCCTGCTTTGCTTCATTTTTCCACATCACTGTACAAAAACAAAACAAAAATACACTTTACATCTGCACACACCGCTGTTGTTACTTAATGCATCTTTTTCACCTCAAAACAGATCTCATTTCTTTATATTAAATCTGTCTGCTTGTGCTCTGATGTTTCCAGCGGGCCATTATTTAGTTGCTTACTCAGGGATTCTCTCTACACATTTCTAATCGGAGACGCTCGCGGGCGCTTCGTAGGCCAAACACGGCTATATTTCCTCGGGATTCTAACAATGTTGAGCCTCGACTCTGATTAAAGTGAGAGATTTGTCCTTTTAAGGAATAAAAAAGGAATACAATGTGAAGTGGAAATGTCAAGCCAGCAGCTCTGGTTTTGAATAAAAGCATCTGGCATGACGCTGTATTTCATCAAGCTGGCAGGTTTGGAGAGAGTCAGGTTCGTTCTTATTAGATTGCATCAATTCTGCATCTTATTTTGTCTTAGTTCGCTTTGAAATTGCATGCCTGTTATTGTATTGTGCTCTGAAGGAAAAAGGTAAAGACCAAGAAACACACAGAGAGAGAAAGAAAGCAGAAGACAGTGAAGCGAGTCAAGGTGAGACAGAATTCAAGGAGAGGAAAAGAGTCGTGCCACAGCGGGGGACATCACAGAATGTCCATCACAAGGCATTTTTAGGTGGAGTGTAGCTGAAAGTGAAGGGAAGGACACTGACGCTGTGCCGAAGAATGATCAAATCTTAATCTCAATCTAACACACACTTACAGTCACAAAACAAACAAGTATAAATAATCCCCACAGTCTGTTGACAATATACAGTAAACACCTCAAAATATTTATTAAACACCGGTTATTCTGACTCTACGTTCTTTATAGGACATTACAAACAAAACAATATGACTTTCTGCTTTGAGTTGATGTGTGTTGTGTGTTGTGAAGGTGCTATACAAATAAACTTGATGAATAAACTTCACAACCTTAAACAGATAACTGTTTAATAAACCTAACTAACCCCTTGCTATCAGCTTTTCCACAAACCAACTCTGTTTATATATATTAAGTAAAACAACGCTTTTGCAAAAACAGATAACTCCTTTCTTACATTTTTCTTTTCAAAAATCATGTTTTTTTATTGTGCATTTCAATTAATAGCCATCAACTACAGTTGGGTTGTTTTGATTAAGTAATAATAACAAAAAAATACAGCTAACCCAATAAAAACAATAAAAAGGAAAAACCCTAACCCTAAACTTCACTTATTTTTAGCTTAGTGACAAAATGTTAAAGGCTCTCTCATTTGTTAGACGCTTTGTGACTGCAAAATGAATAAATGCAAATGTAAAAATAGCTGTAGATCAGTAACCAGACGGTTGCTGGTTTGATCCCTGCAAAGAGAGAATCATGAGCCATCACCATTGTGCGCTCAAGAGGGATTTAACTTCAGGTTAAGCCAGACATGGGGCAAAACATTTCCCCCAATATTACATTTCAAGAAAATAGCAAAATTTTCAGAATAAAATCAATCAAGCATTAGAACACCAATAAACCATTTTATTATTCTGTTCTCCTCATTTGAACCACATTATCAACCACTAACTATAAACTAAAAGTTGTAAACCGTCCACACATCGTAACACAATAAAGCTTTGAGGTAAAAAAGCTTTCGTTTCAGTGTTGAAAAAGGTCAACCAATTACTATTCAAGTCATAATATTTTGAGATTCATCTCATAATAGTGTACATGACAAAAATGTTTATAATGTTATAATATTGCAATTATTAGAAATTGAGAATGTATTATTGTAAAAGAGCAATTGTGAGATTATTCTGAAGACATTATGACTATAAACATCAACTGAAAACCGCTTCACTACAGCAACAGAACCGCTTTGTAAAACCCAGAGAAATAAATCCTGGTCAATGTGTCAGCCGCCAACACCACAAACCCACAACAACATCACACTTCGGCTTTCAGATAAACGTCGACACTGAAAGAATATGCAAGCGCACTTTAAAGTAAAGCCCTGATCTTTTGCGAGCGCTCTCTCAGTATGAGAGGACTTCAGCAGGGGTTCAGCTGGCATGACTGGTGCGCTCGTGTGGGTCCAAAGCCCAAAGTTTCTTTGAGTCTCCTCAAAAAGACGTCTCACGTCAATCTATCCCAGTTTGAAGGATCTCATTATCGAGTCTGGCGGTACGGAAAGCTGAGAGGAAAATTGTAATGTCTTACCTTGGGTTAGAAGGGAAAGGTTGAAGATTGCGGAAAAGGTTATTGCCATCATCAGAGCATCCAAGAAACAGCGGGGAGGAAAGAGAAGGAAAAGAGAAGGATAGCAATTAGTAAATGGCAATAAATATGAGCAAAAAACATGGTTCTAATGATGCCAGGGCCCACGGCATCTGTATTACACATGTAAATGAGCCATCGTTGAGTTTGTTAGGAAACAACCTTGGTTAGTCACTCTAGGATAAAACAGTATGTTGAATACTTGCATATATCCACAAAAAAACAAGATATTGAGAAAGTGAAATGCACATATTGAAAAATAAATGTTTAATGGTTCTGTGTAGCAGCTGGACAGGAACATTTTTCACCGTATGGAGTTTGTGGGATCTCTGGAGATTAAAAACGTTAATGTTTCATTAAAAGTTCTTCACGACAGCTAATTTTTCTGGTCTCTGGATTCTGTAAAAAAACAATACATAGATCATTTTAAAAATGACACACACAGAAGAACATAAACGTGGCGGTATGAACATTTTAGGCTCTTATAGGAACTTACTGAAAGTGTTCAAAACAACAACAACAGCAAATAAGCTGAACGTTTTTTGTCTTTTTCTTTCAAGACTCTTCGAGTTTAATGTGCGCTGAGCCCCTCAGCACCCACAAACCAAAAATAGAAACAGGTCCTAAAACAAAAGAACATAAAACTTAAACTCATTTTCAGTGTCTTTTTTTTGTTGTGACTGCATGAGAAGGTTTTTGTTTTATTGCTGGCATGGTCAGCTTTAAGATTCTCTCTCTCTCACATCTGCCTAAAGACAACATGATAATCTGTTTGAATCCATAATATGACATGTTTAGTGAAATCGAAAACTTGAAGAGAAATAACGTTAAGGGCCATTATTTCATACATTAGGATTTGATTGAATCAGGAAAGTTAAAGTTTGTAATACTACTAGTTCAAAATTTTTTGTAAAAAGATGTTTTTGTAGGTATGTTAATTCTATTTTATAAAGTTACATCATCTAAAAAAAAATCAGAGGCAAAGAAAGTTGAAGGATCTTAGACAGACAGGTTGGTTTTTAGAAACTCAGGTTCTATTTTATCAGAGAAATGGCTGAAATTCTGTCTAAAGAGTACAGACGGCGATGTCTTCTTTTTCCCTATCCTTATATGCATAAGCACTGCAATATTTTGTACATTTAACACTGATGAATCATGCAAAGTCTTGATGTTTTGCTCCAGTTTAATGCATTGACACAAACCATCAAAAACATTCACAAGGTTAGGTAAAAAAAAGATTTGTCAATGTTGGATTGAGCATATATATATATATATATATATATATATATATTTACTGTATATTGCATGCATGTATATTTACTTTAGGGGAACAATGTAGATTTTGCTGTTTCAGCAGGACATTTAATTCACCAAAGCAGCATTCACCAGATTACAATGCAGAGACAGGATATTTATGAGAAATTACATTAAAATGTATTGTTAGCCTAAAATTTCGGCAGTGTGTCGAATAATGCAGAGGACCGAATCACCTTTATCTGAAAGTGAGGGGGACATGTCGCCGCGTATTTTACGCCCATGGCTGTACGTCATTAAAGAATCCCAACGTCAGACTGGCACAGAGCCACGTGTGTAAGACCCGATCGCTACAATTTAGTGATAAAGATGTCACAGAAACACTCGACCAAACAAACTGACAATAACTCTACCAACATCACGTTCAAGTGTTCACACACTCCAGGCATGTAGAGGTGGCCACTTTTAATCCCCCGACACCAAATTGCCCCCATGTACTCCATCTCCATAAAACCAATCCACATGCCTTGTGACTTCTTTTCCCTTATTCCACATCTGTGTTTCATTTCACACTATTTTCATTGTCATCCTTACTAGGGGGAAAGTGAAGGGTTGTGTTCAGGAAGAGGATAGCTTACTGGTTCTCTTACAAATGACATGCAAAAAGAAAACTTGAGATAACACTAGTGAGTGCTTTTGGTTTACCTCTCTCTCTCTCTCTCTCTCTCTCTCTCTCTCTCTCTCTCTCTCTCTCTCTCTCTCTCTCTTGAAGGCAGGGGCCAATGAATAAATGAATGAATTAACATGAAGTTCAGGCCCTGGGGTCCTTTTGCAACTCCTAAAAGTGGAAAGCCCCGCCCCTGTGCCTCTAAAGTCACCAGCAACGTAAACACACATACACAAACACATGCAAACCTCAGATTCAGAGTTTTTATGACACACACACACACACACACACACACACACACATACACTTAGAAAAGATTTATGACCCACATCACATTATTTGCAATTCAAGAGTTCAGAACTCTATTTATTATAGAAAGAAAGTAACACTCTGTATGGAAAAGACGGATAGAGAGAAGGAGAGAGAGAGAGAAGGACATTAGGAGAAAAATAAAGAGGATGTTATTGTGAAGGCACATCCTGGAGGGGAATGAGGGACAGCTCTATATTTAAAGCACACACTTACTCCAAACACACTTTCAGTGAGAAAGACAACGGCAGAGAGAGAAATGTCTAATGTTACATCTCGTGTGTGCTACTCTGTCACCTCAGCAGTAGGTGGAGAGAGAGAGAGAGAAAGAGAGAGAGAGAGAGAGAGAGAGAAGGAGAGAGAGATGACACTTGCCGGTGGGCGTTTGACCTCTCATTGAAACCAGAAGTCTAGTCTTCTGACAAAACTTTCCCCTGAAGAATTCCACAAATTAACAGATGTCCCACCTGGGAAATGTACGGAAAGCGCAAACTACAAGTTCAAGAATTTTATTGTATTATAAATTCTCCAGATTGCATATTATTCTTCTTTTAATCTTTCCATTTAAAACATATACTGTGTGTGACAAATACAACTTGAAAATTAAAATAAACGTTCCTAAAATGTCCTTTTTGGCATGTAAAGTTCCATGAACCCCCACACAACTTTGCACAAAAAGTTATCGGTAATAAAAAAGGTTACCTTTCTATAACACTATACAAGGCTAAGAAAGACATTTTTAAGAACATCTGACTAAAAGGTTTTTTGAAGAACCAAAAATGGCTTTTCTATAGCATCGATGCAAAGAACTCGTTCTAATGACTTTTTAAGAGTTTCCGGCTTGAACGTTTGAGAAAGCACCCATCTTTTAAATAACTCTATACTCTTTTTGCTTACATATCCACACAATTGTTACAACTACACATTATTTTCTTAAGCATAGCAGTAAATGCAAACAAACACTCAAGAAACATTAACGTAACATTATGAAAATGGATCAGTTCCAGCATTTATGTCCTGGTTCTTCATACCCAACACTTAACCACGCTCCTTCAACTTCATCTCAAGACTCTTAAAAATAAAGGAAGAACCATTCAAAGGTTTATAAAAAAAAGGAAACCAGTTCTTAAAGGAATAGTTCACCCCAACATAAAAATTTGGAGTCGATTTTGTGTCCATAAAATAGAAGTGAATGGGGACCAATGGTTTTTGTTTACAGACATTCCTCAAAATATCTTCTTTTGTGTTTTGCGGCAGAAAGAAAGTCATACAGGTTTAAAAAAATCATATTGTAGTGAACTATCCCATTTATTTCTTACCCTTTTATAGTCTGAAGAACCATTTGGTTCTTTTGGTGCTACAGAAAGCTTTTGTGTAAGTCAGAGGTTCCTTATGAAACCATACAGCTTGAGAACATTTCAGGAACCTTTATTTTAGGAGTGTAACCTCCAACTATCCCCTTTTCGCTACAGTGCCAAAAAATCCACAGAAACTCCTCGGGATTAGTGAAACAGCTCTCCTCGTCATCAGAAAGAGGGATTTTAATTTCACACTGTTATCAGGCCAGGCGCAGTGTCACCGTTCAAACTTCACAGTGAACTCTGGAGGAGCCTGAGAGACACAGTCAATGAAAGTGCTCACTATAAAGGAAGTCAGAAACCCAGAGGGGAATCAAAGCCGAAGGACGTGTCTGCTCTTTCTGCCTCGCCTCGGGGAGAGAGAGAGACGCCGCGTGTTTTAGCGTAAGGTGGGTTTTCGGCCTGATGCGCATCTGCACGCACGCAGACTCCACCGATGTTTATGGCTGCAGTAATTGAACTAACTGATGTGATCTTTCAGAGGCGAGCGCGCGGGTATGAAAATGCGAGGCGAGCAGACGGCAGGCACGGAGATAGCGTAATCCTCTCTAGGTCAAAGAACACAGGCAATGGAAACAAGGATTTCTCCATAATAGAATCCCAAACAATCGCTTAAAATTCAGGGCTGCGAATCAGCGAGCAGAAACATGCCATATGGACATAAGCAAAGCTTCTTTTAAACGTCTCTCTCTCGGTCGGTCTCTTTACCATCAAACGCAGCTTTGGACCAAGAGGAGCGACCACCAGAGGGAGTTTTGAAGTTTGTTTGAAGGATTTCCGCTGCAGTTTGAAGGGCCGGTGATCACGCGGTTAATTTCACCTCTGAAGTCGAGAGCTTTCAGAAAAACGTTCCCATTTTCTTGAGGGTTTTGTGGCGCTCTGAAAGCCATTACTCAGGTGTCTCCTGAAGCTGTGAAGTACATAAAAAATCTTTCTTAGAAAACTGAGGACTTTAACCAGTCTGGCGTGGAGGGATACACATTTTGTTTGTGAAGTTCTTTATTTGGCTGATGTGGGTTTGGTTTTTGGTCACGAAAACAAGCATTCATACTAAAATATTTCAATGCAAAGCTTGAAATGCTTAAATCAGCAGCAAAGCATTTAAGTAACTGGAAATCTGGCGAAAAAAAATAATATAGTTAAGGCTGCATGATATTGAAGAGAATGCAATATATTATACATAACATATGATATAGCTTTAGGTCTGTAAAACTTAAACATTAAAAATCAATTTAACATCAAGTTTAAACAAAACTCCTACTGTGAGAGAGATGCCATGAGCCAGACTCAAACCCGCATCCCCCACATATGCACCCTGGCTTGATATATTGCAGTAGCTCCAACACAAATCAGAATTCTAAAAGGATCCCATCCAAAACATTTCATATTTGGCCGGTCTGCTTCAGCGCATTATCATTTCAGTCCTGGATTCCCATAGTTTGGCATTCAGACTGAGAACTTCAGGGTCTTGAGAGGGCTACTTTTAATCAGCCAGTTTGTGTGGTGCTCCAGCTGGTAGCACACGAGCCGTGTGGCTAAACGAAAAGCGGGCACGGAGACCATCCGTCCGCCAGGCGATCGCTGATGAGCAAAGCAACCCGGTCATTAGCTCTGATTGGCTGCCACGCCTTCATGCGAAAAACTGCCTTTCAAACCCCAAAACACAGGTGCACTATTTCTCTCTCTACCCATCTGCCCTCTCGCCGAGTATTTTCAAATAGACGAGGAGACGCTTACTGAATAGTTGATAAGAGGCACGGGTTGCCAACCATTGCAAAAATCAGCAGTTTCCACTAGCAGAACATTGTGATGCCGTGTCCTCACCAGGCAGACGTGACAAGTACATTGTATGTCCTCGCTGAAAGGGTAAACACTTGAGAAGAGGCAAAATCAGGAGACGTTTAACACATGTGCTGTTCCATTTATAAACATCGACTTCAATAAGTCAACACAATAAAAATACAAACCAAGTGACACACATTTCATACAGGTGGCATCTTTGAAATTACTGGGAATCTCGGTGGCTACCCTTAAAAAATGCGGTGTTGCACGGTTGGGAAAAATATGGCCAAACCAAACATTTTTTCTTTCTGTACATACTGTATTGCTGGCATCCACCATTAAGTAAATCAGGTTAATACCATAACGCATAAACGAAAACGTCACAACATCAGTTTGATCGTAAACCAGACTTCACTTTGCTCACGCTAGCTCGTCGCAATCAATAATCTCCACAAGAAAAATGAATCAATGCCTTGCTTATAATCACATGCTTCTTTAGATAATGGGAAAGCCTTCACGTTTCCAAAGCATTCTAATTAAAACCTCTCCAAAGGTTAAAAAACAATCCATTATTAATGCACCAAAACACAGACGGAAGACGCTAGACAGATGTATACACATACGCCGGACATGCAAACCCTCGCACGCACCCGGTCTCCAATAGCGAAGATGCATTCCAAGCTTTACCGTCCCCTGCTTTAATTGGCTTATTAGTTTTGCCCGTCCATCCTTTTAGCCTGATTGGGCTTCTTTATAAAAGCAGGCGAGAGAAAACAAATGCACACGGGTCTATAACTTCAGTGTCATGCATAGCACAATGTTAATCAGTCCTTTGGGCTAAAATAAGGTTCCAGGTGGTGTGGAACACAGTAACCTCTACAAAGTTCAGCTTTTCTAATGAGGGCATTTTAATCTCTTAACCATGGCGGTGAATATTTTAACACGCTCCCTGCGCCCTCTCTCCGCGCGTTCTTTCTGGATACTGCGTGAGGTGAAACAGATATGCATTTTTGATTAAGCTGTGTGTAATATTTATCGAGTTATGGCGAGTATGAATCATTTTAATTGTGCTTGTACTCTGCAGGGCATGTCTAAATAAGGGATACTCTAAGAATGGCTCCCTCTCTGAATTATTCTTTCTTAATCTCTCTCTCTCTCTCTCTCTCTCTCTCTCTCTCTCTCTCTCTCTCTCTCTCACACAGAGCAGCTCTCGCTCGCCCTCATCACTTCCACATCCTCTCCATCTCTCACCAGGCTACAGAGAGAAATTAAGAAAGAGAAATATATTGTGGTTTTAATGGGCTTATTAGGAAAAGCAAACACAAAATAAAAGCTCATTATGGTTAGTGATGTGCTATAGGGGCTGCCCATCACAGGGTTGGCCGTGGCTTTACCCTTGCCATGGGCGGCATTACCACCTACATACCCCAATCTGAACTGCCCTTTGTTTATTAACATCATAAACAAATGCAGGTTGAGAAAGAGATTAGGGAACTCATGAGAGAGTTAAAAAAATAAATGCTGTATTATGCTTTTTTTTTTAAATGCATTTGGCAAACGCTTTTATCCAAAGCGACTTACATTGCATTATACATTTGTTTTGAGTATGTGCAATCCCTGGGATCGAACCCTTGACCTCGCGCCATAATCTAACCACTGAGCTATAGGAAAGCTATTAGCGATTACAGGAAAGTATTAGGAATAAATTTCTATTCTATCAAATTCTATTAATAGAATATAATATCAGAAATAAAATAATAGGTAACACTTCAGTATAGGAGGAAATTGTTTATTAGTACTTATAAAGCACATATTCTGCATGACCAAATACTCTACACCCCAATACCTAAACCTAACAACTACCTTACTAACTATTAATAAGCAACAAATTAAGAGTTTATTGGGGAAAAAGTTAATAGTTTGTTAATAGCAAGAATTGCTATATACTGAAGTGTGACCAAATGATTATATTGCATGATTTATGGTTTGTAAACATAAATGCATATTGTGTAAAAAAATAAATAAATAAACGTACTAACAGGAAACTAAATACTTCTGTGAACAGAGGAAGCATCTGTTTCTGTAAAGTAAAAAATATATAAAAAAAAGAGCTAATGGCTCTAAATCCAGAAGCACACGATTTACCAATTCTACACGGCGCCTATTTTCGCCCCATTAACAAATTAGGCATCACGTCTACGTTCTGATACTTCATCATCCCCATCAGCGTTGATTGAATGTGTCACTGCAAGACTCACTCTCTGCTCATGGTTAATAATGCCATTAAGAGCCTCCGCCGAGATCAAATAACGGCAGAAAGCCCGAGCGCATCTTAATCAGCAATATTAAACATATTCACAAATATGCAAATATTCAAAATCAAACCGTGCCATTATTTGTATACATAATTGCCACTTCCAAATGACGACAAACACTGGAAGTGGCATTTTCTCGCAAGACAAATTATTTCGATAAGTTATTATTTTGTGCTGAAATGAGAAAACGCAGGCTTATTGCTGCTTGTTTGTTGATTTATGAAAATCCTGCAAGAAAAGTCATGTTTTTTTCATGAAGCGTCAGAGTACCGGGTTGAGTGCAGGTCGAGAGCGATACCAAATGGACCGGGAAGCAATTGATGCTAATTTGGAATATCGCTAATTTGAAAATACGGCATGAAGCTAATCGAAATTCTATCTTGGGAGGGGAGAAAGGGGGCAGGAAATAAATACGCGACTGTCTTGTTTGATCCAATTTCAGCAAAATGAAACAGAGCAGTTAGAGGAAGAAAAAGGGCCAAATCATTACCCCCTAAGTTGAAAATAAACTTTTTACTGCCTCAGCAGCGGCGGGCTTTATGGAGATTTTATAGATGTTTCCGGCATACTAATGAGCGCAGGCTGATGATTCGATGGTCATCGCTGAAATTCAGAAAGATTTATTGGTAAACACTACAGCGCAATAAAATAAATCCATACAGAACGTAAGTCCTGTGACGTGTCTGTCCTCCCGCTAAAACTAAAACCTTTTCCAGCCCAGCGAAACAGTTTATATCAGAACGCTTAATCACACATTATTCAATTGCTCTCCATAAAGGATAAAACAAAGGGACAAGCTGGTAATGACTATAAAATGATGGTCGATGCAAAGAAAAGAAGAGAACATTGGTTACTCTGTGCTTTGTCTCTAAGCAAATGACAGGAGAGTGCAGTCAAGGTCAGGCCAACAGAAGGAAGGTTAGAAGAGAATTGTGGGGGATGGCCTCAGCCAATCAGCAGACACGCAGACCGGCTGTAAAAATCAAACCGTGAGCCAATAAAACCCCAATCTGACCCAGGAATGGAGAGGAGGTTTACTTGATGACGTCTTGTTTATAATAAGTAATTATTATAATTATAATTTTTTTTAAATCAAAGTTCATCCAGTCGGTAAATAAGCATGAGAATAAATAATAATTAAAACAATAACGGATAAATAAACAAAATATTAATAAATAAATGAAAACAAATTAAATGCATCCTGATCTTAATTTGCTTAAAGCAATCATTTAGGACCTTTATTACTTTGCTTCTAATTTCGAGCTGCGCTTACAACGTGACAGAATTCAACATGCCAGGTACTAACCAGCAATGATAAAAAGTAAATAACAATAAATAAAAACTCCCACAGACAGACTGCTGAATTAAACAAAATATTGTAACAAAAATGAAGATGAATGTACTCTCCACCTCCACACACCGAAAGATCCAGCAAAGGTAACGGGGGGGGGGAAGATGGGAGATGAAAGCGTGCGCACAACACAGTCAAGGGCATGTCAAACACAGAAAAAAAAGCAAGCTAACAAATAACATCCACTGCCCTTTGCAGAAACCTCCGCAAACGTAAAGTCAGCCGGAGCAACATATTGTATTGCAACTTGCTTATTTTTCTCCCCTCTGTACAATACACTGCGGGACAACTTGGCGTTTTTATGCGAAACGTGTCAAATTGATCGTGCTGATATTTGTCAGCAAAGCATGGAATAAGAATGCTTATTAGACGCTGAGGGGCCACCGAGTCTCAACCCGCGCTGACTCGACATTATCCAGCAAATATTTGTGTATAAAAAACAAATCTAACGAAGGCTTCAGGACGCTTTGAAGGGGAACTGTCAAGCGCAAATACGCCCTCAAATACGTCCTCGGATTTTCCAGTGCAAGTTTTGAAATTTAAAACTAATCTCTGCTGATGTTCATGAGGGTATTACCCTGAAAAATTGCATATAGCGGATGCAAAACTAAACAAACGAGTTGCTAAAACCTAGAATCAGCCTTCCTAGATTTGTGATGCTTAAGCACTTTTTTTTTAGGTATACCAGAACCTAAAAACAGCCAAAAGTTGTGTTAAGGTGCAAACAAAACTGATGGCGTATACAGCGCTGTATACATGTTATAATGTCTACCAGGAGAAGTAGATCTAATTCATATCCTCTTTCTCTACATCTTTCCCTAAGGAAGCAGGAGAGGTTTGACCTGTTGACCTTGACCAATTAAGATTTTCCTTTCGAACGCCTTTGAGAAGAGCAGAACTCCTGCGAGTCTGAGGAGAGGATCTAACAAGAGTGACTATAAACTGACAGCGCTCACATTTCTGTTTCCTCCAACCCCTCTGTGCTTACATTCATCCTCTCCATCTTACTAATCGAACCGAGACTTTCTCCGCTGCAAAACGTCTGGTTCCTCCTACAAATGATGTTGTGACACAGCGAATGATATATTTGTGACAAAAAGCGTTCCAGGAACAAAACCCACAGCGTCCTCCTTGGAAGGATGTCACGACACAGTTACATAAAACTTTCCCTCCTTTTCCGGGACAACCTCCTACCCCTCTACACCCCATTGTGTCTGCTTTTGTTCCAGTAATCACTCTCTCACCAGCTTGTGCTGAATCATCCAGTCCCACACACACAGACCATCATGAGGAGCTCTCCAACCCCCATATTCAGAGAAGCCATCCTACTGATACTGTCAAGAGGTCGTACATTTCGATCTGTTCTTAGGTGCATACGCGAGGTAAAAATATCTTACGAGGTGCGATTAGGACGAAACAAAAACACGAAAGGAGTTCTTCAAGCGAATTATTACTTGAATTTGATTTTAGGTGCAAAAAGTAATGAGGTGAATTTAAAGGGGAAGTTTTTCCTTTTTTTCGGTGTTAAAACATTTTACGTAAGGGATCAGGCTGCCTGTACATTATCCCGCTTATTACACGGCTACTTGCCACACAAGAAAAAAAACTGGAGAAATATTTTAATTGCTCAAATGCAGACCTTCCGCGAGGGAAAGCTGCTTACTTTCAGTTTTAAGGTAAGAAACGACGTTCAGATGTCACAAACAGGCAATTTGGATAAATCATTTGTAAATATAATGTTATTATATTAATTATTTGTGTAATATTAAACTGTACCTGTCAAAATGATTTGCAGTATCCGAGTTAACGCGTGTTATTCGCTTTGCGAAGTCGTTATCTGGGAATAACAAACCTGCAAATGTCGCGACTGGCCAATCAGGATCAAGCATTCCAACGAGCCGTGTAACAAATTAACTTATGGTATCAGGAAAATACTTTACTAAATATTATATTTTAATACTAAAATGGTTAAGTTTATTAATTATTTAATAATTTATGGAGGTATAAATATTCTAAAGTGTGATTTCTATATTTACAAACCAGATCAGGATTGTTATAGTTACCTAAAACTAAATTACACAGACCTAAATTATATGAAAAACAAATTTACTTCAGTTTATAGCTAAGGGAATATTACTAATTTTCATTTAGTTTGAGGCACTAAATAAAGTGGAAAAACTAGAACATAAAATAATGAAATGACAAACAAAACAAAGATACAAAGAAACTAAAAATACAAATAAAAATATTAATAAAACTACAACAAAACTAAAAAACTAAACTCTCATTTTATTCCATTATTATCTGTTCCTCCTCTCCCGTCTCATCCTGCATCCCTCAGTCTCTCAGGGGATGCTGGGATTGAATAGCGTGATAAGGTTAACTGCGTTCTCATTCTTTAACACCCCGTCGCCTTTTCCTGCCTCTTCCTAAAGTTCAGTAATGGGAAGCCGCTAACCCAGTTACCCACGATGCACTGCTGTACAGCTAAATGCTAAAGCAAGAGCAGCGGACACATTAATAGCAAAAAATAGCTCTCCGGGGACGCAGCTGGTGAGAATCCCTCTCCTACGCCAAACTCTGCTGGAGTTTTCAAAAAGCTTCATCACATCCCTGCCTTATTCATCTGGATGTCCTGTCCCGGCGAACGCCACCTCCCATATAACTCTTAGCGGATTACGGTTGACCGAGGGGTCGGAGGGGAGGGGTAGATGCTCCACACTTTCCCTTGAAAAACAAATTAGATGACACAATCTGAGAAAAGGTGCATGGGATGGAAATCTTGACATATAACCTTTAGATGGATATCTTTTTAAGACCATTGGGAGTTTACAACAACCTTGTATTCCTGGCTATTATGACACAGCCATTTTTTTCTCAATAAAGCTAAGTGTCAAGGCGTATTACTTTTGGCAAAACCAATCTCACGAACAGCCTTAAAACCCCAATTTCAAACGCACCCGTTCACAGACTTTTTCATCAATGCAAACCACTCTCAAAAATCATAATTCACAACGTGACTGATTCATTGCCTGTGATATGAATAATATCACCGGGTTGACATGGACGTCAGGTTAGTTTCAGTTTTTGGTGAGGTGCGATCTGGATCGACTACAGAGACAGCCGGGAAGCCAAAAGCGCTGTTATTTACACGCTCAGATATCTGATGAAGAAACCAGATCACCTCTCACTTCCACCCAAAATCTGCTGTCACAATCGCTCCCATCACTCTGTCCTGTGGGGCATGAATCTTTAACCATCTGATCGCGAAAGAACGAAACGTCACAACAAAACAATACAGCAAAATCTATTCCTTTCAAAGGAACGTTATTTTGTAAAACTGCACTAAATGAAAGAAATGTGCGGGGATGTCACATGATGAATGACTTTAGCCTTGCGTTTCACAAAATGAGAAGAGAATGAATCATCCACACGTAGGCCTATACATTAAATACAATACATCACCTCAACATCCTCCACAAAAACACTTTTTTAAATTCTGTACCATTACACATCCTACGTACACTCTCCAATACTGTATCTCAGCTAAACTTCAACCACAATATCCCTGTTGGCTTTAAACATCCGAGTCAAAGGAGAAACAAAGGGAACGGGCTGGGTTCAGAATAAACCAATGAGGGTTTACTAGCACTGCTGACATGACGGAGACATGCCCGGGCATCCTGTCAAGAGACCTCGGTTTCTAGAAAAGATAGGTGGAGAGGTGATTTATCCATAGTTCCTCTCCTCTCACCTTCTCCATCTCCTCTCCTGTCATAGCTGGTCTGTGAACTCGTGTCTACATCAGATATTTGACAATGTAGATAAAAGGGCTCGCTCCCGTTTGCAAAGATGACTCTGCAAAGTCTGAAGTCTTCTTTCTAGCACACTATGGTGTCAGATATATAGTGTGAAACTCATGTTCATGAAGTTACAGACGCCTCCAGAATGTCAAGCAGATTCAAAGGGCTTTGGGTTCATGTTGTGTTTTTAACTTGGTGGATCGCACTAAACTCAAAATCAAAAACAGCAGCGTCTTTTATTTAAGCCATAAAAACTGAAGGAAAACTATACAAAATGTTGTTAAATATATGAACTGCAGAGTACCACTATCTAGGTATGTGTGTGTACAATCTCATTTGACCATTAAAAAGAAAAATCGATCAAAGAGCAAATGGAAACTTTTGCTTAGGTCTCATCTGCATCTCATATATTTCTCATGAGAAAAAGAACCTGAAATCTCACAAATGTCTCCATTGAAGTTTCATAAGAGATCTCAAGCTGATCAAAAGTCAATATTATTGAAGATCTCAATATGAACTCAAACATTTCTCATCACATTTATCCAAATCCAGATTATTTTACCTCTACAATCTACATTCATGACATAGTTGCAGATGACACTTGGTTTGATATTTTGTTATCTAATGCAATATCATTCATGCATTCTAAAGTGTCAAGTACTTTTGGGGGGCCAGTGTAAATAGTTTCTATTTTACAATAGTGCAAAAACAGTAAAAGCAGTTTTCATTGGCCATTCAGCCGATCTCTTCCTGGCAGCATTTCAGCCCTGAGTGCTCCATTTACCTTTCCATCAACTCTAAACTCTGAGCTGCTGTTTGTGCCAAATGTGCCAGCAGAGCCTGAACACACACACACACACACACACACACACACACACACACTCACACACACACACACAATACTTTAGGGATACAGTGATGGAAGCAAAGCTGAATGTGTGCGTGTGTCTGCATGGCGTGTCCTCAAATTCCCTGCGCATCACGATTCCTCTGGCTCCACATTGACTCGGGTTATTTAAGGAACAGAGAGTGCAGAGAGAGAGAGACGGAGAGAGGGGGATTTTTCGTGCGATCTGAGCGGAGGGGATTGGGGAGATGAAGCCAAAAGCTTGCGCGTCTCCCATGCGTCACAGTCAGAACTCGCAGGAAAACACGCATGCCCGACATATGCACATCGTGTTACCAAATATCCCTGCAGTTCAAATATGAAATGAAACAAAGACGAGAAGTTCAATCTGCTCAATCTGTTTATCTCTGAATGTCTAAAAATAAGTAACCAGGGAGGAATTTTGCATTATTAAATCATGCTTATTAAAGAAATTGTTCACTCCAAAATCAACCTCATGTCATTTCAAACTTGCATGACTTTCTATTTTAAAAGTTGATCAACAAACAACATTGATTGTTTTTTTACTTCCATTTACTCCCATTTACTTACATTCTATGGACACAAAACTACAGAGACATTTCTCAAAATATCTTCTTTTGTGTTCCACATTAGAAAGAAAGTCATACATGTTTTAAACAACATGAGGGTGAATAAATGATGACAGAACTATCCGGAAAGTCTTAAAGTTTTTGCCTGGTGGATCCTGTACACTGAAACTGATGGGAAAGTAAGCAACTACCCAGAACACTGCCTTAGCAACCACCTAAAAAGCATCTTAGCAACTGCATGGCAACCTTCTAAAACCATTCAAAACACCTTAGCAACTGCAAAGCAGAGTTCCTGGCAACCAGCTTAGCATTGTGCCGTTGAGTTTGTGCACAAGCAACAATCATTCAGATTTTCTTCATAAAATGTAACATGTAGCTGAATGAATAAAATATATAGTTAATAAAACCTCATCTCTCTGTCATTAATAAAAAGGGTGGAACGCTGTCAGCAAACACAGAAAGAAGATTTCCTCATTTCTGCTTATTTACGATGTGAATATTTATGGTAAAAAACATGAGGCGAATGTTTATCATTAGAAAATACTAGAAGTCCTTATCACTCTCTGCTCTGAGTGGGTGTGTGTTTTCTGTGTGATCAGCGCGCACAGAATAAATGCATAATAAAGTCAATTCGAACAGGCGCCCAGACGAGACGCAGGCTTTCATTTCTCAAACCCACCGCTGGCAGTGAGAAGTCACACTTTGGCATTCGAATGCATTAAAGCTCAAGTGGCCATTGCGTCACGTGCACATTCATGAAAAACAGAACAAGCCGAGACAATAAAACGTACAAGATTAAATGCTATAAAATGTCCTTAATTTCAGGCTTATTCTGAGGTCATACACACAAGCACATGCAGCATATACATCCCCTATGAATGCCGTGTCTTGAAAATTCACGTAAATGAAGACAGACTAAAGATGTTTATGTTTATTCGCAGCAGTGTGCCATTAATCCCAGTGCATTCCCCAAAACCTCCGCACTCCCCACCATTCAGGTCTGACAGGAATAAACACAGTAAGCATATCTTTTTATAGTCCTGACACCCAAATGCCTGAGTCCGTAATGCACTTTTAATGTTTATATCCACAGCAATTAACCAAGCACCCCCCTCGTCTGAAAATCACGGGCTAATGAATAAAGCGGTTTCCTCACAGAATCACATCCGCTGGAGATTGCTGTTTGCCGACTGAGGACAACACGTACCGTAATTGCTGTCTGAGAGATGAAGCACTTTCTACACTCTGTGATACTTCTGAAATATAGTAACACTGCAGTAAAATTAGGAGAGAAGACTAAACATGTATATAAAGGGTCAAGGTTAACATTTATCCTCACCTGCCGATGTCTGGTGAACTTAGTAAGTGTGGCGGTCATAAATATTTCCTTAGTGTTATGAATTTTGCATTAATGAATTTTGTGCCAATATTAATTGCTTCCATATTCCTTGTCACTTTTAGTAAAATGGCATCTGCATAAAAAAACTTCGGAAAAAACATTTAACAACATTGTTCTAGAGTTATGACGACAAATGTCTTAAGTAAATGTAAATTAATTTTGTGAGAATGCATGTCATTCAACGTTTAACTTTAGTAGACCACTTGCATCTTCGATCTATAAATAAAAAAATATAGATGCAAGCAGCAATTAAGGGGTCAACACAAAGGCTAACGTGTGTGGATTTTTTGTAAAACAACTCAAAAGCCATTTAAAACGGTAGCTAAAGGCACTTAAAACACCATAAAATAGCGTATAGCAATTTGGTGACAGTGCCACCTATTGGTCAAAAGTTATGAGGCAAACAAAATGTGCCAATGATGATACATACAAACTTGCGTGGCAATATACAAACTTTTGCAGTGCCAATTTTGAAGTCATACTTTAAAAATTGGGGCGTGACCCCTTATATAATACACAAGTCTATCTTACATTAGGGTTTAATTCATCTATTATATTACTAAATAAAACTGTATCAGTCCGTCAACCCTATTTTATAAAAAAATGCAACCTCTGCAGTATCTACTGTAGCTTTTTGCAAGTAAACCATCATCATTAAAACAATCTCCAGCACGTCTCTTATAGTCATTCATAACTTCCCTTCACTGTTGTCTCATCTAACAAAAACTGGGCAAAATGCCCCTCTCTCTGTTCTCCCCGGTCTCGCAGGCACATGCTCACCCTATCCGTGGGCAAAAAGTGGTTCTTCTGAAGGTGCTGAGACTGCACTCCACTCAAAAAAGCTAGCGAGATATTAAAGCGAGAAAATTCAAGAGTGAGCAAGCTTTGGTCAGCAGTGTAAGTCATATGCTTAAGAAAATGCAGTGCTAATAAAACCAGGCGTCAAACAGATGTACTTTGTTGTAATGTAATAAAACCGGCACTTATAAGTACTTTACAAATTATTATTTCTTGAGAAAAGCATCGAGCTATAATTAAAACTTTTAACATTTGGAACATTAGCGGCTTTATGTCTTTGCAAATTAGCTTTACAGTATATTATAATGAGTTCTTTACTGGGATCAGCATACCATGAGAACAGAGGAGATAAAAAGTTTTAAGCCCCCAAACTAAGTCCAAGGCGTTTGAAAAATATGTGCCTGCGTCTTAAAAATTCATTCAGTGACCGTATGTTCCATAGATGATTTTATTGGACGCACGCAACTGGCCAAAAGTTAACTTCCGGTATTTGTGTGTTGATCGGTCTGGCTGGTAGCTAATAATATAACTATGTATATTTTATTTTATTTATATTTATATTATGTTATTAATATTTATTTGTATAATTGTACTAAAAAAACCTTGAATGGCCGTGTAACTTTGTTGCATTTAAGTTTAGCCAGTTAACGGTTCTTCTACTGGTAACCCAAAATAATACTGACTAGACTTACTTTTAACTTGCAAGCCAATGTCATTTACTTGCTATTTCTTTTGCTTGTTATCAGAAATATTCTGCAGGGACTCTATTCTTTGCGGATGTGTACCGGAAGATAAGTTTGGGTTACAAAAGTGTGCATGCGCAGTAATGTTTGTTTATGTTGTTGCTTTGAAACCATACATTTTTTTGCTTTCATCGAGAGTTTTGTCGATTTCGGACACGGGGTGTGTCTTCTCCCAAAGTCAAATCCAAGCAATGCTGGATTTAAGAACTCCAAAGCTTGCCAGACTTTTCTGGAATAGGAGTTTCCCTACTCCAGTGATTAATTATTGGAAATGGAGGACAGCTGTGTCTAATTAATCTAGTCAGACGGTGTTGTGCGAGATTCAGCGTGGAGAAACACATCCCACCGTTTCTGACTTTTCACAGGAGAACTCATGTATAATTGAGACGCATGGAGATGAGAGAGAAAATGGATGGAGAGAGAGAGCTTGGTAGTAGGCCAGTTTCACCGGTTTGACCATAATGTCCCTGACAGACCCATGTTAACAATTTAGGCTTTGATCCATTTTTCTGTGTTTTTCCATTTATCTGTGCACTTATATAAACATAAGATTTTATTTCAGTTTCTACTATGTGAACTGAATGCAATCAAGTCCTGGTCATGTTTCACTGTAAATAAATTGATAATATTTTGCCTAAAAGACCAAGGAACATTTTTTTGCACTGTGACGTTATTTTAATAACAACTGAGCACAGTTAACCCCCAAACTCTCATTACCATGATGCACATTTACTTTGCTTTGTGGTAATCCCCATTATACTTAATAGTGATTCTCATTAGATGCTCATTGTTAAAATTACCGAAATACAAAGATTTGTTTATGAATTAACAGAACTACAACACTTATTACCATGAGGAAGAACTACTCGAATTAAAAAAGAATATACTATTTAAAACATAAATAATTAATAATAAAAATAATAAAAATGATCATTATGCAAATGTAAATTTAGGTGATGAATCTGTCTATTGTCAAAACCCAATGCAAATAATGTCACAATGCAAAAACCTTTTGCTGGGCCTAAAATAGGCAAAATAAACCCCAAGCAATTAATAATTTCTTTGCTTTTAAAAAAAGACATAACCGAGCAGAAACATGCATGCAATTTTAAAAATACCTTTACATACAGTAAACACGCATGCCCACACACATGCAGCAGGTATCCGTGCAGATGAGGTAATGCCCTCCTGCACAAGGCAAGGGTCAGTTTTTCCCTGGAAACAGTGTTTCCATAACAACACTATGTTGCCATGAACACCTTGTGAGCAAGTAATTAGGTGCACTTGTTTAGCTCCATAATCGTTTCATTCAGGCCTATTTTTGAAACCCAGTGTTTTCTTAATTACTCGTCTCTAAATGTGGACATCATTTTTTTCTCCACTGGTGACTCATTTTTAACACCCCCCCCACACACACACACACTTACGCTAATTAAGCTAAAGACTGTGTTAATGTGACACGATGAGAGAACGCAGCGAAGCCTAATGAAGGAGCCGAACGACGAAGCGATCACATCCTTTTCCTTACAAAGAGGTGAGCGAGCTGCAAAACGTAAAAACCTTCCCGTGTACACTTCCGCCTACGCACTGTGGCATCTGACTGCTCACGCGTGTGTCAATGCCGTCAACGCAAGGCCTTTATCACGTTCGACCGCAGCTTTTTGACCTCGACTCACAATGTGACGGAGAAAGGACCTTGGGGGAAGAATGGATGTCCTCTACCGCCGTAAGTGGCATCGGGGGGAATCTGCTTCACAGGTAAAAATGCATAGCGGTTAAATTTGTGCCCGGGGGCTGTGATCTCACCACGCAGAGGCACAGCGTGTTACGTTCCTTTAGGAGGATTGGGACGTCATGGGAAGCACAGCTGCAACAGAAGGAAGGTTGATATGATGGAGGAAGCCTGAAATTTTCTGTAAGGTTGAGACTCTGGAATGTGGAAGTAGCGCAAACAATGCCATACACATACCCAAATGACAAAAATACTTTCTAAGAACGTTTTGCTAACATTCCCAGTAGGTTATGAAAACATAATTTCTAAATATTTTATACTTTCCACTAACAATGTAAGAATGTTTTAATAATAGGGGTGTCACAATATACCAGTGCTGACAATAACAATAATATTACAAAACATGATGATTAATATTGTGTTAATATTCTGCTTTAGGACTTTCTCTTTGTGACCCTGGTCACAATTTTTCTTTAAATAAAGATCTATACATCATCTGAAAGCTGGATATATAATAATGGTTTCCATTGATGTATGCTTTGTTATGATAGGACAATATTTGAAAATCTATAATCTGAGGGTGCAAAAAATTCAAAATATTAAGAAAATCACCTTTAAAGTTGTCCATCAGAGGCACTGTACCAGGTTTGTTTTATCGCTCTCTCTTGGGTTAGCGCTGTAATGATGTTGTGGAGAATAGATGAACCTGAAAGTTGTAATTCTAAGCCTTACATAGATACCAAACTTGAGTGAGTAATTCCCAAAAGTGACGTTTCTAGACGTGTTTTTTTAGCGATTTTGCTGCATCCACTCACAAAAATAAAGTTTTGATATATTTACGGTAAGAGATTTACAAAATATCTTTATGGAACATGATCTTTAAGTAATATCCTAATGATGTTTAGCATAAAAGAAAAATCTATAATTTTGACTCATACCATGTATTGTTCGCTATTACTACTAAAAAGAGAAAACAAAAAAATAAACAAGGATAAAGTTGACAGAGCATTATTTATTTATTAAAAATAACAATAAATATTATTGCGAATTATTTTGGCCACGACAACTGTGTAGCGCAAATTTGATACTGTGACAAAGATATCAAAAGCATTTTATCAACATTAGCGAACGTTAACCAAGGTTCTGAGAACATTCCCTGTTTGCTCACACTTGTTCACTTTTCATACTGTATAGTTTAATTCTCTATGGAAATGAAAACTACATTTGAATTCCTAAAAACGTCATTAAATTCCAATAGCAACTTCAGTTCACGTGGTTGACAAACTTTGCGGCGATTATCACTGACATTTGTATTCTGTTCACACATGGAATAATTTAGAGGACTCACTCCTGATTTAAATGCTTAAAATTATTGTGTAAAGAAGCTCACAAGCCAAAGCCCAGTGGGCGCCAGTCTCACAACGGACAGTAAACTTGTTTGAGTTCGTGGATCCACACGAGGAGGAAACTTATGTCAGGTGAAGAAAGAAGACTCTGCCTCCTGTCAAACTCTGTGTAGCTGGAGGGGAAAGTGACAATTCAGAGGCAGGTCAGGGAATTCGATGAAAAACCATCACCATCTTGGAACTAAATGGGTTTGGGGCACACAGCTGGTGAAGTCCCTTTCTCTTTCTCTCCTCATCTATTTTCTCCATCTTTCACCCTGGCGGGACCTTTCGAAGAGCGTGAAAAAGCCCAGAGTGAGCTAATAAGCATTCTCAGTGGTCCTGGTTGTGACGTGCGGAGAAAGGTCATTCCAGATATATTTACTTATAACAGCACAATGTATTATGAGGACGGCGGTCATAAAATGCAAGGAGCATACAATATTATTCACAGCGTGAGGAACGCACTTCGTATCTCTAACAGCTTTTGCATATGTGATTGCAATAAGTCTCACAGTCATGTTCAATCAAAATCCTTTAATTGAGAACAGACATTAAAGTAAAACGCGCGTGCGGCCCTTTGGTCAGCGCAGAGCTTTTATATTAAAGTGTAAATATTCAAAAGTTGCCATCGCTCAAACAGCTTGTCTAAATCGGTTTTAGGGTTTAATGTTTTAAGATGCAGACAGACCACAAGGGAAATTGTCTGGTGACAGCCACTATTGCTCTTAAAGTGCTACGCTGCCAAGAATCTTAAAGCCATCACCTGCTATGAAAGCCTCCTCAGAGGAGCGTGCCGAGAATTTCTACCAGATGGATATCCGGCGCCAACCGGAGCACTTCGGATACAGGTCGAGTCGAGCGTTCCTCAAATGTTTTGTCAATGTCGACTACTTTGCCAAGTGAAACAGCAGCACGGCCGATTGCCTCGCGAATCATGAATAAGTTATTGAGAGGTTTCCTTGGCGATAAGGTTCACTGACATCTTCTGGACTGTGCGATAACTCATGCTAAACTGGAGGGGATGACGGATGTTGCTACCCTTAGATAGCTTTGTCAGTGTCACAGCCTCCGTTCCCCGCTGGGTCCCGAGCAGACCGGACCGGGCCAGGAGAAGCACGAGACGCAAATGTGTAGAGAAACGCCGCTGACAAAAAAACAAGCTCTCGATCTCCTAACTCAAATAACTACTCGCCTGCGTGCCATATTTCTCCATGACCTTAAAGGAAATGACAGCTCTCATCTGGGAGCTGGTGTCAGATCGAAATACAATTGCGAGAGGAGAAGGGTAGCGCGCGAAAAACAATGACAGAGAAAATGATGCTTTGACCGTACAAATTCTCCAAATATAATGACCATTACACTCTTTCTTAAAGAGTCAACATGAAGTAAACTTTGCAGCATGTTCGTGGAACTCACGCACAAAAATAATAACCTGCAAGCTGTTCTAGCATGTTTTCGTAAAATACAAAAACCTGTCAAGGATACAGGAACGTGCCCTTACCTACAGTAGCAGATCTTCAGCACACGGGGAATATGGCCTGGAGAGATGCACAGCTGTTTGGGCTCTGTTGCATGCAGAGAGACGTGAGCACACGAGTCTCGACCTTCATCCCAATACACAGAGGCGTGCTGGTCCACATGTTCTCCTGAAATCCTCACGTCACATGCCACTTCTGTTACACACACATGCCACACTCGACTTAATCCAACCTAAAACACATCACCTGTTCCAGTTCGGGCCACAAAAGCGTGACGTTTGTTTATATTGTTGCTTTGAAATATATAAGAAACAACATGGAATCAAAGATGTACCCTGTTTACTTCTTCTGCATGAAAAGGAAAAAATATCTGTCATCTTGCATGTGAACTAAAACCTTAGACATCATAAGGGCTGCAATACCTATAAGAGGAGCCAAGTTTTGGTAAGAGTTACTTTAGTAATTTAGTAAACAGACTTCTATAATTGACTGCAAACTCAGTTAGTTGTGCTGCATATTTATCACAATAATTCAATGATGAAACATAACTGAAGGCTACAAAGGATGTGGGGTAACAATTAAAAGTCACAATTGACTCAAACAACTGGTTTGTTACCTCTGGGTATCAGCCAAACTAAGATTTGACAACGCACAGCTACAGTAGAACCACACAATAAAAGTAGAATAGCAATTCTAGAATCATGACTGTATTCCATCTGAAAAAGCCGTCTCGAACCCTTAAGTGGTAGACCAATCATTAAAATCCTATCCGTTTCACTATCCCAACATACATCTCTTTAAACGCCACTCAATACAGGTTGCCCGTTTTGTTTCGTTTTGCCCCGAGTGCAATCTCAAAAATAGAACTACGTTTATTGACAAGCCAGAAGTGAGACTGTACAGACATCCATTTAGATTTAATTAAACTATATCTAGCAGTCGGATCAAAGTCAAGAAAATTCAATACGCAACATAACCGAAGGGGTCTTTCTCATTCTCTCCACCTCCTCTCCTCTTCCAACACTTATTTTCAGATTAGGGTCCTGGTTTTCTTTCCAACCGCTATGAATTTTGGGCTGAAAGCGTTTCTTTATTCTTTACCAATTTTCTGGCACTTGAGAACCTTGACAGACACTTGGCAGGCTGAATGCCCCTCGCATCAAGGGTCTCTCTTTCATCTCCTCTAAAACTATAGACTCGATGTTTATTTATTTCCCTCTCTGCTCTGAATCTTCCAGAACTTGCGAGCCGGTGTGGGCAGGCATGAATCGGTTACAGCGTGCCGTGGCTTCAGTTAATCATGAATAATTGGCCCGGGCCAGTAGTGAGGCATATGTTAAGAATGAGTGACTAATGATGCCTTTGGCTAGACGCTACTGACCCCTCAGCCTGTTTGAGGAGTCGCGGCACGTCACTAATATGGGGGAGAGGTAAAAACAAACAGAAATCCGGCTGTTTAGCTCCACTCGGCCAATTACAAGGATCCAATTAGGGAACAACATCCCAGAGCCAGTAATACAATTTACTACAGAGGCGGGGATTTTATCTGCAAAACCTATTCCTAATCTCAATAGCCACGCCATCTTTAATTTGCCGCACACGGTATTCTAGCCACATCGTGAAGTAATTTAGCTATCTAGTGAAGAAATGAAAACCTAATTTATGATTCTGTCAGCTGTCAATGTGCTTTCATTGGTTATTCCGTTTTAGTAATGCTAATCTTAAGGTGAAGCACTTGAAGCTGCTAGTGAGGTACAAACACAATAGCTTTTTTTATATAAACTAGCTACACTATAACATGCACTATGTGTTAGACTGCTGTTTTTCACCAATATAAAGCAAGTTCACCCAAAAATATACTCACCCTTATTTTATCCCAGATATATATGACTTCCTTTTGCACAAACACATCAATTTACATTAACATGTAGCATCAAGTAAAGCTCATGGCTTTAAAAAGCATGTGACTCCATAAAAAGCTAAACCATATGTTTGGGGGAGAAAACATTTATTCGATATGAGCACAAAATTCAAGTTCTCAAGAGGCATACACGCATATGACAACTAGTCTTGAGATGCACAAGCAGCACCAATGACATTTGAAGTTATCGACGTGCCGCCATGTTTGAATTCAGATCTCAGATTGAAATGTTGCCTCAGAAATCAACTGAAATACACTTAAGGCACTAAAATGTTTATAATAAACAAAAATAAATATTTTCCTTATATAGCAACACAAAAAATAAGTAACAAAATGACAAAAACATAACAAAATTGCTAAAAATTATTTATATTAATAAAAGTAAATAAGGTTACACTTTATTTTAAGGTGTCCGTGTTACAGTGTACTTATACATTTAAGTACGGAGTATTAACCACATGTACTTACTATAGGGTTATGGTTAGGATGAGGGTGTGGTTTTAGGTTAGTTGCATGTAATTATGCATAATTTATAATAAATACTATAGCAAGTACATGTAACATGCATGTGTAACAAGGGCACCATAAAATAAAGTGTTACCAAAATCTTAAAATAAAAGCTGTTGTCAGATTAAAATACAGCTGTACCAAGTTTAAAAGAAAAAAATGAGGTGGAAGTTGGAGGAAGAAGTGCATCACTCCCTAGTACCTAAAACCAGCGAGTTGTTAGGTTACATCTATGGTAAAGTGCACATTGTTTGATAAAGACTGATTCCTTTGCCTCATCCATCCAGAATGTTACTCACAATGTCCAATGTGAAAAACTGAGCAAAGAGAAACTCCATCACAAATTGGAGCGATGCTGAGTGCCAGTTGCCAAACTCAGCAGGATGCTTTTAAGGCCTGAGGCTGGCACGATCATCTCAATTTTTTATTATTTTTATTTATTTATAATTTTCAACTCCTGTCTGGACGACTGTGAAGCAGTCTGGCAGTTTGTGTGTACACAGACGAAACTAGAAGTATTTCTGCTAGAAAATGGAGCGCAGGGCAGTCGTGTTTAAATCCAGACTCAAGAGAGACTCAGTGTTGGTTAATTAGCTGAGAGTGCAGACTATTTTCCGGTCGGTATTGTCATCGCGGCAGCCGCTTTATTCCACTGACCTTTTTTCTGCATCTGCAGTTCTTATTGGTGCAAATTTTATGCAAGGACATGTTTTTTAATGTCTTGCTTGGTAATGTTGTTTGTTTGTTTGCGTATGCGCGCACGCGCTCGCTGCCTACCAGACGCGCATTTGCAATTCACGACTGCTGATTTTCTCAGTTTTGTATTTTCCTTGGAGTCGGTCTTTCAAGACGTGATGATAATTTCTGCACCGCGGTGACCGTGCCTCCGCTTTGCCATTGAGGCTTACAGAACGTTTGGCCTTCAACCAGAGACTCTATTTCTTTGACGTAACGCCTGCTTCGATTAACTGCAAACAACAAACGTTACACAGAAAAGCACAAAACAGGACATTTACTTTTCTAATCTCATAAAAAAATAACATCTCCCCCTTTTAATCCAAATTTTCATTACCCTGTTTCCATCCATGTTCTAATATTTGGCGATTATATTAAGCTATATTACCACCGAATGAACTCCTGGATGTGAAACAGAACAATAATTTTATAAAAGGAAGCAGAGTACCAGGTTTGTTTGAGATGTCTGTGCGCAAAGTCACAAAAAACACACAGCACCCAAAGAATACTCTGCATACATAATGAGTTCCCCGCGAACAGCTCGTGGAGACTAACCAAAACCTAATAAACCATCTGTGACGGACGCTCTGCTCTTGGACGTGTGCAATAGAAAGAGAAAAGTGTGGAGGTGTGAGGGCAGCAGGTGTCACATGGGCTAAAAGGATGGCGCTGAGAACTTTCCTTAATGAAACAGGCCTTAAAAAACGCCCAAACAAGAACAGTGCTTATCCAGCAAAACCGCTGCTAGATGGAGCGTAAAGTGCACACATTTTCCATGACGCCACAGTAATGAGGTTTTATATTGGTCTGGCCCCTAACTCCCTCTCCTCTGGGCCATCCCACCAGCCTCTCCTCACCTATATCTACTTCTCCATCTCTGTTCTCGCTCGTCTTCATCTTCACGGCCAAAACGGATCCGCTGAACACAGAAATACCATCACGTTCAATTGTAATCAGATTTCACATCAAAGAACCAGACGAGAGATGTTTGAAAGTTAATGCACGACACCGCTCGCCCGTTCTGCATTCCTCGCCGGATTCAAATTAGCATTTTAATTCTGAAGACGTGCGAGCCGAACAAAGACGTGCGCAATTTGTTCGGGATGATCGCTTTTTGAAAATTTGAAAGCATCTGAGTGTTTTAATAAGTTGAAGGACGGCTTTTCACATTTTCCAAAAGAAATGTGAATAGCACTTGTCCGTACAAAAATCACTTCCATGATGCTAAAGTTTCATCATTTTAAAGTATGATAACTATAAAAATTACTAAATCTGTGTCCACACCTATGCATGATAACATTCTGTTTATAATGTGCAGTTTCACATCTTAAATACGCAGGCCCTTTAAATTTGAATGAATTCTGATTGGCTGTCAATGTTTTATCGTCCATTAGCTGGGAAAAAAATGCCAGAGATATTTGTTTCCTGTATAGAGGGTTTCATCGGACGCACGTGCCTGGCCCGAAGATAACTTCCGGTCTGTGTTTGGTTATCGTTCTGGCTAGTGGCTAGTAATATAACAATTTATATTATTTCATTTATATTAATATTTTATTGTGTATGAATTGAATTAAATAAAATTAAAACTACTCAACAGTTATTGATTCTTTGCAAAGGTCTACCGGAAGTTACGTTTTGTGCCACATTTGTTTATGTTGTTGCCGCTGAAACAGTTTATAGTTATTGTTGTAGTATGAACTCTACTAATCTAACTATAAAAATAAAGTTTCAAAAATCGTTCTGAATGTTATAGTTGTCGTCCATAGCAATAAATGACCATAATAAAAAACAGAATTATTTCATTATCTGGATTAAAACAATGCCTGGCTCCTCTCTTCTGTTTGTTTTGAGCAGTCGATGCTCATTTAAAGTTTTATAATCCACCTGCGCATTTATCATAAAGTTCACGTTACATAGGGTGTATGAACATTTCATCCCGCTTAATAACATGACCTCATTACGATATGACATTATTCCTCTGCTTTTTGTAAATCGGGAGTCAAATCTGGAATCGATAGAGCGGCACCAGAGAGATTAAATTAAGCACGGCACAAACTGATTAGCTCATTTCATTCCGCTCAGTGTTTCAGAAAGCGCGCCGTACAGGCAGATGCTGCCTCCATTCAGCTCGGGAAACTCGCTCAGCATTCCTCCCCTCTTGACCAAATCACGGACTCGCGGCGTTCGGGCTCACAGCTGTTCTTTCGCATCTATCTACGAGGGGAAAAAGTGCTAATCGTGGCAAGCGAGCTAATTTTCACTGAAACATGATGAAGTGTTGCCTTAAGTATTAATAAAGTGTAGGTAAGTTGTGCGCATTAATCATTGTCTCTGTGCCACGGTGCTCCTCCAGGGGTCTGTCCCATGAATATGTGAATTTATCTGAAGTCTTGATGAAACACACGCACGTTCAGATTCATAAATAAAATAACATAAAAATGAAAGCTGGGGACACCAAACCCCTCCTCTAGTTTATCATGGTCACAGTGGCCTCTCCGGGAGTCCATCCCACCGCCGGCCAATAAAGAAAGCCGACATGGTAAAGATTATGAAATGATGCTCCAGAATACATAATAGAGATCATGGAAGATTTCAAGCGCACAGCTTCTCTCAGTACACTAATTAAATCAATGGAGAGACGGGTTTGAGAAAGAGAGAGAGATTGGTTGGGTAAAATAATGAAGCGCTTTAAAAATGATCTGTGCTACCGTAGGGCCCGCCAGCCCAGACAGTCTTGAGCTGAGCAGGGATATGCAATATGCAACTAAATAGGCGAGGTACATTAATCTTGGCATGCCTCTGAGCTCCAGCTAAATGAGATAGTCCCTGAGCAACTGCCTCAAATTTGGATTTTTCCATAGATTGGTGTCCGCAGCCCTCATTGATTTAATGTTTAAAGCTCCCTTCCTCTGTGTACCTGGTTCGGAATTACAATGGAGTCTAAAAAAAAACAAACGGCATCGTCACAAAATCATCAGTGTGGGGATGGATATCAATGCAAATCTATAAAGCGAGCTTCAAGGGTCCACTTGAGATAAAGCTTCTGGTTTAAAAAGTTATAGTTTCTCAGCGTATCAGTCATATCATGCCGAATGAAAATGTAACATTTATTCAACACTTGTAATATTTGAACTGTCTGGGGAAAATAAAGAACGCTGGATAAAGTCATTGATGATCATTTTGGAGCTTAAAGGGTTAAAATTGACATTTTCAATCACAGAAACAGGTTTAATGACCGAAAAAAAACGAATCTGATCAGAGTTTCTAAAGATTTCTCTGACAGTATATTGGCTTACCGCTTACCTACCGCTGTAATGAGAATAGATGAACCTGAAAGCTGAAATTCTAGTCTTTACATAGATATCAAACTTGAGTGAGTAATTCCCAAAGAGCGACAGCAGCGAGTGAAGTTTGTAAGCGTGTTTCCGAGCATTTTTGTTCAATATTTTGCTGAATCCACTCACAAAAATAAAGTTTAGATATTTTTACGGTAAGAAATGTAAAAAATATTCTGGTCATTGATCATGATCTTTACTTAATATCCTAATGTTTTTTGGCACAAAAGAAAAAAATCGATAATTTTGACCCATACAATGTATTTTTGGCTATTGCTACAAATATACCCGTGCTGCTTATGACTTTTTTTGTGATCCAGGGTCACAAATTTGATTGTTAATTTTTCTTTGCTTTGCTGCCCAACAAAGCTGGTTATGACTATGCAAATGGACACATCCCCTTTGCACCTCAACCCAATAAATAATCATACTACGCAGCTATAAACTCCAACAGGCCCTCCTGTATGAGACCAGACAAGACAGCTCATGATTTCGGTATCCAGCACCATACAGGTACAGCTTGTGCCAAGTGGCACCGGTGTTATTTTTCAAATCTCGCCGAGTGGGGTCAGCAAGAACAGAACCTCCACCGTCATCATTGTCTTGGAGACAAACACGTGTGACGTGCTATTATTGACTACAGCTTACCTGGAACTTGTTTGTTTTTCTTTTTCTCGCTAAAAGGTTAGGCAAGGTACCGATGATAAGAGAAGCGAAGATTTATTAAATCTATCTTCCCCCGGAGAACAAACACAACGTGTATGATTAACCAGAGCAAAAACCAAGGCAGATAGCATCAGGCATTGTAATCAAAACTATCTGACCTCTATCTGCAGTTTCATACACCAGAGGGCCGGTCCGGTGGGATGTATACATTGAAAAGAGGACATCAGTCATATAGGTCATTCTGAACCAAGGGCTTAGCTATATAGCAAGGTTATGTGAATACAGCCTCAAAGGAGCGAGGGTCCGCAAGGAAAACATTACAGGTCGAGGTGGATAACGCCACTGTATGCGTCCTAGCCCAATCTCTCTGATCTATTGTTCAAAAGCCTGGTATTCCCTTTGTGACAGCATCTATTTGAAACCTATCTGCGCTGTTGCTGCGACATAAAACAATGGGGCAATTTGTTTTACCTTATCTTGCAAATGAGCGATGCACCTTCAAGTGACAGCATCTTTATGCTGCGTCGTGGCATCGCGGCTAAGCGGAACATTAATACACAAAGCTAATTAATAGCAATTGTGAGCAGGAGCACGACACGGTGATATTGGAGAGAATTGTCACCGGAGAGGGTTTGTATGGCGCTGATGATTGTGTGGGAAATAATAGCTGGCTTGAGGTCTGGGCTGTTTCTAGGTGTTGTCGGAAATTGAAAACTGCTGAGGCATTTCAACATCAACTCTTTGTATTACAGAGCGGCTTTCCGCGTTGTTTTCCGAAAGCAGCATTATTCCACGACGCAGGGCCTTTGTTAGTGAGGCTCATTCTGCGTGTACGAGACTTCCGAGATTTACATGAAGTCAAGCCGACAAGATAAAAAAGATAATCGAACAGGAGTCACACATCTCTAAGGAATGAATCTCATGAAAACATGTCTGGATCGTACATCATCTTAAGGAAAAAACTGAAGAAATTCAATTTTGCGTAAAGAAGATGAAACATGCTTTTATAACCATTTCTTGTTTGCTGCTTATAACTCTCATTGTCATATAAATGTTTATGTGTTGACTTTGAGGAAAGAGTTGAGTTTAGGTTTAGGGTTAAAAGAATAAGTTGACATGTACTTGCAAAGTTAACGTCCAAACTTAACGTCCAGCAGACACTGTTTTAATTTAATTTAATACAACAAAATATTAAAATAAATTGATATAAATTAAATATAAAATAATTGTTTTAATACTAGCCACTAGCCAGACCAATAACCAAAGACGGACCAGAAGTTAATTTGGGCCATGCGTGAATGCTTGTATCAAACTTGTAACAGTTTTTGGACCCCATTGACTACCATAGCAGGAAAAATGACAATGGCAGTCAAAAGAACCCCTGAGCTTTTTGTCCAACATTCTTCGAATTATCTTATTTTGTATAAAGTAATTTTTCTGCTATGGTAGTCAATGGGGTCCAAGAATTGTTTGGTTATAAGCATTCTTCCAAATATCTTTCCCTGTGTTCATCAGAACAAAGAAATGTATTCAGATTTGGAACAACTCAAAGGTGAGTAAATGATGACAGACTTTTTATTTTAGGGTGAACTATTCCTTTAAAGCGGTACAACAAATACTACCAAGATACTTAATATTTCACTATTTAAATAAGCTGTTTTTTGCATTACAGTAATGAGTAGCGGAACATCATTAAATATCTAATGTTTTAAAAGAAGGCTTAATTTTCTTTAGGAAAAACACATCATAATAACATAATTTCTCATTTCCTCATGATTTTTGGATGAAATATGACAAGGAAAATGTTCTTGACAGTTTCACCCATGAGTTACAATTATAAGGTAACTTACTAAAATGCATCAAATTGCTAAGTGTCAACTACGTTCAAAGACCTTGAAAATAAGATAAACTGTGAACAAAGTTAGCAGTAATTAGCAATAAAACCATCATTTAGCATTAAAAAGTATGTGAGCGATTAGGTCTTGCTATTATTAACTGTTCTTAATTAAAAACGGCTTATTAAATACAGATGCTCTTATCTTAATAAGGTAAGCAAAACTGTACCTGATATTTAATTTAACTTGTTAAAACAAAGTCAAAGCTAGTATTTGGTTTGAGCATCACAACATACAGTACGGGTATGAACTCTCACATGGCGAGGACACGCTCACCATAACACATCACTGTCATCCCGGCCTTACGCACCAGCTCAGAGCAGATAAACAGCTGTCTGGATCACGGTGTCCACTGTGTTCAAAAGGACAGGGCTGAATCCGGAGGTCAAACCTGATGAGGGCTTATTAAGGGCGACTGTCACGCCCCGTGTGTTTACCCGTACGCTTGAGTGAGAGCCGAATGTCCATTTGTTATCTGGACGCTTGAGGACCATGAGAGAAAGTGAATGAACTATAAGAGGAGCAGCTGTCTGCTCTGTCATCTGTTAGGCAGGGTGAAGAGGTCTGTGAGCACTGACGATAAGGGTAGGCAAACCAGTTTTGTGTCTCGACCGGCGGACGTTTACTTCAATGCAGTTCTAGATGGCTTCTCACATCTGTATGATTGTTGTCATTGAGTATCAGTTATTGTTTGAGGTTTTTAATACTATGCATGTTTTTTGTCATCCTTAAATCTGTAAACCCAAAGATGACTAATGAAATGATCAAATAAAAGACAATGAAAATTATAAAAATTAACCAAAAGTGTACATTTTCCATTGAATAAAAAACAAACTCGGATTTCATATCACTGTAAAAAAATATTTTGGGCTTAAGAAGTAGCCTGGCTGCCTTAAAATTGTGGGTTCGTTTAACTTAAAGAATATTAGTGAACTAATAAATTTCATGCAAACTGACTAATATTTTTAAATTGCATTAATTCAAAATTTTAAGGCAGCCACGTTACTTTTTTGTTTTTAAAGTTGAACCAACATTTATTTTTTACAGTGGTAATGCCCGAATCCATCACGGAGAATGCATCTAAAAATGGAGACAGATAAAGATTATTAAACGGAAATCATATAAAAAAAAAAATTATATACAGAAATGTAATTTTTACACAAAAAGGGAGTAGGGGAAGAAATCAAACAACACAAACCCACATTACTATAGCAAACATAACAGAGAAAATGATAATAAAAGAATCAATGATGGGAGAAATAAAAGATGAAATGGTTACCAAGGTTACGATGGAGGTCTAGGTTCAGATGGCGAGTTCAAAAAAACTGGAAAACCGCAACGGCAGACGCTCTGTCGTTTCTGAAGGAAACAAAAGTACAGGGGAACATGAATGAATACAGCCATCAAAGCGGAGAAACACAGCTTTATGAAAGCATTCGATCCAGAAGGAATTAGCTTATTGTTGAGATTAGATGTCATTAGCACAGTAAGATAACAAACAAAAGTGGTCAACAATAGGTCAGTGAGGGAGTAAAGTACTCAGAGAAGCCTCATTAGTTAAATACTACATTTACATTGTGTGGCGTACAAACATAAGCGACCCGGTCAATTTATGCGCGTTTTTGCTTTTGTCCTGCTACGCGTGCTCCGCTAAGCCATTCTAAATTACCTCAGAGATTTACGGTACGAAAAGACTCTTTGTTTTTCATTTTTAACCCACCGAGAACATTAAAAGTTACTTATCGCACGGATAAGCCAGAACTTGTTCCCCTTTTTTTGCTACAATGTTCAAACATAATGAAATTACCATAAACTACGTTCAAGTCTAATCAGGAATCGCTCCTCCAACGGGGAATACGCTGCTTGATGTAATTATTGAACTCGCCTGGAATGTTTCGGGCTCGCGATTATTTTGGGTTTTAATGCGTTTTTAATTGTAGCCGTGTTCTCGTCCTCCCATGTAGATTAGCATCAAGACGTTCGTTTACAGGCACGATGGAAACAACAAACCGAGCGTGTGTTCAGGCGCAGCTAGCCCACCTCCTGGACACGGTCAGGCCTTTGATTCAAGGCCCGGCGTGGAGCCGCATGCTAATGAACGCTTGCAGCAGCTAAAATATGATTAGCCCCGGTGCAGGCCCTCTATTTACCCGTCCCGAAATGCACGCCAACTGCAAAAGAACAACAAACCAACCAAAAACCTGCTAGCTGGCATTTTCCAGCATCCGTTTAAATTTTTTTTAAGACCGTTTTGTCACTGACGTGGCAACAGTGAAAAGCCATCAGCAAAATGAGATAGTGTTTACAGGGTGAGCTGAATGAAAAACAGCTCCAGTAATGTCTGCCGTTCAGCGGACTATAAGTGTTCCACTGCGATACGCGGGGAAGCTTTAATGGAAGGAAAAAAGACGAATGCTCTCGCCATAATTACAACTGTTTCGGCGTGCGTAGCGTAATTGTGATGGTTTCTTACACCCGTGCAGAAGTGCTAACAAAAGCAGTCTCTTGTTCCTACCCCTCCGACAAAAATCCCCCCCGCATCTAATGATTCAAGAATCTCATTTTCCCGCACCTAATGATTGTGAACGGAGAAGGTTTTGCGCAGTAATGGCCTGCTTCGTAGTAAATACGCGCAGAAAACCGTCGTGATGAGGAAATGATTCCGTAAAACATAAGCAGAAGCGAGATTAGCAGGTGTCCTTACGACAGCGTTTCACCTCGAAGAAAGCGGGGAAAATGAAAGATCAGCAAAGCACACACGAATTTCAAGCGATGTCTCCGTTTCCATTTTATGAGAACTGCTGAATCATCCGTGCTGTCTTGCCTACTAGCGTTTATTTCATTACCGTAACACCGTTCATTAGAATCAAATATGTGCGTACAGTAATTTGAGGAGTGATTTGGGCCATAACGGTGGTTAGGCAGTATGAAGCCATCCATTACAAAAAAAAACTGAGAAGTGTGAGATGAAGCGATTCTATAACAGTAGTTGGATGTTCTAAATGATACACAAAAGTGCTCATGGTCCGCTGATGGGACTCATCTCCCTCCAGCGTGCTGCGCTTGAATGGTGTATATGTTCAAATTACTCACCCACTTACCCTCCGACCAATCTCCGAGATTGTATTAGGATGACTTTTACAAACACGGACTCCGGATCACAAGAGACACGAACATTCATCAGCACGGGCCTCTCGCGTGACGTCACGTGAGGAGCTCATTTTAGCGTATGCAGTTTCTCAAGTACAAGAGCGCACGGGGCGCAATTACCCGTCCTTTGGGAAATACACTCTGAATAGCTCATCAATACTTGTTACTTCTGTACGACACAGAGACTAGATTTATTCGTTCCCTCCCTAAACTCCCCCGGATGTGCACTTTGAACAGCCGTTGTTGGGAAGCGCCGGATAATTAAACATGTTTGCTAGGTTTATCTTCGTGGTTTGACAGTCGCGCCTCTCGTCGTTTTCCCAAAAGTTCGTGAAGCACTTCAACGGAGAGTGTTAAAGGTGTTTTAAGAGAGGGGATCAAAGGGTGAGACGTCGCCCCAATGCATTCTGGGATACCTTCAAACGCGTGACCTGAACGCTCAATTGGCGAATGCAAATCGCCTCGGGGAGTGACAGCAAGAGTTGTATCACAAAAGAGACGCCCTGTCTCACTGAACACATGTCGGCCTCTGAGATCTCAGAGATGGTTCCAGGGTCGTGGTTGGCCTCTAAATACATGCTCACCTCCGTATTGAGATTAGTGTGTCAAAATGGGTCTACCGCGATTCTAGCGTAACCAACAAGACTTTTTTGGCTGGCATGGTTAAGCTGATCCAACAGTTACACCAACACGCAATTTACACTAATTGAAAATTTACGCTGGTGTTCCGTGAACGTTTCAGCTGGGAATTCTCTAAATCCATCCATCATAGTAAATCTATATTACTGCCTATATGGAGCAAATAACACGTCTGTGTTGGTCCCATGATGACCATAGATGTTAAAATACGATCTGTACCAAGTAAACTAGCTTAGCAGTCTATCCAGAGTAACAGTAGCATTGTCATTGCACCATACAGAAGGCAATTCTTACACAATAGTAGCATCACAAAAGATGGGTTTTAAATTTCTACTGCCATTCCTGAAAGGAACACTGTCACTTTTCAATGGATATAAAAGAAACTAAATCCTTGAGCCATGTGAGTGGGGATTTGAAGTGATGTGACTTCACATTCGCCGCCTATGGGGGGGTGAAGCGACCTGTCACTTAGGACTGCCACTTTCAGGTCATGCTCTTACTCCGCGGTGTTCTTTAGAAGACAAACGCTTTGCCTAAAAGCCATTTTGTGTTTTTTTGCCCTCCTCCTCCTCAAGCCTTTTCACACGAACATGACTTAGCTTATCACTGAAGATATCTTTAAGAATAGATTGCAAATGCATCTCATGAAACCACCAGCTGTTAACCTCCATTTGTCTATGAGAATTTGAATGGTTTTGCTATGAGGTTATTAATAATCACAACATTTCACAATGAAAGTGTTTTACATTCTCCAGAGCTTTGTGGGCACTAGCATGGCGCTAGCAACGCCAAGGTCATGTGTTCGATCCCAGGGATTGCACATACTCAGAAACAAAATGTATAATGTGTAATGCAATGTAAGTCGCTTTGGATAAAAGTGTCTGCCAAATGCATAAATGTAAATATAAATTTCATCACAAACTGAGACCAGATTCATGCCAAAGTTTAATACTTAGCGTTATGAACAGACCTATAATATGAGCAACAATAACACTGATGCTTGCCAAGTGTTACTAATAACAAATCCTTTGCCAGATAAACAATATAACACATCAAAACTGATAATATAGTTAAACCAACCATTAAACTGCTCTTGTTTCTTTAGAAAATCTAAACCAAAGATGACACACACACACACACACACACACACACACACACACACACACACACAAAACTGCAAACCAAAAATCATCTCAGGAACTTGTAAAACCGAGGCCAAGAACTCAAAGATGTTCTCTTCACCGTCTAGACCCAAAAGATGCCTACTACATTCAAAAAGTATGCATCAGCAAAGCCCTCTGACCCCAGCAGAATCTTAAAAGCCTTTTCAAGTGGCTGTGGTTTGGGGGCTGGATCAAGGCTCGACGTGTCACACCTGGTTACAGCGGAGGTTGAACGGGAGGGAACCCGTGGGTTATGAATTTGAGATTGAGGTGGCATGATTTGTGCTCTCCGCACTGTTAAGAGTCCCATCAACCTCCTGTACATTATTAATGGAGCGGCCAAGGTAATGCAAGGTTGTCTTAGGGGTTTTTTAATCATGCAAAAATTGCCCTGACAGCATGGCATCCATTTTCTAAATGAGAACTGGTTAGCTTAAGAGCCTAGGTCATTGCTCGAGAATTGCGTAAAAGTCTGAGCGGAAATTTGTTTTTTTCAAGGAAAGGACAAGAACGAAGCGCTTTCTGAGAACCCTTTTCGTAATGGCTCAAAAAAATGTAAACATCAGTTTAAAAGAACAGTTTAGCCAAAGATGAAAAGTCTCAAACAAAGTCTTTTACAAACCCTAATGCTGGTAATAAAATGTGATCGCATGCTGTCAAGCATTATAGAATTCAACATATAACACACTGGCTGTATGTTGTTTTTAAGTTTCATTACAAGTCCTCTAAAGTCAAACGTTTAGCGCGATGAAGAGAAGCCATTATTCACTGTCATTTCAGTCATTAATTCAAAACATTATGCAGCTCAAATATTGCATCTGGTTAGATGTCAACCATGCCATCAAACATCATTGGTTCCTGCATGACTCGTGACCAAACATCACGACATCAAACCAGCCCCATAGGCACCAAATCTGATTTGAGAGATGGATAATGATTTGCACAAATTATTCGATTTGAGAGTGAATAATGACTTAAATTGTATTTGAAAAAATAGTTAATTGCTTTTTAATGACTTGAAAAAGTTTACAGCCTGTGCTAAAAAAAGCTTCTTTAAAATTCGCATTTCACACACACACACAAAACCCAAACAGGTTTGGAACAACACGAGGATGAATAAGTAATTAAAGAACTTTAATTTTTTGGGCGAACTATTCCTTTAACGCTGAATTGCATTTCTCCCATGTCCTGCATTTTGTTTCTACGATGCGATCACCGTCAGCGTTCTCGTGTTATAGAGGATGCCTCGCGTTCTCCGAGAACTGCCAACATGTGTGCCTGGAGGCAGGCAATTTTAGCACAGCGCTGAGAATCAATACTCTATCTCACTGTCAGAGTGCAGCGCACCAATCCTTCAAGGCCTCTGTTATTTATATTGTTTTAGCCCCACAGTCGCAAAAAAGGCACTGATGATGAACGCTGTTCCTCTCTCTCTCTCCACATAAGTGAAAGAGTGCACAGGAGGGGAGTTAAGGGTTGAGGGTGGCATTATTGTGTAATGCCCTGAAAGTGCCATTTCCAACAATGCCCAGCGTGTGCGAATTCAATTCACCGCTGATTTTCTTTAGTTTTTCTTTAAACAGCAGGTCACGGGTTACTCGTGTCTTGACAGCATGCTTTTAAAATGTACATTCAGCTCGGCTGTGGGGTATCCAAGCATTTTAAACGTCTCTTTTAATAGTTTTCCACCATTAGCATCGTCTCATGTCAACAAACCTCATGCATGTTTTGATTGGACGATTGCAGTTGTCACACACTTAGACCAGGAATGCTTGACCTTTTCTGGGTTTCTGCAGTTGGCCTTCTGAAATCTTAACCTCGAAAAGGGCAACAAATAGCCTGTGCTTGAGGAGACAAAGACAACTGGACATGTGAATAAGAGTCTCATGAATAAGACTCAAGTGATTCAACAAGCATGTGATAAGGAAAAACTGAGAACATTGCATCAAGCAATAAATGTCATTGGCTTAGCTGGCACAAAAAAAAAAATGCTGGGTAATTTTTAACCCAACGTTGGGTCAAAAATGGACAAACCCAATTGTTGGGTTAAAACAACCCAGCATTTTTGGTCGAAACTTGACTTGCCGTTCAAACTCATGCTTGCATAACATCTTACATCTGTTTAACCATCTAAATGTGTCTTAACACTGCAAACACACAAACACGAGGTGTTTAATAAGTGGCAAAACAAATGTACATTACCAAAACAAAAACTTGAAACCCAAATCTAAAACTTTAACACCGTTCTTTGCTGCATGGAAAATACTGGTATAAAAAAAATGTAAATTTAGTTGATGATTCCAAATATTCCTTTCAATAGCAAAAAAATGACAACTACATTCCATCTTTAGCAAAACGTAAAGCTAGCTTTCAGCAATAACATCTACGTTCCAAAACCAGAAGGACTGTAAGCCTGGATCCCAGAGGGACCCTGGCAGATGCTCCACCCCTGCTTCAAAACAACCCCAGCCAGTTCCACGACATCAGGTTGGCTCGCATGTCTGCGAGAAGCTGAAGGAGAAACAAATGAATAATGAATAGAGAAACGAAGGAATAAATAAATAAAAACAAAGCACCTCTGTTCAGCTTTGAAGTAAGGTACAGCTCAAGGCAGTGGCCAAAAATATCTAGGGAACGAGAGAAAGGGGGATATACACGTCAAGGACTGATCAGATACACAGCTCCGGTCGCTAAGGATGGAAAATCCACACACCCGCACGTCAGCCCTCAACAGTGCACAGCATCAGATACAGACCAATAATCACACCTTGCACCGATGGCATGTGTCAATGGCGGCAAATACACATATACTAAGATTAGGGGGGAATATTTGGACTGTCCTAGCATGTTTGCCATTATATATATATGCAAGCGTTTTGAAATGCGTTTGTGACATTCACCAAGGTATTCGTAATTGCAGATCACCTTTTGTGAACCAGTGCCGAATGGAAATCCCACGATGCGAGCTTTAATATTTCACGTTTGCAATTTCTCTAGGTTTAACATTGTTTTGTGTCAATTTACAAACCGCAAGATAGTTCGCTTGTGTGCAGAAGACAAAAATAGGCATCATAATGTCTGAATATGAGTATCGAGAGTGACAGCAGCAGAAAGACGAAGACTGAATCTGCCTCTTATGACTCTTGGACTTCGGCATTTGAAAAGAAACACCGTCTTTTTTTCCTGTACGATAATTGGGTGAGAAATAGGAAAGGGAGGATGATACTCATGAGTTCACTTGTCCTTTGACGTTCTTTCAGGCAAGCACACACCCTCACTAATGATGCCTTGCCAACTGTGATAGCTCTTGTTAGACGCGGAGAAACATCACACGCTAGACCTTTTCCGTGGTAATAGACCGAAGACCGTTTCGCACTCTCCGAGATGTAAAAAACCATCTCAAATCCACTTTCTGATGTCTCTTGATAAGATATCCATGTTCCTGCTCAAGAACAAAGAAAACATAACAAGCCCAATTTTAGTCACTTGAATGGACAGCGTTTCAGGACCTGATCCACACATGAGAACTCTATGATATGTGTAAACATTGTCATCTTTCATCATCATCTGCTATAAAAGTCTTGTCAACACCCTCCCCCCACACAACAGACCTGTCCATCAATTCAAAGGCAAGAATATGCTTCCATTCAATGTCTGCTGTCACATAGCAACCAGACAGCCTTTGTGCGTTCTCAGACGCAATTACGGAGGCTGTCGTGCCGCGATTTGTTTCACACATGCGGACGCCCACGTACGCAATGTTAGGACGAGATGAAAATGTCTGTTGTATTTATGATTATGTATTGATTGTTACAACAAACCTCCCAGGAGTAAATATCCACCCCTAGACTGTAGGAGAAATAAAAATGTACATAAATCACGTTCTATATGCTACATGTACATAAGCAGACAGTCTCACAGCACTGTGGTAAACATTCATGGCTCACTTATTGTGAAAACTATACTATAGACCTGATCCTGAAGCATTATAGGGATGTTCTCAAGGACAAGCTTGAATATTTTAGATCAAATTCTAAGCTGAATTATGTAATTATTGAGAATGATGTTGTCTAAAGGACTCATGAAGAGACCGATCCAGCAGGAGTTTGAATCTACTAGCTGAGAGACGGGCAGACATGCAGATGGTGTCCGCAGATACAGATGTTTCAAAGAGGCAGGTAACGGAAAACATTAAACACTAACCTCTTTGTAAAAGAGAGCGCTTAAGGACACGACAACGTCTGATAAAAATATCAGATGACCTCTAAGTTGGTCTCGTCAAAGAAACACATCCTCTCAGCGTGTCTGGGCGCTGTTTGACAATGGCAGTTCATTGGCATTCAGAACTCGCTTCAGTAAAGAGAAAAACCTGCTTGTTTATTGTCATGCAGCATATTAACATGGCAGTCTGGTTTATCCTGGTGAATGATAGGGTGCCATCACGTCACAAGCGCTAGTTGACGCTTGCCGCTTTATCTTCGCCGTCCCCTTCAGCCGGCAGTCAAAATCGAATCCCGGAAACCTAGATTTCTCACACCGAGAGATAAGGTGCTTATCAGCCTCAATCACAATTTACTCCTGATTGTAAAATCAATGCTCTCATGTTTTTTTATTTTAGTTTTTGTGTTTGGCCTGTGAGTCCAGGATGTTAAAATGAATTATGATCTTAACATTTCAAAATGTTACAAAATTTCAAAATTTAGATTTGGGTCTGTTGATCTCATTTTCAATGTTTACAAAAAAAATGTTTACTACAATTTTATTTGTTCACAATAAATTATTTTATATTATTAATATTTACATGTATAAGGGAGATCTAAATTTGTGCTGTCACACCATATGTCACATGTTCGGTATTTTTGACATATACCCACATACTGTCTAGGTTGGCTGTAATTGCGATAAAGTAAACATTTGTGAAGTATTTTTACACAATTTTTATGGCTATATTGATTTTAAAATAATTCCACTAGACTTGCAAACATTGACTGAGTAACAAAAACAAGGGTTAAACCAGTATTTGTTTTATATATGTAGACAAGTATTGTTTGGAAGGTTTGTTTTGTTGCTTGTCCATCACTTCCTCCCGTATAATTCATTATTCTGCCCCCATTTCCCATTTTAATCCCATGCTGTTGTGTTGGTCCCTACAGGCCATTATTTTATCATAAATGCAAATTCGTTTTAGTGTCTTGCTGATGACTTCCTGTGTCAATAACGCTTTCGGAATTGGGAGAACGGCAAGAGGTAAAGCGTCTAATATTAATAATGCACACCGATACAAATCGCACATACGTTCCCCCCCCCCAACGCCCTACACATGCATCAATCCCGTCTGGATGTGGATAAGCAGTATTTTAATGAAGTCTCATCTGAAGAGGTAGTAATGAATGTGGCAGGGATTTGTAGGGGAGAGCAGAATGAATGGCTTTCCTTTCGTTTTTTGCATGCTGATGCATACAGACGTATCTCATTCGATTGTAATGCAAACGGCACGATGGCGAGCGTTAATCAGTGCCGGGGTGTAGAGATTAGTATCTTTAAGTGAAATAGATGGAAGGGGATTTGACCTGGGCTAACTTTGATAAGTTAACTTTGGCACTTTGTCTTTCCAGTCTGCAAGCGGAGAGCGAGGCCTCTGGAGGAGAGGTCAAAAGCTTGGAGTGGATTAGCTCTGTTCTCTTGAGCAGGCCGGACTGCTGAATCTCAAAGGCTATTATTTATGTTTGAAATTTAATATCATCCGTGCCATCAAACGGTGAGAGCTTGGGTTTCATATACAGGGGTCTTGTTTAAAAAAGATGAGAACATTTTTGGGTAGACCACCTTTTTATTATGAATGAACTAAATTTTTGGATTTCATGACCCAAGGAGCTTTGAATGGTCAAGAGATGTTGTGATAAATTAGTTTTTTATTTTGGTCTTTGTTTTTATTTGCCACCACAAATCTATAATACATATCAATACAAGTTAAAAACTGAATATTTCTGGTATGTTTCTGGTATATTTCCTTCTTCTCTCCATAACAAACCCAATTCTTCTCTCTAGCCACAGAAATGCTCTGAAGACATCTTGGTCTGTAAGCGTTCACCCTAGTATTAGAAATTAATCACAAAAGCACACCGAGTGGGTATTGGTGTAATTTTCAGGGAATTGTATAAAGTAGCAAAAAGTCGTGAAGCCCACCTTTACCAGGCAGGAATGAATTGGAGGCTTATCTCAGTGTAGACCATCAATCAAACAGCAATGAATGTTTTTTCTCTGGCAGGTTTTGTACCCATAATGACCAGCCCTCCCCGTACCGCTCTCCCCGCAGGACACAATTACCACCTCTACTCAGAGGACAACCTCTGTCATGTAAATGGTCTAAACCCCTTGCATTAGGCTGAAAAAGGTTCTCCTTTGCTCCGTGAATAGATGTTTTTTACATGTTAGCCGAGACATGTTTAAAAAGACACAAACAGCCTCTGACTTCAAAGAAATAAACGTCAAATGACCTTTTCGTGATAAATGCGCTAAATGCACATAAATTAAAGCATAGGTTTAAATTGACCTCCTCCATACATATTTATGGCCAGACCTTGATAAACCTCACAGATGTGGTCCAAACTACACATTTAAATACACTGCTCTTCAACTTTTTTGGCTTTTCTTATAGCTTTTCATATAGGACAGGGGAGAGAGAGATAGGAAATTACGGGATGAGAGAGAGGGGAAATCTGGTCACCTGAAGTGCTGCTGCCGACATATTTATTCCTTATTTATACTTTCCCCCATATTTTAAGGAATATAATAGTTAATTCATCAAAACTATAGAATAACACAAGTGTAATTATAGGAATTATGAAAGTATTAAAAAGAAATGAAAACTAGTGTCTAGGTATTCTAGTGTCTTTAAAGTAGCCACCCGTTGCCTAAAATTTGTAAAAATATATTTTTTCAAGAAACTTCTTTAATCAGTTTTTAAGGAGTTCCCATCTATCCTGTTCTCTTTTTGGCTGCTTTTTCATCATTATTTGGTCCAAATCATCCATTTTATTTAGTTTTGTATTACTGCATTAATAATACAAAATGCATTACTGTGTTGGCACAACTAATTTTTGTCTACTCAAGTAATTTCAGAAATTTAAACACTGTACATCTTCAGATTAGTTACAATCACAAGAAACATTAAAAACTCTTCTGAACAATAGTGTTTATGCTTTGTTCTGTGACTGAGAAAAAGACTGTGAAATCTCATGTATTTATCCACTAGAGTTTTAATATGGTCACAAAATTTTGATTTGCAAAGTCAATATTATTGAAGATCTCAAACATTTCTTATCAAATTTATCAAAAACCAGATTCTTTTAGCTATACAAGAACATACATTAACTTTTATCTCCATACTTTTAATACATTATATTTATTGTTTCATTTGTATAAATGTCTATTTTGTTAAGCAGATACTTTAAAAATGTCCGAAAACTGGGATTGCAGTTCTTTGCAGGTTTGACTTCTTCACGAGATATAGATCCAGTGCTAGCTTAGAATTTGGCTAAAATTGATCTAAAATATTCAAGCTTGTCCTTGAGAACATCCCTATAATGCTTCAGGATCAGGTCTAAAGTATAGTTTTCACAATAAGTGAGCCATGAATGTTTACCACAGTGCTGTGAGACTGTCTGCTTATGTACATGTAGCATATAGAACGTGATATATGTACATTTTTATTTCTCCTACAGTCTAGGGGTGGATATTTACTCCTGGAAGGTTTATTGTAACAATCAATACATAATCATAAATACAACAGACATTATTACAACTTGCAAATAGTTTGTACTTAAGTCTAAATCTTACATGTTGACCTCATTGTTAGTATCTTGCCACCCTTCCACCCATTCACGCAACCTCGGGGTCTTTAGCTCTACACGGAGAGCTCATTGTCCGAGTTCGTTGCCTAGCATGAAAACAAAATCGAGAAAAAATACCTGATAAGTGCTCCCTCCAGGCAAAGGGTTCGCTTCAAATCGTACCTAGAAGTAAATGGCTTTGATGAATAGGGGTCATTGTGTTACAGCTGCTCGTGCTAATTACTCGATTTTCTGAGTTATTACTCGCAGATTTCTCTCAGTAATGCAGCTCTGCGCAATCTCTTTAGAAAGAAGAAACCCTCGCCACGCTTCATTTTAGTCGGTTTCATAGGTTTCGCTTTGGTGGAACGGTGGACTGCCCTTTTCGAAGTACAGTGGCCGCTGAACTGTGAGGCATGTCAACTGAATTAAAGTACAGTATGTATATAGTGCATGTTAGATAATAAGAAAAAAAGAACAGGAATTTCTAAAGAACTGCCCTGGCAAAAAACAACGGAAGTCACAAAACTGTGCAAAGGAAAGCAGAGATTATGACGTGCAGAGCGCATGTGTGTTAAGCCACCGAAACGCGTCTCCTCTGTCGAATATAATACTATCACTGTATTATTGTCAAAAGTTGCTCAGATATAAAACGAAAAAGTCAAATTATTCACTGGCATGAATTTAAGGAAAATATTAATCTCACAGCTCCTGACACCGCTGAACATGACCGTGCAGCACAACGGCTGAATAATAAGATCCAACTGCACACGCAAACACACATTTTCACATGCAGATCCCCAAATTACACGCTCCTCGTATTATTCATGACACCGTGCAAGAGGAGAAGATATTGAGTTATCCTCTTATAAAAGCTTAGATGGAGTAATCAGACCCCGTCCGTCCTTATCGCTCCGCCATGGTCTAGGCGACTCTGAATTTTGCTATTTTGTCTTTTTATTATCCCATGCTCGGAATTTTCCCTTCCGACTTATTTCCTGAGGTGGATTCACTGATCCACAGCTGTACTGAAGGTTATTTGAGTTTGCACCTAGGGATATCCAATATTCACATTTCTGTTCCCTGCTGCTTCTGTTAACTCTCTCTCTCGTGGGAAGTGAGAATGTGATTTCTGCCTCATGGCCTGCCGTCGGGCATCAGATTTGACTCGGAGCAGCTGAGATTTCTGCTGCCTGCGGCCCATCACCTTTGCCCACGGGTCTATGAAGCCTCTATTTGTTTTCACATCGAGGGGTTTTCCAGTCAGTGGGAGCCAGCTACGCTCCAGGGACTGAGACGTCTGAGGCGGTGGACACAGACTGCCCTCTGAAGTCAAAACACAGCCAGAGAGAGAGAAAGAGAGAGAGAGAGAGATACAGAGGAAAAGAGAGAGAGAGAGAGAGAGAGAGTGGAAGGAAGAAACAGAAATATAGAGGAGAAGAGAGAGGGAAGTGATAGAGAAAGACAGAGATGCTGGAAACGAGATGGGGAAAGATATTACGGAAAAGAGAGAAAGGAAAAGATGGGGGAGAGATATAGAGGAAGAGAGAAAGAGGGGGAGAGATGGAGGAATTTAATTTAGTAGAAATTACGAGGAATTAAGTTAAAGTAAAAATGTTTTCTGAGCCATAATAATAATAATAGTAATAATAAATAGAGGTTATTATTATTAGTAGTAGTAGTGTTATTTAATATATATAATATTATATAATGTTTAGCATATAAAATAATGATTTTTTAAAATCCTTTTTGGAATATATATTGTTTGTTCAAATAATATTTTGATAGTTAACTATTTTCATGTAATTTTAATGCTTCAAAATGTCCTTTTGTTATGCCAATAAAGCTACTTGAATTAAAATTTATAAAGATTGAGAGAGAGAGAGAGAGAGAGAGAAAGAGAGAGAGAGACATCGACAGTGCACAATGGCATAACGGTAGCTGGGAGAGAGAGGAGGGGGAGAGTAGCAAGATTGTTGGGGCAAAGAATAGTACAAAGAAAACATTGGGCATTTTTGCAGCTAGAAAGTGTAAATAGTGGTCATGAAACGATTTGCTTGAAGTCAAAGCGGGACTCACCATATATATTGCTTTGGGTTCAGGATACGTGCTACACGCAGCCTCCTCACCCTCAACCGCGCAGCTTATAAAAGTTATCATCAAGGGGTCGATAAACAGCGCGGGAAAGATATGAGACCTCCGACGTGACATTCACAGGGGATGCGACAATCGGCGATGCATTTTAGCACTACACTGGAAGGAGGTAATGTCCTTCAGGTGCTGACTTCTCGTTTTTTGTTCTTCACTTTAATGTCATCTTCTAAGTTGTTGTAAAACTGTCTTGGAGTGGAGCAGTTAGAACGGGCTGTTCGGAGACAGGTGCTCTCTCGTGCCTCTGGGTAATATTCCCTCCAAATGCATTTAGCGGCGGGTTCCAGATGGAATCCTGCTTAAAATGGAAGCAATACAACCACCAACCTGCTTCTCTTGCAATAGAAGGGAGAATCTTAATGAAAACACCTCAAGAAATGTAGACAAAGCACAGCGTTTCTTTCTCACCTTAATGAAAGAATTCTCCCCATCTCGGAAACTTTAAGCACTCTAGTCTATCCACTCTGAATTTACAAAGTTATTCGGAGGCGTGTGCACCCGTACGAGGAGTTCTAAGGGCCGGCGCTTGACCTGACGTCTACAGATTCGCGTGCATTAACGGCTGATGGCATTCCCATCAGTCCAGACACAGTGTGTTTGTGCATATGTGCTAGAGTAAGATTTATCTACTGTCTCTCTCGTGGAAGTGACAGAGGCTGGGGTCTTTATTACCGCCTGTGATGGAAGTCCACACTGCACTCGTAGGGACGGAGGCACCATCACATGTACCGATGACTAATCACCTGACTTCGTGGCTCGGAAATGACATAAACGTCCATCCTTGAGCACCTTCGCTTAATGTATGTGCTCGATATGTGATGTGTATGGGAAGATAATGCCTGAAATAGCCGAGCGGGTGCCATCTGCTCCCCTAATGAACGATGATGACAATGATCTCTGGCAGAGGAGGTTAAGCAATGAGGGTTTGGCCACCGCCCCGAACGCCCACGATTGCAGAACATCACGCGTTCACCTATAGGTGGAGGAGATGATACCACCCCAGAGGCTCTGCTTCCCATTAAAACACTTGATGGAGGCGCTCAGCACCAGATTACTCGCCGTGAAAACGCAGCACTGAAGGGAGCCGTGCGTTTCCGATTGTTCCCGGTTAAATGAACCGCGGACACTTCGGGCGACTGTTTACATGGGTAAAGCTCAAACTTCCTTTTCGTGAATCATAATATTGGTATTTCTCCATTGAAATTCCAGGTGCTTCTTTGGTGTTCTGTGCCGGACGGCTTTGATCAGCATATCAGAGTCGGGTTGGTGCTTTCATCTGTGGATGAGCACTTTGGCCAAGGGGGAAATTTGGATCGAGGTTCATCCGGAGCCCGGCTACATCCTGCCTCCTGTCAACTCTGCATTAATCCTTCACGTGAGACCTCAGCAAAAAGTGTTGACAAACCTAAGCCACAACACGAGCGTTACGGGCCGGTGCAAGATTGGTGGAGTGTAACAACAAAAGTCAGCACAAAAGTGAAAAACATCTCTTAAAACTGGAGATTAGCATTGCAAAGCTCACTATTTTGTTTGTTTGATACCTGCTGATAGAGTGATTACGTATTTATCTCGGTGCAAGCCTCCGCTTTGTTCTGTTTTCACTGCACATCAGGCGCCTTCCAATCACGGAGTGAGGGATTCTTGTTCTGCTCCAAAGCCTGAAGGACTAATTAGCAATTATTACTTGGCACTTGCAAAACACATGAAATATTTCTCAAACTAGAAAGAAAGAAGGATAATTAAAAAATAAAGCGACAATAAATTATACATAGAAGAAAGTGTTAGGAAGAAGCCCTCTGGTGTTGTAACTGCTACCCGTGCCCCGTGAAAAACTAAAGTTTATTCTAGTAAACGAAAGCAACAAATATTTTTTGGACACCGCCATAAGGCTTTTGTTTTTTGTTGGCGTGGTTATTGCCACAGGCGGCCCTCCGGTCACTTGAGACTCCAGCCGTCGTGGATTAAAAATAACCGTGCAAGAAAACGCACAGACGAGTCGTCGTCCGTAGCCCTTCTCTGTAATTAGGTGGGGGAATTCAGCTTTCTCATTGGCAGCTTGTAGAGGAGATATTGATCGACTATGGCCACAAACCAAACAGACATGGGAAAAGAAAAAGAGCCATGGGCCTCTCTTTAAAATGATAATTATAAAAAGTTTTATATTGTTGGAACCAAAGTAAAAGCTGAATAATTCAGAGACGGGGACACTGATAAATGGTGTAAGTAGAAGACAGCCCATGATTAGGTCTTTGGATCTAAGCCCCGGGGTTTGTCTAAGCGTGGAGGGGAAGATGCGGACCATAAATTTCCTGAAGGCCCTTATCCCGAAGATACTTCTACCATCACCGCGGTAACAGCTGCCGAGGGCTCCTGGGCAAGTTTGCCGTGTTGTTTAGCACGCACTCAAAGCAATGGAACGTATGAGAGGGGCTGGCATGTTTACCAATTTCGTCCAGGATTACTTAAAAATAGAAACATTTAAAGGGAGAGTTTGGGGGTTGTTCTCTGCGAGGAGCGTTTATATTCCTTCCTGTCCACGAGCGTGCAAACAGCCACTTTGTCACACCTAACGTGATTACCAGAATTTGTGGGTGTACAATGATGAATGCGACCAAATACAGACGCGCAAACACGCGGATTAATGCGCGATCGGCCCACCTCTTCCAGATATCGCCGTGTGGCCCGCCTTTATTCTCGAGCGAGACCCATTATTGGGGAAGGGGATTTTAGGAGTCCTATGTCAAAAGAGATTTACAGTATCCAATTTTAATACAATGACATGACCCATTTGAAATTCAACGGCACAGTAAAAGACAGCATCTATATTGCATTCTATATAACAAATATTACAGCAAACACAAACCTTTAGAGGTTTGGTAAGTTATGTAAAAAAAAATATAAACACATTGCAAAGCAAAATGTGTTAAGTTTTGACGCCTACGGAACACACAAAATTATCAAATGTATGGCACAAATTAACTGTAAAGAAAAAATTTAACTGCAAACTCAGTTCTACATTTATTTTTTCCAATGCTTTTCCAAAAAGTAATTCCAGGCCCGATCCCCCTGCAATCCTGAGACGTCAAACAAATCTGGAGAGTAGATTTGAAAAAAAAACAGTACCTTTAACAAAACGTTTATTTACATTTACACTCAAACTCTTTAATGCAAAGCAACCTACGAAGCATTCAAGGTATGCATTCTTTTATCATTATGAATCAAACCCACAACCTTTGCTTTGCTACCAACTGAGAAACAGGAATTTCAAAATAAAATGCTTTCATTGTTACCACATCACAGGTTTCAAAAACTGCATACTAGTACTTCCAGAAGTGCATACTACATACCTGCATACCAACAGAGCATCCTTTAACAGTAAGAACATGTGTTCTACACTAAAACTAGTACATGCAGAAATTCAGACGCTGTGCTGGTCTCTGAAAACTAAAATAGAAACAGTATTTGGTCATTATTTCAACAAATTTAATGAGTCACAATTGAAGGAGGTCATGATTGAATACACTTTTAGTCTCCGAGCAGAAAAAATTCAATTACACAGCGAGTCGTTTTTCTCGAGAGGTTCTTTTCTGTGTTTATGTTGTCGTGTCACGGCCCGAGTTCACGCCAGACGTCGGCAGCGTCGACTGACGGGTGGAAAACCTGACAGCTTTATGTAAAGCGACCTGCGCTATCTGTCACCCACACCGTCTTCGGTTTAGTTAAAAATAACAGCGTTAACCCCCCTTCATATCTCCGCTCTGAAATGCCATTGTGCCACCGACGCCACGTCTGCGCCCGTACATACATTACGGGCAAAAATCAGAGACCTCTCGCAGGAGAGACGAACCACGGCAATGAATCATGCGCTGCACCCGCTTGATAAGTCAAGTCAATTTGTGGTAATTAACATCGGAGGGCACAGTAGGTGCTCTTTCTGAAGGGAAATATCATCTCTGTTCTCATGCCCCGAGCTCGCTTCCACCCGGAGGAGAGTGAACACAAGCTGAGGGAGGGCTATATTTCTCAGGTGACCTCGGGGGGCTCAGCAAATTTGTTCACCACCTACAGCATAACAGATTGAGGGACGTGCCATTTCCCCCGATCGCGTTAATGGATTTACCTTCTCTCCTAATTGCTACGAGCTGACATTAGTTTTGACATACACGCAAAGTCAAACACACCTCGTCCTGCGGCGCTTGATCCTCAAACTCATTGAAATCACATATTTAGCCATCACGGATCAATGGTTTCGGTCCACGCGGGCAGCCCCGGGCATCGCGCCGAGGAAACAGAACCGGTACCGCAGATGAAAAGGTTATTCGAGTCCTACCGGTCCCGGGCAACACTGCAACGACAGAACTACGCTATTTATTTTAATGGGAGCTGCAGGCGAGCAAGTATATTAACAGTGGTGGCCATCTTTATACCCAACAAACTAACCTTTTCATTGTTCAAAATCGCTGAGGCACCCGAAACACACGCTAATTATGTAAACATGACTTTGAGAAATGCAGAGAAGCCGCGGTAGCTATGAATTTCCACTTAAATGTATACGTAACAAAGGGCAGTTGTGTGCTGGGTGTGTGTGTGGTGTGGCGATTGAAAGAGTGTGTTGCACATTGGGGGGTATTCAGCAGAATTTTAATGAAGCCTCAAGGTTCTGCTAAAGGACAGCGGGAAGGGAAGATGGAGAGGGAAGCAGGGGTTCAGAGAGCTATTACAGCACAAACACAAAGCATATATAATAATCCACGCTTGAAACACTGTCTAGGTAACTAAAGTCAAGTCAATTGACAATGTTCAAATTAAAAACATACAAATCTGGATTGGTATAATACTATAAACTATTATTAACAAGCTGTGGAGATTTTTAAAGTCATGTTGAAACTTCTTAAACCGAACCGAGTCCAAAAGACCACATCTGGGATTTTACCTATTTTAACATCTGGAACTAAACTCTTTTTAAAATACATACGTTTGAACAGATAAAAAACAAAAAGTTATGACTAAGAACTCATTCATAACTATTTTAAAGGTCCAGCGTATGAAATTTAGCAGCATCTAGCGGTGAGGTTGCGAATTGCGACCATCGCCTCACACCACCCCTCCCTTTCAAAGCACTACGATGGCTGACAGAGGACTAAGATGTCGTCACGTTTTAGATCCTTTGCTGAAGATTAGATTAGATTAGATTCAACTTTATTGTCATTACACATGTACAAGTACAAGGCAATGAAATGCAGTTTGGGTCTAACCAGAAGTGCAATAGCAGCAAGTGCAGGATATACAGTGGTTGCATAAGTTACATAAATAAATATTACAGGAGATAACATTTACAAAATGCGCTTTGTAGAGCAGCTTGTCCGTTTAGAGCTACTGTAGAAACAACATGGAGAATTCCATGTAAGGGGATTCACGGTTTAGGTAGATAGAAATAGCTCATTGTAAGGTAATAAAAACATAATGTTCATTATGTAAGGTCTTTATACACATCTGAAGACAGTCATGTATATTGTATTGCATTTCTGTCAATATATCACCTTTATAGCACCTTTAAAGTCATTCATGTTAAATATAAGCAGATTTGCAACATTTTCACTTTCTTTCATCAAAGCACACCATGTTCTTTGTAACATTAACACATGGATCAAAAGATAATAAAGTTAATAAACGAATAAACTTTTTGTCAATAATATAATTCATACTTGTAGAAAAGAATGCAAAATAAAAGCATTTGGGTCTCAGACGTTTAGATCTGTATGTGACAGTGGCTTTCACTAGGGGCAAAAGATTATCTCACTGAATCACTCATTTAAAAGGATTTGATTAGAGGTCAAAGGTGCTGGCTAAAGTCTTTCACTCTAGTCTACCATAATCCGATCTAATAAACCCCTTTAATGCCTCATAATTACATTAGGCTTGTACGGTGGAGAATTCAAGAAAGACGGGTAATTTCCTCTGGCGTGGACAACATCAGCCAAGGATGGGACAGATTCAATATAACAGCGGATTAGAAAATATTTTAAAATTGTAGCAGCAAATGTAAAAGAAAAATACAGCAAATATTCTCAGATCGCTTGAGGAGGTTTAGAAACAGTACCAGTCAAAAGTTAGTTTACCATTTTCTATTTTCAATAAGGTTGTATTTGTTAACATTAGTATACTACATTAGCAAACCCAAACTAACAATGAACAATACATCTACAGTATTTATAAATCTTACATCATGTTAAATTTAGCATTTACAAAAGAAAAGTTGTAACTTAACATCAGTCAATGTGAACTAATATAAAGATTTATTAAAGATTAATAAATTCTGAAAAATAATACTGCTCATTGTTAGTTTATGTTAGCTAATGCAACTAATGTTAACAAATGCAAACTTATTGTAAAGTGTTACCAGAAAAAAACAATGAATTTATCAAAACTACACAAAGGGAATTGTGGAAATTATACAAAAAAAAAACCCTCATCTTCAATTCTCCTTCTTTGATAAATTTGAATACTTGCCTTAAAAAGTGATGAAAATGCCAAAAATGTGCACGCACGCACCTGGGATATTTTTCCAGCAGTATTGGAGAAGTTCCCGTATATGCTTAGCACTTTTTGGCTGTTTTCCTTCAATATCCAGTCCAACTTCACTTAAATGTTAATGAATTATTTTTTTTAAAATAAAGAAATGAAGATAAACTATAATTTACATTTATCTTAAAAATTTAAGCAAAAGCTTTTGTAAGACCATAGGAAACATGGCATCCATTCAAGTGTGTCCAAAACTTTAACTGCTACTGTATTCAACAACTGTAAGTAAGGGGTGAGTCACTCTGGCTGTTAACTTTGAGTCGAGTTCGGCAAGTGTGTTATGAAATTCGATAAAAACCGTTCTGTGAGATGTGGTATGGAAATGACGGCCATTTTCAAAAATGAGGGAGGCAGTAAACAACACACCCTGTCATCTTACAGGCGATGTCGTGTGTCATAAAAAGTGCTCTCCTGTCTCACTGCACAACTGTGGTTGTAAAAGCATGAATACTAAAGGCCCAGGCTCTTCTTCTAAGAGCCGCATAAAGAGCCGCGAGCCTCCAATTCCAAGTTTCTTCATGCTTTTTGCATTAGTCATTTGCTGCCAAGCATCCGTGACAAAAGCACTTGTTTATTTCGCTCCGTATCTGTTTGCGTGTTTACTTGCACTTTATTCCAAAGAACCGAGCTATTTTAAGCAGTCAAAGTTTAAACGCTAAAAGATCTGTTGGAGTAAAACTTCACACGTGACCCCGCGTTGATCTTGCCAACTTGTCACACCCGAGTCTGAACTTCCTCAACTTTCCTTTAATCTGGCGGAGTCGCCATCTATTCTCCTTCAGACCAGATATCTCACTCAAAAGCACCAAGAAAATAAAGAAATTCTTAAGTTTGTTCAGTGTCTTGTTAACTGTAAGCAGCAGACCTCACCCGCTCTGACAAGCCTTTGTTGGGCCGAACCAGCACCGAGTGACAGGCCCGTTAGCTTCCAGTCTGGAGAATCTTGTCAGGCTGCCAAAGGCTGAGCTGCTACATGATTTGCAGAACTCATAAATGCTAAGCAGGGATAAGGCTGTTGCCACCATTGCGCCTGGACAGGGTACCTGTTCTCTGCTAAAAGAGATCTCTTTATGGAGAGCCGACCCGGGCCTGTCAACTCAACACATTCTCAAAGGCAGGGAAAAATGATGACTTTTATAAAAGTCATAAAAACGAGAAACCGGCGCAGTGAATACAGTATAAATTGAACCTAGCAAGAGACTTAGCTGTGGACATTATGAGGCGCCACTTTTTATTTCCCAACAAGCAAGACCCTAGTCTTTTTGTATTTCTTTTCGTGACTATACAAAATCTGGACTGATTTCAAGCTAAAAAAAACAACAAATGTCATTTTTGGGGCATGTATCCAAAGTATCTGACTAAGCAACTTCACAACTTTACATGTCTACAAGTTAAAGGCAAAGCTATACCCCCATCAAATCATCATAAATTCAAATTATTTCCGCTTTCAACCAATGTGGCCATTCATTAACACCTGCCCAAGGACAATCTAGTGTTTATATAGATTCTAGCCCTTCTTCGTAAGATTTTTTGTATCTTTTAAATTTCATTTCTTTAATCTCATTCCAATGTAAAGCTTTTGGAATTACCATTTTGTATGAAAATGTGCTATAAAAATAAACGTTCCTTGCCTCTACGTTTACATTTATGCATTTGGCAGACACATTTATCCAAGTGCATTGAAGTTATACATTCGATAAGTATGCACGCACCCTGGGTACTGAATCCATGACTTTGTGCTGCTAACCCAATGCTTTACCAACGCTAAGCTACACTCTAGGCATACAGTAACAATTAAACGCAGTATTATCGCATTAAAGTCCATAGAACCAAATAGCATTACCTGCCGATACCAACTCAGTCCATCAGACAAAACTTTCATTTGCAATCATCTCTCCCACCTGTAAAAAATCATGACCAACCTCTCTACAAATGCCCGAGGGGTATCAGATGAAAAGTGGATGAGAGCTCTGTTAAGAAAAAAACAATACATCATTGCCTTATTCCTTATAAGCTCTCCATTGCGGTTTACAGGAACCCCAGTACATGACCCTTTTCCCTCTCATGCACTCAAAGCATTAAGTCTGTGTTTCCTCCCCAGAGTTAAACTGCGATCCATCAATACAGCACGTCAAGGGGCACACGAATAGTAAAGGGGAAGATGGGTGCTGCTTGTTGACTGGCAGTATTCAGCATAATGAGATTTGACAGCTTTCCCCCCAGCAGCTGTAGTGTATCACGGCATATGACGGAGCGGATGCTCTCGCTCAATCTACGGAAGTAGCAGAGTGTGAATGGATCATATGTCCGACGCTCGGGCCGCAGCCGACGTCGAAGCATTACCTGAGCCTTCTGCTTGCATAACGCTCAAACCCATTCCAGTGCATCAGCCGTCTTCGTAAACATCCATGAGGAGCGGCGAGCGGGCCAACGCAATCAAGGGTGGAAAATTGAGAAGTATGAAAAACTATTAACTTCTCTGACTCCACGCCGCCGTACATTTTAACAACTTGACACCACGCCAGTCTACAGCCATTTGTCAACAACCGGAGGGGGAAAGGCCCCTTTCCAAGAGAACAGCGGTCTTGAGATTTGCTGTTAAATCCCTTCAAAGGGCAACAACAGTGTTTGTGCATGGTCCAAGAGGCCACTGGGAAGAGTGACGGGGGGAATAATTAATTGTATCCGGCGAGTGCCAATCACTACAGCCTGGAAAATGTGATGGGGAAACACGCCCTATTCCTGTGCATTAGAGAAGGTTTCGTAAGGGAGAAGAGGAAAGTGTTTCATGTAATTAAATAACATGAAGGTCTGGCCGGCGTGCCATTTTCGTGATTGCATGTGCCGTCGATACAAGAGAGAAAACAGTCACGTAGTAAACTGCATGTATGGAAAAAGAAAATGAACAAGAAAGCACTATAGGGTAACACATTCGCATACACCCAAATGCACTCAGTAAATAAAGCGACAGTCAATTACAATGGCAGCACAAAAGCCTTACCCAGTGGTTCAATTCTAGGGGGAGAAATCTATCCCTCTATCCCTGAATGATTTTACACCTCGGTGCACACGAGGCATGGAAAGAGGGAGGGGTTAAGAAGTGAATCAGGGAGACATGAGGTTGGAGACACGGGGAAAAGAATGCAAGGTAGCATACAGCATTGGTTTCTTCAAAGGATCTCAGGGCAAGTCATACTTGGAATCTGATGAATAGAGAGATCAGATCATCACAATGGTTACATAATAATCGATCACACAGCCTGATCTTATGGGAATTCATAACTATTTTACTAGGTGGCTAATTCCTATGAATTCATATGATGTGAATACACAAAAATGTACGATTATTTAAAATAACACATATAATCGGCGCTAAAGCATATTGTTGTAAAACATACAAATGAGATATTCACAAATTCAGCCTAAATAGTTAAGAAACTAGGGCTGTCAAATGATTAATCGTGATTAATTGCAATTAATCATTATGAATCACTTCCAGAATACAAGTTTGTGTTTCCATCATATGTGTCTGTGTACTGTGAATATTAAATGTATATGCATATATTTAAGATTTATTAGTAAATATAAATAAATACAAACTTTTATTCTGGATGTGATTAATCGTTGACAGCCCCATTACGAACTGCAGTGACATTGTGTTGGATCACATGATCCTTAAAGTAAATGGCACATTTAAGGTCATAAGGAATAAGGGGAGGAAAATAAACATTACAAATTAAGCCTTGTAATCTTATTAGAATATAGATTTAACAAAAAAGGCATATTTAAAAACCATAGATGCACCATAGGACCAGGTATAAACGGTGCATTTTAGCATTTTAACTTCCCTCTGGATAAATGCACAAAACTTATAGATGCCTCTCTCTCTTTTGCATCACACTGCATTGGTAAACACAGACTTTCTTTCTGCATTCCTTCAATGGATCTAGACATGCACCTTCACCGTGGACTGACAGCAGCCTCTCCTCAAATTACTATTCTGATCATGACTCAGGCACCTTCACAAATCAGCTCTGTACAACCCAAAGCCTCCCGTTTGCAAAAACAAAGCAACGTGACCTTTCTTCTCGTCCCATCATCTCCTCAGCAGCTCAGCATTCATCTCCTCAAACATTTGCCTGCACAGAATCATCTTTAATTACCATGACAGGGGTGACGTGTTGCCCGTCCCAGACGTAAAAAGGAAATAAATGTTGCTGTTTTTTGCCTCTTCATTTCTGTTAATCAGGAGCTCGGTTGGGAAATACTCTCAAAATGAGACGAGAGAGAGAGAGAGAGAACACAAGCTTCTCCCTGTACTGATGGTAAAAAGGTCTGCATAATTTGTTTCCACAAGAGGAAATGTATTAAAATAAATCTCATAAACATCAAGAGGACTGGCTTTTCTGGCTTAAAGAATGAAATCAAACTCATCAGCATTGTGCTAATCCTTTCAAGGAAGCTGTAATCCCCTGGATAGCGGGACATGGCTAAACCCGCTCCAGAGGGGATCCAGTGGATTCTTTTAAACAAGCCTGATTATGCCAACGAAGCGACCATATGTCACAGTAATGTTTGTACTGGGATGGAAGTAAGGGCAATGTGTACAGTCTCTGTTTGTGCAGATGTGTCATAACATCATTCAAATTTATTCAATGGAAAACAAATGGAAACAAAAACACGATGGGGGACAGCGAGCCTCAGCGACAACACCGCTGGAATTTATTTCTTTTCAATGACAGCCACAGACATCGTCACGCAACAAAGTTGAGACGAGTTCAACTTTATGCAAAAGTGCAACGATGTGACGACTATTAATGGGAAAGTAAACAGGGATGATCCGCCACATCATACCGTGCATGACAAGACAGCGTACCTAAAACCTACAATACAACCATTTAAAGAACTCTGTGTGATCATCAGGAAAAAAATAAATGACAAATAGTATTAAATTGAACTTTTTTCAATTTCTTTGCCGAAGGAGATAACGTTATTCTTATTGTTACAGCCTCAGTCACCATCAACTTTTATTTATACAAAGCTGTCAGTACAAATAATAATTTAATTAATAATAATAATTAATTACTACTAAACAGAAAAAAACCAATACAAATATTGGTTACCGCATAACACAAACAGCCTTGGCCTAATCTGTCCTTGAAAACAATAAATCAATCCTGAAGTTCGAGCTTTTACAACACGAGAGCACTTTTCCCTGGCTAAACAACAACAAAAAAGGTCAAAAAGCAACAGATGTACCTCTTGTTAAAACTACATTATTTGATGTAATGGAAATAGAAGCAATAAGGCTGGCTTGGGTGACAGGAGACCCCTCGACTCCACAGAAGCCAAAGGTCTGCTTATACAAACACAAGCTAAATTTCCCAGCATTCCCTGCAGGGTACAAGTTGACTAGTAGCATCTGTTTCCTTTGATTATGTGAGAAGAAAGTCAGACAGACCCTTAAAGAAAAGGACCCAGAGGAGAGGGGCAGTGCCAGCTAAGATTAAGGCAGGGTAACCACTTTCCTGGCACTAATCGCAAGGGTAATACTGCATCAGCGGTGCCAATATCTAGATTTCAAGAGAAAAGGAGAGAGAGAGAATGGAGTATTGGATTGAGAGATTTCAAATAAAAGAAGCATGCCAGCATCTGACAGAGGAGCTCAACGGGGCAAGGACTCGCATGCAACAGCACTTTTTCTAACACTTAAAACTTTCAGATGCACAGTTTGTCATCCCGGGGCAGATTATTGTGGAACGGCGCAGACACAGCAACTCTCTGTAACTATATAAAAGGGCATTTGCTACTGCCAACAGCCAAGGCTACTCAAGACATTTAAACGTGATGCAGGCGCTCTCAACTAAAAGAGACAATATTGTCCACCTTGACATGGTTTTTATTCCTGCTTCTGGGGAGGAGCGTTTGCATTTATTAATTTTTTTATGCATTTGGCAGACACTTTTATCCAAAGAGACTTACATTGTATTATACATTATTTTTGTTTCTGAGTATGTGCAATCCCTGGGATCAAACCCATGACCTTGGGGTTGCTAGCACCATGCTCTAACCGCTGAGCTACAGGAAAGCATCTATTGCGATATCAGAGACTCGCGTGGCGGTCCAGGGGGGACGGCCCCAGAGATCTATATTATAAAAAGCACACCCACAGGCTCATGCATTTGCAAAGCCTATAAAACATGTTTTTTTGTCATTGAGTCAAGGTAATACAATTCAATCTTCAGCTTACGAGATCAGCACGAAAGCTCTCTATGCATCCTTGCTGTTTGCTAAGAGATGCCCCTACATTCAGCGCACACATTTTCCTTCATACTGGAGAATTGTCTCCCTGAAGGCGGGAAATGAATACACAGCCTCCTCTTAAACGTGAAGCTTAGATGGGTCAAACAATGACAACTTCACGCACAAGCATCTGAAACCGAAACAAGCTTGAGGCTGATAGCGCGTTCACTCCTCTACCCAGGTCACGTCTCTTATTCTATCGTTTTTCCTTTGGAGCAATTGCGATAGGCAAGCTTGACGGAAAAAATCGTGGAGGCTGAAGGACACTTTGTCAATAAGTAATACCCACGCTATATTAGCTGCATATTTAGCCATGAAAATCCTTCTAAATTGCTTTTAGACAAAATCATTTAGCGAAGCGTACATTAGAATGCAACAGTGCGTCTTCGCTTAAATTTAGCTCGGTGCGGCGGATGAACTTTGGGCTTTTTTAAAGCAAGGACAGTCGACCAAGTCCTGTGCCACGCTGCGGAGGCGTCCATCTGAAAAAATTGTCTATTCAGCATTAAAACCATGTCTCACATCCAAATCGCCATTTCTTGACCAAATCAACTTGAGATCACTCCCGGACCAGTTTGAGAGCATTTCAACGCTTTCAGCCACCTTGATTATTTCTACATTTTCCTCCGATGGTTTTTAGACGTAATATTCTTTCGTTCGGCGGTAATAATAATGTTTCTCTTTCAAGACTCCATGACTCCCAGCGGTGAGTATAGGAGAGCTATCAAACACACACACTTCTCTAGGTATTTAAAATTAACAGCAGGGGGTGTAAAGCAACCGACGGTGAGAGACAGAGCGAGAGAAAAAGAGATAAAGACAGGAATTGACTTTTCACCATCCCCCAGCGTTCACCCTCCTCGTGTTCATTACGGCACCATTATGGTTTTGATGTTTTTTCTCCTCCTTTCCAACACACTGTCACTTTCATTCTTTAATGTGGTCATTCTGCTACAAGAATTTTTCAAGTGAACACACGGCCACGTCATTACCTTCAAAAGGGTCATTTCCTAAGAAAAGGGAAGACCAATCTTACATAGACTGACGTGAGAAACTGCAACCGCTTCGTAAAGATAGACCCTCATCCACTCCTGCACCTTCTTCCAATCTGATAAATTATACCTTGTGTGTCTGATATATCCAATATATGTCGAAAAACACAGACTCGGACATGAGCTGTGCTTGTTTGCATGACCTGGTGTCTCATCCGGCCCTGCTAGAGGCCTCATTATACCTCAGCGCTGGTCATTGTGGCATGGCATTCAGCCTGACACCGGTGCTGTTTAGGACCTCGTTCTCATTAAGAGCCGTGCATGTCACCGGGGAGAGTTTCTGCTCCTAACAGCCTCCAAAAGTAGCTCTACTTTAACAACGGCCACGGTGGACACCAGCGAATGTCTCCATCTGCAGGGAGAGTTACACCTCTTCCAGCTTTCTTTGCATATCTACATCATCTGTTGTTCTCGGTTTTCTCGGCTGGTCGTTTTGGTATGCCTCTCTCACTTTATCTCCCATCTGTGTTCTTTCTGGGCCGTGTTCATTTTAACAGTCAGAGATGTTTATCCTGAAGGGAAACACTGACAATGATAGCAAGAGCGCTAGTGACTGTATCGAGTTGCTATTCCTGTGAGGATGCAAAATTGGGAGCGAGTCGCGACAGTCACGAACGTGTCAGATTTGGTTAACGTTTTGGGTAGTTCCCTGTTCACTACAAACAGCAGCTTAAACCTTGGTGCAAAGGGAAAAGTAATAATGGCTGAGAAAGGCTGGATCTTCTTTGCTATTTTCTCAGAATATAAAGAGTCAACATGAAACAGTGTTTGCATCCAATTTTAGTAATCTAAAAGAGTCTCTATGACATATGAAAATAGCTAGGGGACCACCAAAAATGAATGTTTTAAAGACAAAGCAAATTATTCAGTTTTAAAAATTATTTAAAGGTTATTTGAGGGGAAATGGCATCTTGATATGAAACACAAACCCATCGCTCAAGTTGTAAAAGTGAACTTCTCATGACTTTTCTTTAAGGTGGCTTAGTTTGCATCAGCGCGGGGTCAGGCTGTCTTCCGGTTTTGCATTGGCACAATTCTAAAATAAGAACTATAAACCAGAGTTGAGGAAGGTGAAATGATCTCTAAAAACCGTCAGGAAACTTTGACGCTTTGGATGTTGAGAGAAAGGGAGCGCGGAGGCTTTGACAGAAAGCACAGAGGGACAGCAACAATGTTGGCTTCCCAACACGAAGGACTCGCTCTCGAATGAAGAAGGGAGAGAGAAATATCATCAACCTCTCTGCACCACCATTTCTTCATCTGCAACACAAAGCCAAGCGCTGCACAAAGGAAATAGACTTGCATTCCCCAGATCAAACTATCCTTTCAAATATCACCGTAAATAAACTCCTACGTGCAAGATGACAAGACATCAGGGCTTTTCATTCTTATAAGTTATGGCAGAATTGAAATGGTGTTTAAATTGAAATATTGTGAGAGGCCATCATCACCGGATATGCGGCATTTTGTTTCCCAGAATCCTCAGCATCATGTAGCATCTTCATAATGCTATCTAAAGGATTTTTAGAGAGGGTCTAAAATAAACAAAACATTGACTGTTGTAATCCAAAGAAAACCTGGAGAAAAAAGCTTTAGTGTGAAAAATACAGTACATAAAGGTTAACAGTGTGATCATGTCTTATTTGTGTTGATCAAACAGTTAAAGCCATGTCAACTTTGGAAAACATAAACAAGGATTTTGGCGAATCTCTCTGACGAAACCTGTCAAAAATATCTCAGTCAAATAGTACATGAAGCATAGATTTTCTTCTAAATTGAGATTTTCTTTACAATTAAGCACATATGAAACCACATCCTCAACAATACTATAGAAATGTATTTGATATTTGTATATGCTGTACGTAACGTTCGTAGATTTAGTCATTTTATGTTTTACTCAATGATTCTCATTACTTGTTTTATTCAAAACCAGCACAAATACAGTTTAATAAATAACACCAATATGTTCAGTTACTATTATAAATGTATATATACAATTGTAAAAAAAATCTACAGTAATGAGAATTTGGGGAATGTCACAAAAAAAACTTGCAATACGCATTCCCTTACATGTTTGGAAATAAGAAATGTAATTGTAAAATACCCAGATTAAACTAGATTAAACAAAAAAAAACTCAAATGGAAACTTTTGCTTTACAAAACAATTGTCCGATTTATTATATTGTTCAATATGAACCTATGGAGATACAGAAACATTTTCTGTAAGGCTATAATCTTAAAATAAAGTTTCCTTTAATGAAGTGCATAATTTTACAGAAAAAACATATTAGTCTTGAAAAACATCGGAATAACTACAAAATCTGCAGTTGAATAGTTTTGAAAGCATTTAGAAGGTTGTTGACATTTATTTGTTTACATTTACTCCCTTTTTGTTAAATGTAAATTAAATGTTACTGTGTACCAAGTAATTAAATTTCCCATTTCAAAACACTTGAGGGAATGCGTCTTTATTTCACATGGCGTGCTTTGTTGTACTGTGTTTGTTAGTTAAATACCAGGCTGGTTAATCCAGAATAAATGTAGTGTAATCAGTCAAAAAGCCACTGGGCTCTCACTGATTAATCTCTCTGGTTAATGTTAATTATCGACAGCAGAAAAGAAAAGAAGCGGTTTTTGAGTTCGGTTGGTCGATCCCACTTTGGCTGGTTAGCTAAATCTAATTCAGTACTTGCTTCTCTGCATAGTAAAAAGAAGTGAAAGTTTGCTGTGAAACAAACAAATCAAGAACTCATTGATGTCTGCAAAAAACGTGACTGTAAAGAAATCAGAAAAATCCTATGGAGCATCCTGATATATTAAGAAAGTAACAACAAACTTGTCATCATCTTAAAATGTTTCTTACCTCGTTGGTGTTCCAGCGATGTCTCTCCTTGGGCAGGGAGGAGCATTTGGGAAGGCATTCCAGAAGCTTCTTGGGCAAGTAGATCTTCAAATGTCCATGTTCATCTGTGAAACAACATTAAAAGATTACATTTAGGATGTACCGTGATCCGGACAAATGAAACATTCAAATGTTAATGTTTAAAAATTGGTATACGCCATAATGAAGAAAAATGTGATATGCGTGCAACAATGATTTTTAAAGGTTGTTCATTTTGCTTAATCAATATAGCTTGATCTAACATATTTGTATTGGTTTCTTATTCAAACACAACTTAAATGTGTAATACTGACTTAAATAGGTGACTCTTTGACATAACTTAATCCATTTGTGTTGGGACAACATAATTAATTTTCATTGACTAACTGAAACTACACTACTCTCATAACAGAATTTAGACAGTAAATGTTAAAATAAAGATTTACAAGATCTTCTGTTATGTGAGATATGCATAATGGTAAAGAGTGGTGGTTTTACTTAGGTTGAGACAAGCTCATCATCTGTTTTCTTGCATGTTCTGTATGCACCTTAATACAATAAATACAATAGATAATGCATTCTCAAGCAATAAACTCTCTGGGGCTTCCTACTAAAACCATACATTGCACATGGTAAAAACAAAAATGTTGATTTTTTTAAAAAGTGACACACTGAAGCATTTAAATGAATTACGCTCAGTTAAAATTCAACAAAATAAGTTTAACTTAATTTTACTTATCCGCATAATTCCCAGTTGTGTGGAAATGGGTGTCATAATAAAATTAAGTTAATCCAACAAGTAATTTTTTTGTGTGTTAATAATGTGAAATACATAATAAGTTTGTTAAATCAATTTAAGATTATATTAAAATATTATACATATGTTTCACATCCTTTTGAGTGGAAAAAAGCATTACAACTACCGAAACAGGGCAGTCTTTTTCTTTTGATACTTGATAAATGCAGACAAATGTATCAAAAATGCATAGTTTAAATGTATTGTATGTGCATTCTCCAGGAATCAACCTGTGAACTTGTCGTTGCTAGCGCCAGCTACAGGAAACTTAATGGCAGCTCTCTCCTCAAAGATCTAATCACTTCTTTTTTAACAATTTACACCATTGTTTGATTTCAATGTCACTGTTGCTCAAGAGACTTCTTTAAGAAAAATCCCATGCCCAGTGTTACGTTAGCAAAAAACACTGACGTGCCTTTCAGAAAAGTAAAGCTATTAAACAGGCATGAGACCTCAAAGAGGGAGCACTGAAAATGCAATGAACAAAATAAAAAAAAAAAAAAAAACTTAAGATGTTACTGTGAAATGAAAAAGAACATATTTGGAGCACCAGGCGTGCAAAACGCTTTCATCCAGAAATGTTGTGATTTTGTTTTCATTGAGTTTTTTTTTTTAAACACTCTGGTTCTCATTCTCTCTCTCTCTTATCATGCCAGAGTGCCTGCTCAAATACATAACAACAAAATTGGGCGATGGAGCAAAAGCATTTCAAGGTTATTGATAACCGTTTGCATCAAGGGCTCAGGCTTCTTAAGGAACTCAATGTTTAGCCCTTTGGGAGAAGGTAGTTCCACATTGCGTGCCGAGCCTGCTTATGGATTTAAAAAAGCATGAGCGAGTGAAAGAAACAAAAGGAAAAGGAGAATGAGAGAGCGAGTGAGATGTGTTCGCTGAAAGACGGGAGACAGAAGTTCTTTCTGGCAGATCTGAGCAGGATGAAGATCGTGCATCCATAGAGACAATGCTTAGCAACCCATCCCAGTCCGGCTTTAAGGACAAACAAATAGCCAGAGGGAGAAAGACCCATAGAAGGGGTTAGATCACTTCTGTCTTCATAGTCTTACACCGGCATATTGTTTGCGTTTTACCTGTGAATGAACTTAAAGTCAAATAAATAATTCAAATCCCTGAAGGAAATGCCAGAGTCCATCAAGACAGGAACTGCAAACATCCAGTTCTCTTTTAATCTTCCATCACAAATCATGGCAAATATGCTGATCATATAAACGCATTTATTCTGTAACCTCGTGTCATGCCAAAGCAAAATGTTATAGCTCTTTTACAGCATAACGCTTAATGGACGACTCACTTGTGTTTCAAGTTTTAAATACCTTATGAGATGAAATGAGACAATCATTGGTGTACATTCTATGGCCGATATCTAAAGGAGACACGTGCACTCCTAAAACACTTTTTAAGAGAAACATCTGAGAATGTCAAGATCTCAATCTCAAAGAGATTTCATGTCATTTTTCTTTCCTCGAAGTCTCTCTCTAATGGCAAAAGTGACATTAAAATCTAATGACCCACTACCCCTCCCATTAAAAGTTGGTAGATCGTCGTCTTTACGCTTCAGCTAAACACACAGGATGAAACACACCACACGCGTGCATGACGAAACAATAATTCAGGATAAATGAGCAGAGCCTCTTGAGAATATTTTCTCCCTTTCATTTAAAGAAACTCAACTAGGATGAATAATAAAAGCACAAGACACGGAGAAACGTATTTACAGGGTAATTAAGGCTAGTCTTGATATCCCTTCCTTTCCTTTATTTCTGTCTGTCTCTCAGCACAAGCTTTGGCAGAACAAGCGAGTGATTCGGAAGACTGCTGTTCAGTCTCATTGTTCTGCATCAAAGTAAGGGGCTTTTAAATTATGCTGACTCCGGCGACTGTGGCTTTACAGACAAATTTTAATCACAGAGTCAGTCGCCGTCTGCCAAGCGCTGCCTTAAGCGTATGCCTTTCTCCCTATCAGTGGGCAGTCGTGGCCTAGTGGTTAGAGAGTTGGACTCATGACCAGAAGGTTGCTGGTTCGATTCTCAGGGCTGGTGGGTAACGGCTGAGATGCCCTTGAGCAAGGCACCTAACCCCCACTTGCTTACTATACAAAATGTACAAATGTATAGTACAATACAATGTAAGTCGCTTTGGATAAAAGCGTCTGCCAAATGCATAAATGTAAATGTAATGTAAATGTATCATGACTGTCTCCCAAGAGTAGCCAATAAGATGAAGGGGTGCGAGGAAAAAAGCTTAACAACAAAGAAAATGAAAAACAGAAGAAAGGGAACGCAAACGCCACTCACACTCGTGCACACGTGTGAATGTAGGTGGTGAAGAGAGAATGGAGTAAAATAGAGAGAATACCAACACACTGTCTCAGAGTTTCTTAAATGCTGATAAAGCATCGCCAGTGATCAGTTAACTCATCACTGTGTAAACTAACCATAAAAATGCTTAGTTGCTCATATTAAAATTATATGTATATTATTAAATTTAAATATTTACATATAGATTTTCAAGGCATTCAGGCAATAATCATGTAAAGAACCTCTTTTCATTTAGTCTTTAAGTGCAACAGCATGTGTACACGTGTTTTATAGCTAAAAAATTAAAAAGGAAATTACATGAAATACATTCAAACTCTTTAGAAATGCTAGGCTTGCAAATAAATAACATGCTCTAAAACATGTTAAATCGTAATTATTAACACTAAATCAATGCAATAAACGCATTAATGCTGGTATTACAGCAGTGACAATTAAAAACCAACATTTGCAATTTGTAACATGTAAATGAAATCACAATAATCAGAACTTTATCAAGTTTAGCAGAGCAAAATATAGCTGCAACACCGCACTTAACATCACATAACTAAACACATTACAAAGTACAGCATCATAAGTGTTTTATCAGCAGAAATGATTTAATGGAACACGTACATTAAACAATGCTGGGTTGAGTCAGTCCGTGGCTGGATAAAATATGGACAAATCCAATGGTTGGTTTAACTACATGAATCTAAAAAATGTCAATATTTGACACAACCATGGGTTGAAACAACCCAGCATTTTTTAAAGTGTACATACATGAATTTAGTTGACCCATATTTACTGTAGTACTGTCGCTGGATCACTTAAAAATGCTATTTTTCTTCAAGTTATTTATTAAAGCTTTTCATGCATTAATATATATATTCAATGCATGAAACCTCGTTGATATTGCATTCACAGACTTCTTGGCTACCTCAGACAGAACCTAGTTTGAGAAACGCTGGTGTAGACTGAACCATTTTCTCCTTCAAGTTAACAATTACATATGTTTGCACACAGGCATATACGCTCTCCATAATCAATTATGTATGCATTAAGATGAATCGTTCCCATTTCAAACACTTCAAACTCTACTGGCATATGTAAACGCATTCACATTCAACATGAACACCAATCAACATTCAACACAAACGCTGAGGCGCTGCGCCCGCATGTGGCTCTTGTCTAACCGATGTCCGACTCTTGATCTGAGAGGATTTTCCTTGCTTCCTTGCTTTCAAAAGACAGAGCAGAAACACACATCAAACCTGCCCTTCAAAGTAATGTCAAGGATCAGAGAATCCCATCTAAGCTGGGGATACAAAGGTATATCATAACTTAACTCTATCAACTCAGTGTAAAGAGCTCTTTAAAATTCTCAAGAAACTGAAGTCAACTTAAGAAAGGCCGAAACAACGTCTGCGCTAAAGAAAGCGATGAACACGTCTACTGCCGTGCGCCACAGAGCCACTGTGGGATCCCACACTGTCAATAAGCAGCATGTTTGAACAGATCCCAAATGTGGCTTTAAGTGACCCCAATAAGAACAACAACAATGTTAGTGACAGAAAAGCCCCCAAGGCCCCGTCTTAAAAACCTTTATTTTCCCCGACACCGTTTACATGACAAATCAGCTGAAACTTTATATAGATTACTATGTCCTTTCTCAAAATGTTATAAACCGCTACGCTCAAAACAATCCCAAAGAGGTAAACCGATAAACAAAGGATTAATAAACAACAATCATCCGCGAAGGTGTCCGCCAGTCCTGACATTTCTCACGTACTTTGCTCATTTATATTTCATGCATTTTAATCGAGTGGATGGATTTAAATGGCAAAACGGGATCTTGTACTTTCAAATCTGCAGGGCCGCATTTCTGTTCTCCCCAAGCAAGCAGAAAGAAAGTCAGTCTTCTTGTATGTTCCCTCTGAGGATTACCGCATATCTCCCCGTTTTTAATGACTCCGCACACATACGGTACATCTCGTGCATGCACACGAGCGATCTGAAAACAGATCTGCGAAGTATAGAAAAAGACAAGAATGGACACGGAAACTTTCCACACCTCATCAGCCCAATGTCAGTTTTTAATGCAAGTCTCTTTTTTCCATTAAATTGTCAGCCCTGACGAAAATTTTCTGTTTGCATTTGTTTATTCCACTGAACGAGCATTCACCTGCCGTAAGCGTTTTTGTCTGCGTTCGTGGCTTGGTGTACACATGCAACGCTCTTTCAGAAACTCTTCAAAATAAGAATGTTTCAACGACAGATGCTCTGAGAGAACAAAATATGCTTTCGATGGCAAATTTGGAGCCTGTCTGAATACGGAGAGGGTGACATTTACAGATTGGATTCTCTCTACCTCATCATATGGTAGACATGAGTCTGCACAAGGGTGGAGTTTTGGCCATGACTCTTTGATCCCATTTTGGAGAGTGTTGGCTATGTAGGAAATGCAATAAACTATCTGATATAATCACAGCTTTTGAAAAACGTCTTCTTTGCTCACGCCGACTTTAATGGAGGTCAACTAAATCTAGGCTATTCTTGCACGACATATAAGACCAAATAAGTAGAGGGCATCTGCAAAGGCAATACAGGTATGTTATGTTTTCGCCTGTGCTAATGAATCGAATTTTGGCCCATCTGTTATTTTACAGAAATATCTCACGAAGGAGCCCAATACGTCTCACGAGAAACGTTCCAGAAAGCGTAGCCATTCGTAACTCGAATTAAACTTTTAGATTCTAGCGCACTACAGATTCCACTCATCAATTGATTTTTTTACCTTGTAAAAATGTCTAATATATTATAAAACACAAAAAAAGTCATATTCTCTAGTGAGATGAGCTGTCAGTTAATTATAAAACTTTGTATAATAAAGACTGAAAAATGCTGGGAAAAGCAACATTTACTGCTCCCAGTACAGATATTAGAGGGACGTCTAGGGAAATTTAAGCTTTTTTCCTCCATTTAAAAAAAACCCCAAAATTAATGTGACAGAAATAAGGGCTCATTGCGCAGTAGTTCCAAGCGGACAGGGAGAAAGATGGGACTGCATGTTAATTCATCAACGGCTCCGATAAACTTTTCTTCAAGTAATCCTCCCACAACTGCTTTATTACTCATATGCGCTTGGAAATGCTTGTTGAAGGCAAGCTAGCAAAGAGGGAGATCTTTCGCTTTAACATTCTGACTTTCAAGTGGATGTGGAGAAACCTTTGATATCAAGAAAAAGAGCATAAAGAAAAACGCAGGGGGTTGACATGGTATTTTACCAAGCTGGTTTTTCCAAAATTCTATACTACAAGCCTTCTCCATTCGTCTCTCCAGAGACCTGTGCATGGCATGAAAATCAGTGGTATAGTTATCTATATGCAAATTTTTTATGGGATGAAAGGTGAATATTCAGATGCTGGTGAGTCTCCTGAACAACACGTATATACAAACACACAAAGAAAACCAATATAATAACAGATGTCGCATGGCTTTTTTACCGCATTTTACCAAGTTAGTTTGTTGAAGGGCATTGTAAGGCATATGATGGGGCTGAGGTCCTGAGAATGACCGGGACAATTACCGGCGGCCTTTGATGACCTCCAACACACAGCCCAAAAGAATGAAGAAATCTCTTCATCTCTCTTTCATTGAAGCAAAGCATCCCTTTCTGACCCTTTGTGCCACTTATAACAGGGGTTTGAACCCCACCATAATAACCCTAGACTCCTTTGGGTATATCAACCTGAGCCCAGCAGCAGTTAATAAATCCACCAGCAGATAAAACGCCACCGTGTGCACAGGGCGGGAGACTTTTTTCTGCACGCAATAAAATTTCTATTGAATTAGCAATGACTTGAAGGGTTGGACGACGTCAGTCAAATTGATTTAGTATCTACTCAAGTGCCTCAAGGTCACAGAGCTCGGAGTCGGTCCCTGTCCAGAGAGAGTCTGCGGCATGATCGTTCCGGAGAAGAAGGACCTCGGTGGAGAGCTTCAAGTCTGGAGAAGAGCGAGTGACCTCCAGCGCCAGTCCTCCTTCTCTGTGAATCTCAGTGCTAATCTGGGGTTTATCGGCCCGTCTTTAAAAGGCTTGCCGGTGAAGGGCTGTTTTACTGTATCTGTCATGGCAGCTTGAGCATGCGTCACTTCAGAGAAAAGAGCAAAGCTTGTTTTAGAAGGGGATAAAGAGGCCTGACAAAAACAGATCTCAAATCGATAGTGTCCTCTTGCTTTTGTGCCTCAATGATGGGATACCTTTTCTTTACACTCTCTCGTTCCTTTCCGTCCACCTATCTCTGTGATTTGTGTTTTACCAGCACCACGTGAAAAAGCTTTGAGGACATGTTTACTGAATTCTGAACAAAGACGGGCTGCGCGATCACATGCAATGCTTCATCATAACCAATTACGTCTATATAAAGCACTTTGACGGGATGGCTGTGAGATTATTACCCTCGTATTAAAAACCTATAGTGACAGAGCGGACATAAAATACGAAAGATGAGGACGAATGAATGAAAGGGAGGATGATAAATCTATTTTCCCCTACAGGGAAATGGCCTGACTATGCTTCACATTTCCTCTTAACTGAGAATAATGTGCCGTCCTAAAGGCATTAAGGGAGACTTGCGTCCAGCCAGAACCGTGACATCATTTGGCGTACCGTTAAACCCCCTTTTCTGATTCAAATGGGATCTGGGTCCAAACGGTCAGTTTCAATTTCGGTTGTCCCTCCTGCTCCAAGATCAATACCAATCAAATCGGTGATTGCTCTATTGTTCTGCGTAATACTACAGCTCCTTCACCGGCTCCAGACCTTCATCAGCATCAGCGGCCACATCTGCGCCTTTCAATAGATCATTCGCCAGATAGCTATCTGGCATTTGGCTAATGGAGACTGTTTACAGAATGGGGATTATAAATACAAAGCTTCCCTGTTCTTTTTGCACATTAAAAGGCTAAATTAATGTCACTGTCATCGCCGTGTGTGGGATGCTGCGTTCTGAAAAGTTTCATCTTCTCAAACCTTTCTTTTTGTTTGCTTGTTTATCAGAGTCTGTCGTAGGAGCTGCATTCATTAGAGAGGGGTTCTCTGGTGAATCAGAATAATGCTGCATGTAACCTAAAGGAGTTAGTTGACTTAATGTTTATTTATGTCTTATTGAAGACATTAATAAAAATGTTTCTGTTTAAAATAAATTACTTGATAGAAATGTAATTTGAATATGAATTAATAATAATAGTAAATATATTCACATACACTGCAATACTTACAGACATGAACATTTAGCAATATACGTAAATCAACTAAACATACAGAAGCATGCTTTCGGCATACCTTTTGAATTATAATACGCAAACAAGCGCTCACTACACTGTTAGCACAAAATGGTCAAAAAAGAAGCTGTCACTAGGACGGTACCATTTGGCTACAGATTTGTACCTACGCACTCTTTGGTACCAATATGTACCCCTGAGGTACTAAAATGCCCCAGTACATTTTTTTTCTGACAGTCTAGGAGGCTTTAGATTACTTTCATTTTTTAATTACTTTATTATTTCATAGCATTCAAATAAGCCAAAACAAGATACTTTCAGTGCTTGATTGTTTTTATGCCAAGCTCTAGAATAGAAGAAAATTTAAACTTAAATGTATTTACTTTGCATTAATGTAAAGCGCCTTTACAGTAGTTCATATACAGTAGAGGTGGTAAACTAATATACCGCACATGTGTCCTACGGTGTGACAAAGCAAAAATCTAGAAAAGAAACTGTTAATAATATATTTATATAAATATTTATATTTATATACAAAATATCTTAAGAGACATTTATCTTCATTGTTAGTTTTTTTTATATATACATTTTTGCCATCACACCACAGGACACAAGCACGATAAATTTGTCAACTACCCATATACAAAGCTGGAAATAAATATAAATATGAAGTATACAGCATAGGCCTATGTGATATTATTTTGAGTGGGGGATCTTAAAATATTGTTGTGGATAATGGTGGGGCCTTAAAGTCAAAAAGACTGAGAGATCTGATCCCATAAACAGCACACAAACAGACAATAACTGACTTAAACAATTGTCTTACACCTGGATGCACAAAAGCAACATGCAAATCCATGCATAACTGACTACCAAAGGCATTTCAGAGACACGAACAGAACAGTGGATATGAGAATGTTCAAATACACATGGTCTCAATCATGCAAATGAGCGTATGAATACAAATGGATAAAGAGTTAAGCTGTGCATACAAAATGCACTTTAGAGATCTGGCAAACAATTTGGTTTTGTTTGCTGTCCTGCCCAAGTACTTGCTCTCGTATTCTCCATCACAGCGGTAAAAAATTGCATATTATCATTGCAGTGCTCAATGGCTCCTAGTTAGAATCATGTAGTGGAAGTCTGAGTCCTTAGACAACTCATAATAAACTCATTTCTGTGTAATAACTGCACAGCACACAAAAGCCATTTGTACCGTGAGTAACAAAGCCACCAAACATATTGGAAGTGAATAATCCGTAAGGGACGGGATTGCTAAACAACCTCCTTTCATCTAGGAATCGTATTGTCACGTCTTCAAAACCACAGAAAGCTGCCCTTCAAATGCAAGGTTATAACTTCATTTAAGCCAGCTGGAGAAACAAACAGGTAGTCATGCTGTACCGGCTCGATCGCGCCTGAAACTGAGTCAAGTAAACGTGTGCTGACATGCACAGATGAAGCGTGATGGGTATAAAAAGTGACATAAGCCTTCGCCAAGCAAAGTGTTACCGGATGCCCGACACGCTAGCGCTTGGCACAATTACCGCCAACTGTTTTGATAGCCTGTGATGTTACACTATCAAAAAGAAGCCTCTCAGAGTTCAAACTCCTCTAAGACAGCAGGCCACTTCTGCGATAACCTCGCTGTTCGTGACTGGGTCTCCCCGGAGACCAGCGTCTCTCCGCTCTCTCCTTTGACAGAGCGGTTCAGCCAACTGTTTGCTTCTCTCCAACATGAACAAAACCTCTCATTACTTGCTGGATCTCCATTAAATTTTATCTTACCCAATTTAAAAGATCTGTACGGCAGCAACTTCTCTCCTAATTGCGAGGGCATTTTTGAAAACAAAGCCCTGGCCGATAAAACACTGCAGATACGGGATACCGGCTTTGCGACGAGAAAGCAAATTAATACAATGTCAACCTTCCATTGAATAAGACAAGGGATGATTCTCTCTTTGGTCCCCTGGGGCTAACAGCTTCTTGTCTAGTGACTCTTGTCCTAGAAAACACGTTAAAGCATTTAAAAGAAACATGTACTTGTGTCAGAAAGAGTCTGCCAAGATCTGAACCGATACAGACCTAAAGGAAAAACGAAACCGATATAAGCATATTCTAAAGAGACTTGATGATGTGCAGCGTGGCTGCCTTAATAAGTGGGTGTAGTTCATCTAGGGAATCCACTGGTTGGGTAAAAAAAGGCTACGCTGGACACTAGGGAAGAAGAGAGGAACGGCAGACCAGAATTCCTCCCAATTAGTTCACTTCGACATTCTGGTTCTGTCCCAGTTGGCTCCCAAAGCTTTTCTTGGCTCAACAAAGCAAAAGAACCAGGCTGAAATAGGTCCCTTGTAGAGGGCTGCATGAACTGGATCTCCTTTAATCCTCCCATTCCAACATATTCAAGACTAACAGAATAAAGAATGGTTTAGACGTTTTATTTTATTATAATCAACGTATTACCCATATGTCTACAGCAACATTCAAACCCAAAACCTGCTACGCAAACGCAGACAGACGGACAAGACGTCTATTCATCCAGCTGCTAATTACTCTTCAACCAGCAACAACTGGGCAGCAGAGCTCCTGCCACTTAGTGTCCATGTTAAAGTGTCTTTATTAAGTGTCTGTTCGCAAAATGCTCAATCATTCCACGAAAACAATGAAGACGGCTGGACAGAGAAATAGATTGAAAGAGATGGAGATATAAAAAGGAACTCGAATCGGGAGGTGAACACACCCACATCCACACCCACGCAAGCAGACGCCCGGGCTGTGCTCAAAGAGCGCCGTGCGTTGATTAGCCATGACAACAAGCTTCTGCTTCCAAAAATATGCTGCTCGTTCCGAAGCAGCATGGCCATGCATGAATAAACATCATCTGTAATGGGGCTGAATGAAAATGAGACGCTGGCCTTTTTTTAGGCTGATCTACCAAGAACAGCCTCTCCCCCTGCTTGTTCTACACCTGTGTGCCAAAGTCACCTAGTAACTAAACATTTTACAAATTGCTTTGATAGAATTTTCTACGCTCTTGGTAAACACACCTGAAAAACCACCACTCGTGTTTGTGATCTTAGAGACTCAAAGGTCTTTCTTTGGTTTGGGCTGTGTTTACACAAATGTATAAAAAACCTTTGATGAACTATACGTGCGAGAATAATGAGGTTAAATGTAAACGAATGGGCGGAGAGAATGAACAGCATATCATAACGTTGTCATGTTTTGAGGGATGCAGTGGAAAAGGAAGCCGGCTGTCTTACTGTTGTTGTCTGTGTCATCGCTGACACTCTTAGGAGGAACGTGGCCGGTGTAACCGACGGCGGTTCTGTACATTCGATCCGGATTACGTACTTTCTTCAGTCCTACAGGGGACACAGTGGGGGAGGGAAGAGTGAGGGGAAAAGATCGGTGGGTACAAAAATACAATGCCCTCTACGTTCATGCAGAGGTCTTTAACTCTTGCTTTCTGAATGTCTGTTACAAAACCTACTGAATCTGCATGACCCCACTGCCCCACTTTTGAATGATGATATCGTCTTGTTGCCATGTGCCACTCTAGCCAAGCCACAATTGACTGGTACAAGCACCAGAGGTCGAAACGTCATATCAAATCACATGCATGTTTCATTGCTTGATGTGACTTGTTTAGTTCAACCATATGAACATCAAAAATGACAGAAAACCATAATGCTTGCCTAGAGCCACGAGGGGCTTTGCCAGCATCCATGTGTTCCATATAATGCGTATGTATGCATGTATGGGCTGGCAAGGGACTAAATCAACATGTTAAATCAATTTCTGTTTAGAAGAGATGGTAGGAACTACTTTAAACATGGAACTAAGATAACAAAGCTACTGCTTATTAAGTAAAAAAGTCATATAATACTGATAGATAAACAGCACCAAATCAACCTTATAGAGCTAAACTAAGTATCACACTATCAACTCTTATTTTATCTTGTTGTTACCTAAACATTGTTGAACTTCACTGATCATTTTATATTGACCCTTTAATAGCGATGGCTAGAGATGTAATACTGGATTGATTGACTAGTCCTCCTTTTGGCAAAATCAATCCATAAAATCAATTAGTTAGGGTCTATGTCTTCAGATAGAGGGAGCAAAACATGCTTTTCTTTTATTATGTGATAGTCTAACCGTGTTCATTTAGCCAGGCAAAACATCAGACGGTCTAGATAATTCTACGCAACCCAATTTGTCTGGCAGAGCCAGTAGTATCAGTTGTATTTTCCTACAAGAGTGCTGCTGTTCGTATTGCCAAACACGGATCAGAAACACCCGGGAGCTTAAATTTATGTAATACCACACCATGAGATTTCACTTCTCTGATAAATTAGAGAAACCGAGATTTGATGAGCAACCAAATATATACAGTTTAGCTTACACAGCCTGCAGTTGAGAGCATGTATGTGAAATAACAAAACAAAACACAGACACATACACTTTCTATGCCACGGAAACATTACAGAATAACATCACAAGGCTTGTAATGAGAAGAGCATATTCTCCAGTGGTTCTTGCCAACATGAACAGCTTACATAGAAGGATGTGCCCTGTGTAGAGGAAGAGAACACAACTGATACAGGAAGCTTGCAGGAGCCGAAAACTGTCAGATACAAATGCATGACACAGTTTTAGGCCGTTCAGGTCAAAGGAGGCAATGTTTTCTCCTGTTCCGTAGCCGCTCAAATGGGTAAAAATAGCATGAAATCTTTCCGTCCCCACATTTACTGTCTATTATGACACATTCTAAGTAGTAGTAGCTCAAGAGCAAAGCATTGTTTTACCTGTCTGGCACAATTAGGAAAAATAATACCTTTTTCTGGCCAGGTCATCTTTTCCAGCAACAGCAGTAAAATGAGGATATCCACCAAAAAGTGTCAAATGTTTTTTCTGTGATGTTCCTGTATGTCCCAGTGTTCATAAGAGGACAAGCGCACATGCACACTGACCGTCCCACACAGACACTGCCAGCTCACCCTAATCACAAAGGGCAACTTTGTCACTTTGATGGAATTCTTTAATAGGCAGGCTTAGTTATCATTCTTAGTTTCATCAAAGTGTGTGTGTGTGTGTGTGTGTGTGTGTGTGTGTGTGGTGGGGGTTGGGGGGTAATTGAGTTGGATAGCTCAATACCGCCACCCTGTGGTCCTTGTGACCAAAGCTGCCTTGACTGAAAAAACAGTTGAATAAATAATTCAATGTTGACAAACTCGTGGCTGTTATTTTAAGCTATTCCAGACCCAATTTTCCTACCTAACTCAACAATCAACAATTTCTTCCGAGATGCAAACAAACGCTATCAATCAAGAACGTGACACTAAATTACAAGGCATCTAATGCAATATCATTTAATCCTAAAGAATGTCATTGATGATGCCACTTTATTAAAAACAAGATCAACGAGCGATGTACAAAACGCACTTTGTTCATTTTAAACACGGACCTCACGCAAAAATCAACTTTTGATTTGTGTTTTTCTAGGCGCAAATGCTATGGCAAATCCCTTCATCCTACTTAAAACTATCTTAAAAATCAATTCTAGCCAATAGTAAGAGCTTAAAATGGAAACACGGTTTTAGTTAGCGATCATCTCTTTATGACAGCGAAAAGACATACCTTTCATTTTGCCTCCTCATTAAAATTCCGCTTCAATGTGTCTTGCGTCCTTTTCAATCCTGCTCGAAAATGTTAATATTGAACAAAAATATAAGCGCCGACAGCTTCAAAACAGGAGCGGCCAAACACTCATAATTCTAAGGAAAATATTCCTCACAAGACCGAAGCATCGAGCAGCTGTCGGAGGGTTCAGTCACTATAAGGGGGGTTCTGGTGGGGGTGGAAAGAAATCAATCACGTTTTAGAGCATCACCATAAATCTGCATTTATCGCTTTTGAAGTTAAAAGCGTCGCCCTATTCAATGCTAAAGAAAAACGAAGTAGTTGACCGCGTTTGACTTCACGGAGCTCGTTTCCCTGCGTGTTTGTCAGCCCACGGGGAACGTGGATGCGGTGTGGAGGAATCCCACTCTGAACCATATGCGAGTCATTTCACGCGTTCATTTCGTCTGATGCGCTCATGTGCGTGGCTCAGTTATAAAACATCTTCTCTTCGTCTAATGAAGGTTGTAGCTTTGCTTGACTTGAATGCGTGTCACTTTCAAAAACCTTCATACGTGCTTTGAGATGAAAGGAGTCACCTTACAAACGTAGCCCGTGATTACCTAACTCCGTTCCCATTATTTTAATAGCTGTCTCAGAGATGGCTAATCCCATCAGCGCTTCAGCTTTTCGTGACAAACATAAGGCAAGCGAAAATGTCACTGACTTTCCCCGGCGCGCACACCCGCGCCTCCCTATCCTCATCTTCATCATCTGGACCTTAATGCTGCCAAAATCGCGAAACGAAAAATAATAATCTTGTTATTTCTCTCTTACCTTCCGGCTTGTTTTCGGCAGCCATTTCCCCTCCGCGCGCCACATCCTCCTCCTCCTCCTCGCGACCGGGGGGGTACCACGCGCGTTCACGGCGAGGACGCGGCTCGAGGAGGGGGCGAGAGGCAGGAGGCGCGTCCGTGAATACGCGTTTGCGATTGGGCACGGATTGACATAAATGACAAAGGTATTTTCGGTGATGCTTCATGAATTTGCGAAATCCACATTCCCCCTTTTATCCATCCCGTCCATCCTATTGGCGAATGCGTTTTATTTAGAAGACACCTTTAAAATCAAGCCACCAATGAGCATTTGGTTGCATGCGACGATGAAATTTAGGGGAAACCATAGATCTGTTATGAAAACCAAAACCATGAGATTAACGCTTTTATAAGCAAAACCAAAAAACGCGTCTACGTCGTTACGAAAATTATTATACGACTTTAGATTTGACACCTATGGTCATTCCGCACCGAACCGCATTAAAATAAAAAGATACGTGCCCAGCAGTCGAAGTGCTAATAACATGGCCCATTGTGTCATATAATTAGATGTTAACAGCCATGTTAAAGTCGTTAATCTTCTACACGAGATAAAGATGATGTTTACATATTCTGATAGGTAACAGGACGGCATGGATGAGGGCGTTGTGAATATGTCAGGTTTACCCTAAAAAAGGTTATTGTCAGAAGTCATCAGTGACGCCAAACAGAAAAAAAAACATCTGTATAAGATGTTTCAGTGCGCGTGTATAGAGCATCTGTGCTCGTTCACGAGTTCTTTAGCGCTGTCCACCCGCGGGTGCTGAAGTACTGAAAGAACAGCTCCACTCCTCGGCCATAAACAGACGGAGCATTACGAGCCTATTTTTCCCAAATTAAGTGTTTATGCAATACAGCTTGTGGCAATAATCACTAATAATGTTATTTATGCACGTGCAAGCCCAAAAATGGAATCACGAATCGAGGAACTGAAGTCGTTTGCAAGGAATTTTAAATTTTAAGACAACAAAAAAGCAAAATATATCAAACATGCGTTTATATAGGCTATACAAACATGGGAAAACATAAAACAATACGTTCAGTAATACTACGCAACTGTGCAGAAAGCGATTCGATTTAAATCGAGGGAATCTTTAATCAAGGGAATCTATAAAAATAAAAATTAATTTATGTCCGATCAGGCATAAACAGTCCAAACGAATTAAATTTAACACAAAAATCTGTCTGTATTTAAATAAGCAACGACTCCCCTCCGGAACACACGGTGGCAGATTACCTAATAGATCCTACATTTAGGCTACATTTAGTCATTTAGCAGACGCTTTTATCCAAAGCGACTTACAGAGAGGAAGCAAAAAAATCGACCGCACGCTTATATATTAATTTTACTATGGTAAAAGTGTAGTTCATGTATATTAATATGGTCACGTCGATATTGTCGCGTCCCGTCCGGGTAGCGTCCATTCACGTAACCTAATTATATTTAAGAGCCAATCCTATCTTTATAATACAACTCATTCATTCGCCAGCTGACTACAAACGTCTGCCCCTCAGCAAATCAGATTGGCTCACTAGCCCAACGTCACATAACGTCATTAATATTCATGAGAGGAGCCTGCGCCATAGTATGCTGGGACTCCAGGAACATGGCGGCTGCCTTGGAAAATGAATTGGAAGTAGACAACGAAGATTATTATTCTTTGCTCAATGTCAGGAGGGAGGTAAGAAAGCGGAGATGTTTTTAAAAGACACACGATGCATCTGCACGCGGGATTCCCGCATAACACGAAAAGAGATGTGCTATTTCTCATATATGTCAGAACACCGGCTCACCTTTACTGATCTGACGTTTCATGCATGGACGACCTGACAGATTGTAAATATCAGTCGACGGTCTGTAAACATCCTTGACTGAGCTTGTTTATTCTTGTCAGTTTTTTATATTGCAATTGTATCAGCCTCTTGGTTATTGATATAATTGTATGCACACATATAAATGTAAACTTCCAAGGGCACTTCAGCACCTTATATTCATACACTTGATGATGGCAAGAAATAGTTAATAATACACAGTACTGCAACAATAAACGTATACTGACAAAAATCCTATATACTTTTCTGAAATGAATAATTTTACCTTGTAAAATGTAGTTATTTTGGGAATATTGAAGAGTTCCTCAATCGAAAAGATATACTTGCATTGACTCATCTGCCTCAGTAACCAAAGCGAAAATTCACGAATATTATTGGCGTTCAAAGCGCGCCAAAGTTCAAGGGCAGCCAATCGGCGGTCGCTAACGTGAGGTAGTTCAGCCAAATTTACGTTTAATCTTACATTCGTCGTCATTAAAAATGGTTTTCATGACTTTTAGCCACTTTATAATATTGATGTTGTAATGTCTGCTCTGTATGTTTATTTGTCTGAATGATGTTTGCAGGCTACTCCAGAAGAGTTAAAATCATCTTACAGGCGGCTCTGTATGCTCTACCACCCTGACAAACACAGAGACCCTGAGCTGAAGAGACAGGCAGAACATCTCTTCAACTATGTACATCAAGCATATGAAGGTAATCATCATAAATGTCTCCATATGATTCTTATATGTGCACACGGATTAAAGAATGGTTCAAATGAAATGAACATTCGGTTGGTTTTTACTAGGGATGCACCGATACCTGTATCGTTATCGGGCCCGATACTAAGCTCATGTACTCATACTCGTAAAAGTACATACCAAGATACCAAAGACCGATACCTCATGTGACATAACTTAAGGTCATTGCACAGAGTCCAAAATTTGCTTCGGAAATTTTCGCACGTAAAAAAAAAACGACCTCACAGTGTTTCAATCACATTCAAAGACAAAATTTTCGTCCCTCATAAAAAAATTGAACTGGGTTTTCTGCGTTTTTCGCATCCGTAGGAAGCATTTTCAAAGGTAGAGCCGACAAAATTTTAGGATGACGAATGCGAAATAACATGTACGAAAACTTTGGACTCTATGTGCAATGACCTTTACTAAAATTTGTGCTTTGAAAGTTTGTGACAAGCACATAAAATTATTTATTTTTTCATAATGTTTGAGTTGTAATTGTGAAGCTATGCTATTTTTATAAGTATCACTGTGTTGTTCTTGGAAAACCTCACCAAAAAAAATATATATAGAAAAAGGTATCGGTATGGGCGAGTACCAGAAAAATATCGCGACATCCGGCGGCACGAGCGACAGGACGTGGGCGTGTCTAGCGACGCAACAAAGTTGAGAATAGCTCAACTTTATGCAAATGACGAGCGACTTTCGGGAGCGACTACCAATAGCAGTAAGTGGCCGTCGATTCGTTCGTTATTGTTCGTGTATATGGTTTTAGATGTAAAATGTGAACGGCCCCTTAAGCATCGGAGCTTACGTCATCCGTCTCCTTTCAGTTACTGCAGGGTTCGTTTATACTTGTTACTAGAGCAAACAAATCTAGGAATGCCTTCTATCGACCTTGTAGCAAGAGACTAGCGACAGAGTCGCTGGCGGTGTGTACGCAGCTTTAGGAAGCAATAAAACGATATATCATAAGGAGTTTTCATGCTGGAACAGCACCTGTTGAGAGAGATTGAGGCTGTTGAAATGAGAAATGAGGCTGACCAGATTTGGAAGATCGTCCAAGTAGTGAAGGAGAATGTATAATGTGTATTGTTATTTATATTCTGCACTGTCTGGAGCACACATGCTGTTGGTGATGTGCCAATAATAAAGTGATTTAATACCCCAACAAATATACATTACTCAAACAATCACTCAATATAAACAATGTGATCCATTCACTCACACATGCAGTTATTTGTTTTGACCTCTGTTTAGTTCTCAGTGACACGCAGTCCCGAGCCATTTATGACATATTTGGGAAGAGGGGCCTGGAGGTGGAAGGCTGGGAGGTAAGTTACAATGTTGAAAACATTCAGTATCGGTTATACTTCAATTCATGTGTGCATGGCACACTAATGACGCATCTGTGTCTGATCTTTTTGAGATGGTGGAGAGGAAGAGAACCCCTGCAGAGATCCGGGAGGAATATGAGCGCTTGCAGAGGGAGAAAGATGAAAGAAGACTCCAGCAAAGAACAAACCCTAAGGTGACTTATTCTCACTGCTCATCCAGACCAAAATGAAAGCAGAGGACAAGAAGATTGTCCTGATTATTTCCCAGAATGCTTTGTTGTTCTCTTACTGAAATCATTTCAGAGACACAGTATGTCAATTTCAGTGACTGATGTTTACCTGCTTGCTTGATTTTCTGTTTCTGTTTGGAAGCTTTGCATGTAATAGTTTCCCAGATCTCATTTTCTGTTATGCCTTATTTATTTTTATGACAGTGTTTCTGTTTTCATCCAGGGGACAATAAGCGTGGGTATAGATGCAACAGACCTCTTCGATCACTATGATGAAGACTTCGAGGATGTTCCAGGAGGAGGTTTTCCCCACGTTGAGATCAACAGGATGCACATTTCCCAATCCATTGAGGTTAATATGAACAATGATGTCACCATGACAGTCTGGCATCACTACTTTACTTTTTTTATAGTCTTGCACATTTATATTTGGCAGGCACCCCTAACCAATACAGATACTGCTGTCCTATCTGGCTCTTTATCTACACATAATGGCAATGGAGGAGGAAATATAAACCTGTGTGTCCGCCGTGTGACCTCAGCGAGGGGCTGGGGAGAGGTGAAGCTCTTTCTAAAACACTTACTGTTTTCATATACCCTTCAATGGGCATTGGTTGGACGATTTCTGTTTTTATTTTATGTGATTTTAGCTGGAGTTTGGCGCAGGGGACATTAGAGGACCTCTGTTTGGGATGAAAGTTTTCCGCAATGTTACTGCACGCTGGTAAGTGTTCCTCTGCATGCATTTTAAGTGAGGTCATAAATGGTTTCACCATGCACTTAGTAAGTTGGATAACTAATGGTTTAGCGTGCTTCAGTAATGCTCTTTGTGAATTTCAGTTTTGTGACTGGGCAGTGGGGACTGCAGTTCTCCTCACGTGGCGTGAAACCAAATGCCTCAACAATGATGGCACGGCACTTGGACCAGAACACTATGGGCTACTTACAGTGGCGCTGGGGAAGCCAGTCTGCAATGACCACTAGCATTGTCAGGGACACTAAAACCAGCCATTTCACCCTGGCTCTGCAGGTAAGACATACTCAAGAAATCTTTAGAGGGAGTTCATGGCTACTGTAACTATATATGAGAATATCTTTTTTTAATTCCTGTTTTTTAAGCTTGGAATTCCTCATTCTTACCTGATGATGAGTTATCAGTACAAATTCCAGGATGAAGATCAAACCAAGGTTAAAGGCTCCATCAAGTAAGTGTTTTACCTGTGGTTTTGAAAACACGTTTTTAATATTAGAAGATACACCAGCTTGTTCTTTCTGTCAAAATCCTGTATCCATGAGGCTTTATTGGATTGTACTGGGTTAAACCAAGAGACCTTTTTTTAATTTTGAGAAATCTTTATTTGATTTACGATTTTAACAAAGTTAAACCAAATATGGCTTTAGAGTTTTTAGCAAAGCCTGATATAATGTAATGTAATATACATTTTCTGGCCATGATAACTTTAGCTTTGATTAGAACTGGGCTTAAAAATGAGATCTTCATTTATTTTTTTATTTTTTCTTAAAAAGTATGTTAAAATTGGTGCAGTTCTTTAAAGTGATGGTTATTTTGATACGGGGATGAATTTTATTTCATGGTAACAATATCCCATTATATAGTATACATTTGTGCCACATCTTTCTCAGATTTATTTAATAAAATTTGTACTTATTTATTAATTCAGTTAAATTCTGATATTGTCATGGGTAACATTAAAACATTAAGTGTATTGCAATTATTAAACATGTTGCCAGTCCATACCTTTACACTGGCCAGAAATACAAAATCTTCAGCTAATTTTTCAATATTCATGACAGGACCGGGTTCTTTGGCACCGTGGTTGAATACGGAGCTGAACGAAAGATCAGTCGCCACAGCGTTCTTGCTGCAACCGTCAGCATTGGCGTACCCCAAGGAGTATCTCTCAAAATCAGGTTATAGAGCTGACTTGAGTTTACCCGAATTTAGAATTCAGCAAAATAACATTATAATATATTTTTGCCGCTCGTGCCGTTTCTATGCCCATAATTTTCTCACTCCAGGTTGAACCGAGCCAGCCAAACCTACCTCTTCCCCATTCACCTGACCGACCAGATATTACCCAGCGCTGTGTTTTACGCCACTGTTGGCCCACTGGCCATCTACTTAGCTGTCCAGAAGCTTATTATTATGCCTTATGTACGCGCCCAGAAGGAACAGTGAGTTATTATCTGTAATTACTGCTCCAAAACCGCCCATTTTCCTAAACCCCCCGTTCGTACTCGCCCTCTGAGAAGTTTCTCTGATGTAGGGCCTGTTCTGTTGTGTACAGGGAGCTGGAGAAACAGAAGGAGGATTCTGCTTCAGAAATCGCTCGCAGGAAGCAAGAGGCTGAAGCTGCTGTAAGTCAAATGAATCTACAGACAATAATGACTGTCTCCCTCCTGCCAGCACAAACAGACGTTTGTTAGAATAGAGATGCCATTTTCCGAAATGGTTGTTTCTGTATTTTTAGGTGTTGCTGATGCAAGAGTCAGTGAAGAGAATCATTGACGCAGAGGAATCTAAAATGGGTAAATGCACTTTTTTAGTTTGCCTTTTCATCATTTTTTACTTGTGTTTATATAATCTGTATAGTTCAAGAGATGAGTCCACTGTTGCAATGTGAAATAACAACTATTTATGATTAAAAATAAACCAAAATTATTAAGCAAGTTTATATTTTGTGGTTCTAGGTCTCATCATTCTAAATGCCTGGTATGGAAAATTTGTGACGGACAATAGTCAGAAGCATGAGAGGGCAAATGTCATCGATGTGACCGTCCCGCTGCAATGTTTAGTGAAAGACTCTAAACTCATTCTTACAGAGGCTTCAAAGGTTAGACACTCACACATCAAGTAATCCCTTTCATCATTAAATCATGCTTAAAAGATATTTTAGGTTGAAGGTTTAATTCAAGTTAAGCTCTACCGACTGCATTTAAAGTAATTGTCTAAATTATTGTTTTGATTGACATTTTTGCATGTACAGTATCATGCAAATCACTGTGTAGTCATAACTTTTAGATTAAAAGATTGCATTTAACTTTCTACCCCTTAGCCTTTATATGCTTGTTTAAACCCAGTGCACGCCTAAATTTCACCAGGTTTTTCCCATTATTGACTTCAATCTCTCATAAATCAGGCCGGTTTGCCGGGGTTTTATGACCCTTGTGTCGGAGAGGACAAGAGTCTTAAATTGCTGTATCAGTTCAGAGGAGCAATGCACCAAGTCCTGTGTGGAGATACAGAGCCTCTTAGGATACCTAAACAATGTGAGTACTGCAAATATGTATTTTAAAAGCTGAATAAGCTGATGCGTACAAACTAAAATGTTTTCATGTGAATCAGCTCATAAAATACAAAAAGAGACGTAGGAACCTCCACCACATCCCGAGGCGATCCGACAGATGATATCACGGGACATATAGCTATGTGAAGAACGTACAGAAGGACAGTCGGTCATCAAGTGATGCGAAGGGCTGCTCTTCTTCATTTCATTACGTCACCTGTCGATCATCTTTATGTTGTCTGGTAACCTCAATACACTTTCATATGTAACAGCAAAGGTCAAGCACAGGAGCGATGGACGAGTCTCCATCTTGAATCAACACCAGTTTTACACAGATGTGTGCAGAAGGTCAAATGCAATATTATATCCATAAATATCAATCAGTGTTAATACTACATCTGGAAAGTTTACCAATAAACAAACTCCTAACAAAACCACATTTGTCGAAATCCTCAGATATGTGGTTTTAGGTAATTGAACAGGTTTGTGACTTTAGCTACTGATGTCTAGATGGTTTGATTGATAACCATATACAGAGATTTCTGAATGTTTGGATTCTGGGCCTTAACACAGCCACAGAAATCCGTTCTGTGGCAGATGTTCAACATTGCCGAATGATTTGTTTTAGTACAACAATCTGTTCTGACCAGGGCATCATGATCTCATTTTGTCCCAGATTAGTGATGAAAAGGAGAAATGTTATTTAGGTAATGGCCATTGTGATAATATTGAATTTTCAGGTGAATCTTATTAGGAAATTACTGTTTCATACTACATTCCCAAACTTATATTTATAGAATTTCTTTCATTTTTGACAAGTAGGAACAGATCAATTTTTTTACTGAAATGTGAAAAATCTCAATCTCATAATGATTTAGTTTAGTCAGTAGACTATGGATTAAAATTGACTTGAAAAAGATAAAGATATCTTTAACCATAACATGAAAATTATAAAAAATATGACACAGACATTTCTTGACAGATTTTGTAAGATCCACATGATTCTCCACTCTACAGTCAAGCCATATCGAAGGTAACTGGACATCTTATCTTGACTCATTAGTAATTGTAATAATCTGCAAATTAAAAATACATTTTCAGTGTTTTTACTTTTGTCATATTGTGTATTTGCCTTAAGGGCGGCTTTCTCTTGAATTGAGCTACATGTTTTACCCAAGCCGTTCTCATGAAATACGTATAAATAACACGCTGTTGCAAAATCGTGTAATATGTACGCGTTTGGGTAAATGTTTGGGCGCATGATGTTTAAACAGAGAATGAAAAACTAATGTTTAGAACCATTTTAGTATTTCCTTTTTATTTTTAAAACAACCCTGTCCTGCATTTTTAATGTGTTGTGTCATGCATCATGTTTCTTTATTTAATTATCATTGTGCAGTTGTTGCATTTGTTGATTGGTTGTCACTGCCTCCACAGTATTTGTATTTATTTGTGACAGTTAAAAGTCAAAGTTTGTTCAATAGCAGGATTCATTTTGCTGTTGGAGTACTGGAGTCATACCAAGAACCTTCTGTTTTGAAATAGTAAGATAGAAATCCTGCCATGCTGGATCTGTTCAGTACATTAACTCTTGAGTAATAGTCCATGGCATCATTTGGTGTGATTTAAACATGAATGCCTGTTAACATTCTCTGGTTTGTTATGCAGTACAGTCATTTACCTTGCACGTCTCTTGAAGCTTTTCTTTATGCAAATGGCTTTTTTAAGCCATGTTTCACAACTTTGTAAGAAAGCAGTATTACATTCCTATCTGATGCAAAACCTTACAAATGTATTGTTGTTGTTTACCCTGAAGAGTAATTTAAACAATAAAAATGCCTAGAAAAAATGTCTTTTTTTTCCCTTTTTTTTCTAGCTATTAGTGTCGACATAAAATCTACTTTTATGCACATTTTTAATTTTATGCATGATTTATCTGTGCAATGTAAACCAAAAGTCTTCCATAAATATCCTTAGTATAATATCCTACATTCTGGTATGTTTAAAAAAAAAAAAATTAAATACGTTTATTTTATGTTCATTTAAAAAAAAAAGATTGGTCTAGCCCACCTCAAAACTCAGTTCTTAGAAAAGAAAACCACGACTTACATGGAATTTCATTAAAATTCTCTTTATTTACAACATCAAGTTTCACAGAAACATCTCTTTTCATTGGACACTGGCATAACAGTGCGACAAACTTTAGCAGTTCTTCCGTCTCCTGCGTACAAACAGCCCTGAAATATCAATGTCATACCAAATGTTGTGATTGTACAAAACAAAAGTACAGTAACCAGTTTCCATGAACCCCTTGATAAATGGTTAACAAAAATATTACACAAATAGATTTACAATTGACACTTGACACAATGTAAAAAAGATGGTTTGAGCTAAGCCTGCGGATAAAATTGTCATTGACAGGAATTGTCATTTACATTAAAAATGTAAAAATATCCCATAAAAAAAAGAAAAAATACCTTGTGGAGACTGTCCACTGACTCTTTTTAGATCTTTCCAATTTCAGAATTTAAATAACTTACTATTGAAATAAAAGACATCATACCCAACACAAAAGGTCAAAACTTTCATAGCTATTTGTCTTTTTACATTAAGAACAATAAAAAAAATAGTTTAAAATAGCTGCTTGGAAATATGGAGCAAACGTTTAGAACTTAAATTCGGCAGAATTTGTTGCATAATGCAGAAAACATGCAAAATTTCAAGGGGAAAGTCTGAAACAAATACCAAACAAAGACTCTGCAAGTACCACATCTGAACTAAAGGTGTCAATTAATTTCTCTCATTTGCAGTGTTTAGATCTCAAAACACTCATTTGAAAAAATCAACCAACTCACATAAAAGTCAAAAACATGTAATGTCCCATTGTGGCCATGTCTTTAGGAAGTAAAGAAACAAACAAAAATCTAAATTTTTGATTGTATTTAAGCAGTGAATGAAACACAACCACACTGTTGAATCTCTGTATGTCTATGAACATGAAAACAATCCAATATTACACAGCTGTTAGCATGAGCTACACATCTAAAAATGATTTTTAAATAAATACAAGCCACACAATGTCCGAGATTTGTAGTCGAAATATCACGTAACATTACAGTTTTGACCTTTGGCAAGCATACAGTCATGAGATTTTAGCGTGTGCTGGAAAAAAAACTGACAGTGGAATGAATCCATTATGAAAAATGCATGCAAAAGGAAATAAAGATTGATGTATGAGTATGATGTATTTTTGTGCATTGTCTTTTTCATGACAAATACACAGTTTTCCCTTAATAATCATGACTATATTGCAATATATGTATAGTTTCTTGTAGTACATTTTGTACTGCTTTTAATTGAGGATTTAAAACGTGAAAAAATACTGTATTGTAAGTAATGATAACCAACACTGAAAAACGGGAAATACAAAAAAAAAAAAATTCAAACATCTGTTGGTGAAACCGTAACAGTTTGGCTTCATTCCCTTCAGGGAATCAGTTTGATTTTGGGATGACATGGACATGTTAAATCCATCTCTTCCCTCAAACTAACAGCTGCAACATCATCTAAATCAGAACTCGTAATTACACAATTAACGTATTTTAACATAGCATGACAAAACAATTGTAAAATAACATGGAATCTAGTCAAAAATGAAAACACAAACATACGTTATATCTTGTTCAAAGGGCAGAAAATGCAAACATTAACCAAACTATGAAAATGACGCTTCATTTGACGCCAAAGAACATTTATGTGATCCTTCAGTTCTTACTCCGTTCTTTAGATCAAATCCAGAAATACCACAATGTAAGAAACCGTTGTTTCACTGCAAATATCAAAGACAAACATTGATCAACATTATCCAGTGAGTCCAACTCTCTCACTCATACACATTCTAATATCTTACAGGTTTTTTTTATATAATATACATACTCTGACAAATAGACATACTTGTGAAAGCTATGGGTACAAAGGGGCTTCTCTAGATACTCCTTTACTCTTAAAAAAGTGCAATCTGACGCTCAAATCCCTTTATTCCACAGCACCTTATATCATGTAATACCTTTAGGCGTAGACTCTGAACATCTACAGTCTGTATGGCAGAAGTCTTTAATGCATCATTAGTGTATTGATTGCCCGACGCAAACCTTTAGGAAGGCAAGAAAACAGAAACTGAAAAAACGTGACAGTTTAGTGACAAAAAGCTACTCGTTGCGTACAACTCAACACAGTGAGTTTCTGTACACGAGGAGGGGAAGGAGCCACATCAGTCGAGGGTTTTTCGAGAGCCCACTCGTGAGCGGCAGGAGCGGCGAATGTCAAACTTTGAGTCTTTGCACCTCTGGCAGATGTATGTCTCGGGGACGTTGGACTTGCGAATTTTGGCACACGAGAGATGGATCCAGGTGTTGCACTGGTTGCACTCGATCATCGCCCTTCCTGCAAACGGCTTCATGCAGAAACACGTCACGAGGTCCCAGGAGTCATCATCTGCATATAACAGAGACATACAGTGAATTAAAATTCATCTGATTGAATATTGTAGTTTCTTTTGACAAGTTACCTGAATCAACCATGATGTCCTCATCGTTCCCCGATCCATCTTCATCTCGAAACACCACCTGTTTTCCCTGACGGATCACAGTTCTATGGCCAGGAAAACCTTCAACCTTTAAAACCGTGGCTTCTCCCTCAGGTTGTGCTGGTTCCTCTGATTTACAATCAGGACCAGAGATTTTATAACCGTCCCAACATGGACGCCGCGCATCAGGCTCTTCTTTACACGCAGCAGTGCCCGGAGAGCCTGAAGCCGGGGTTGAACGTATGCCAGCATGTTCTGCGCCCGTGCCTGTGGTGGGCACGGGAATGCTGAGGTAATTTTCCGGTTCTTCCTTGATGGTACAGCCGAAATTGACAAAACTGGGAGGAGACAGGGTTAAAGATCCCAATTCCTCACTCGATCCCAATTCCTCACTCTTCCTCAGCTTCTTCTTCTTCCTCTTCACCTTGTCTGCTTTCTTTCGACCCTCCAGGAGAAGACCGGCTGACTTAGGACGCTTCTGGGGTTCAGAGTCCTCACCTGAAGGTCTCTTGAATCCAGAAAAGCTCTTGCGGTTCTTGGGTTGGGGCTCATCTGGAGATGAAAGACCGCAGCCCAGTCTCTGATTCTCCCAGCCATCACTGTCCGCAGTGCTGCCGGTGCTGTTAGGAGGACTGGAACTGTTTCTCAAGTGCGCCTCCTGTGGACAGAGGTGGAAGACATCTTAACACCTAAGCATGGACAATTGTGAATTCACACCTTGATCAAAACCTACACTGCAAATATTACAATTCAATAAAAAAATTAAAAAACACCCACAAATCCTTCAGGTTATGGTGCAATATTTGTAATGACAACAAAAATGCAGAGCACAGCGGTGCATGATGGTAATGCCTAACATCAAAGATTTAAAAGGTTTTTTGGACGGCTCGACTTCACATCTGATAAAAGGTGAATAACGATTTTTTAAAACATAAAATCAAATGTTCCACTCGATATATAAATGCTTTGTACATAATACCATTATGTTAAAACTGTAGTCATGTTGAACCACACAATCGTCTCTCAAGAGCTTCTGTCCTCATCGGTCTGGACTGACGCCACAGAAACCAGCAACATCAGCAAATCTTTATTAGATCATGTGTCACTTTCTACTAACACAACAAATTTGATGAGGACGAGAAGAACTAACGGAATAACAATCAAAATAGCCAGTTGTAAACATTACAAGAACTTTCTAAACGTATATAAACTAGACAAGCATAAACTTACGGTCCAGTAGAGACACACCTAAACTTAAGACCTATCCTTAAGGAATTATGGGTCAACAGAAATGCTGTTCTGAACAACAGCACCCACACAAAGAAACCCAAGAGTGATCGCCTGCTGTAAATATAAATCACACAAATAACAGGTTTACTTTATATTTAGAGAACGTCTTAAAATAAACATTCTGTCAAACATAATCGACTTTCTGGCTTCAGTAAAGTAATAAAATGAGAATTGTAAACAAACTGAATAGTAAAACATGCAGATGCTTTACATTAACAAGAACTGTAGTGGAAAATTGTTTAACCGTCATTAAAATAATGTCATATCCAAACACAATGCTTCATTCTCTATATAAACATAGTTTTTACGGTGAAATATGAACCATTTTTGTGAGGTTCGCCCCATTATTCTTGTGTCATGTTTGTCATGTGTGACCAGTAAAAACAAAAAAGTTGACCTAAATGGTGCATGTAGATCTTTCAATACAACACAATGTTCCTGTAGTGAATGTAAACACTGACTCAAAATAATCAAGTGCAAATAAATGTTGCACATACGAATACTGACGACATGTCACAAACTACACACTTTTCCCGATTTAGCCTCCATCCATTTGGATCCTTTAAGGAGGAACAGGGGGCCAGAAACCGAAGTGTTTCTGGATGCACACACACTGGTGTTGTGAAGAATGGTACTTAGAGACAAAGATCTGAGATGAGAATGGAGGAGACTGGAGTGGCCCTCTTACCCGGGCCGAGAGGGCTGGGGATTTATTGAAGGGGGGTCTCTCTCAGCGGCTGCCATAAGAGACACCGACACGTCTGTGAATTAAACAAAAGTGTCAGCAGCACGTGCAGACGGGGGTGCCACCAAAAGCAAACTCCCATGAACACCCAGTGTAGCACCAATGACAAGAAAAGGGAAGATCAGCATCACAGAAGTGAGTCCCGGGGAGCCCGTGGCGGCACGTTTTTGGGTACATTATTTTTACCGCATTACCTCAAATACACGGCAGAGACGTGAGGTCACACTCACCTCTTGAGGATACGGAATATAGCCTGCATATGCCAACACAAACGTGCAAAACTTGTTAAAATCTTCCACTGTCCGTTTCCGCTTAAAAGTTGAACTGTAGCCCTTCGAAACAGAAACAAAAACAACAACAATACTGAGATCAGGAAGTCATGAAAAACATTTTCTGTGTTAATGTTACTTTTACCCATAAGTGAAGTGTTGAACATTTCAGGAGAAATCAACATACAAATGACTTTTATTATAAATGACAACTGTAATTCTGAAACTAAACTTTAAAACACAAGAAGCAAATAGTATTTGTATATTGTGTTTGTATCACTGAGGCTAATAACAGGCTTTAGAAAGAACCATTCGCGCATGCGCAGTACCGCGCTGGCGCTGTCAACACAACTGTGCAAATATTCGACAACTAACGTTGTTGCTAGTCATTTAAAACCACAATAACACGATCAACACAATAACACAAGTCAATAACACGATCGACACAAATGAAAACATATACTTTATACTTTACAACAACGTTTGCTGGGTAAAAAAACGTTTGATGCGCATTTAATAGTGACTGAAGGCAACTCGATACAAAATTACGGACACAAACAGACAAGAATAAAAACATGTATTCAACTAAACAAAACCACGATTTTCCAAACAAGCCGTAAAAATGATGAAAACAAAGCAGATGATTTACAGATCTCAAAATTTTATCAACTTAAACCAACTTCAAATAAATCAAAAATAAATCAATGATTTAGCCGTTGCTAACACGACCGCCTGAGGAGAAAACTACATAAACTCTAGCATTACTTGAACTTTTACTATTTTAAGAGCTCAAACTATAATAACGTTAGCTAAATGGACTAACAACACATAAATGTGAGATTTGTACTAGATAATATCGTGTTGCTTGCTGTTTTAATCGAGACGAACCTATTTTTAGCCACGTATGAATGCGAAAAACAGCCAAAGCTATCCATGCACAAACAACGCAAAATATACAAAAGATCGAAAACAAAATTATAATAATTAAACACATCCTCTGACTATTAAGTAACAGAAAACTAAAACATATGTACCTGTGTCTCAAATGAACAAGTTGTCGAGTTGTTGTCCATTTCTATAAAGAAAAAACAAAGTTACGTGAAGTTAATGTAACTGTTATTGATATTATGCTGGATGTTCACATACCAAACGTCCAAAAAAAACACCCTAGAATAAATGTGAGTGGGATAAAATACACAGATATTAATCATAATAATGTTGTCATATCTTCAGGAATGAACATGCTTTAAAAGAGATTCAGGAGATTATTTCCAGGCAATTTCAGGTCACGTCACTTCTCTTCACCAAAACAAACTGACAAAACACATACAACTCTGACCCCTTTATATTTTTAAACACACATCTATGGTTGGACTTAAATGAGAAATCAATTGTGTTTGTAAAACATTTTATTGAATACATGACATTTTATCATCTATTTGATGGGACAGTCCTCGAGCTCAGCAAGCTCAGTAAACGTTAGCCCGCTGACACAGACAGATCTGGTATGTTTAACATCATATCATATGTGACAACCTGTTAATGGCCAGTATTCATCATTACACATCTAAATCCTCATCTAATTTATATTTCTAAACGTTTAAATAAAAGTTCATCCACTTTTTTATCGCCCTTACACGAACTTGCTAACTGGATAGCCGTCACGCTAACATTGTTGTGGATGGTGTTTGTGTTTATGATGTTTTATTCAAATTTACCTGCTGTTGAAACACAAACAGTAGTTCACACGACGGTAAAGGTGTAGATATTTATCCTGGATCAAAAAACAAACGATGACAGTGACAGGGTTGATGAAAAACTGTGATGAGATGTGATGGTGAAACCCAGACAGACAGATCTACCCAGCTGCCAAAATAAAAGTCCCTATGTTGTTATGTTATGTTATATGCTATGCTATGCTATGCTATGCTATGCTATGCTATGCTATGCTATGCTATGTTATGTTATGTTATGTTATGTTATGTTATGTTATGTTATGTTATATGTTATATGTTATGCTATGCTATGCTATGTTATGCTATGTTATGTTATGTTATGTTATGTTATGTTTATTGTTCTTATAGTTATTAGTTACGTTACAGTATGTACTTATTTAATAGTGAATGGATAAAGTTATTAAATCGATTAATGCAGCACAAAGATTATACGTTTAATACCCAGGGAACACACATAAAATGTATAGATTAAATGCACTTTAAGTTGCTTTGAATAAAAGCACCTGCAAAGGCATAAATGTCAATATAAATGACTTGGTCACCTGGTATGCTTACAGGTCAAAAGTAAGATTATATATATATTTTAAAGAACAAGTATTGTGTACATAATGTTACTTGATCATTTGTCATTATACTTGTTTTATTGTTCAATATTAACAAATACATGGGGAATGAACTGCAAGTGTAACATTACTTCTGTACTCTCAATACATGGCATCTTTATGAAAAGATGAGAAAACCATCCCACTCCAAGTGAGTGACATTTGTGCTGCTGAAGAATGTGTTTTTTGTGCTTTGATAGCACAACCGTCAGGGGAACACTGCTGGTACAGGACTGCCTGTCCCATCTGAATCTGCAGGGCTATTTCATTTCAGGAAGTTCCCACCCATACTTGTACGCTCTCCACAAAGTCTGAGTGACTACAGAGAAGATCATCTCACGGTAGGTATTGCACAAATTACACATGGTATTGTTTAAATGTGTGTGCTGTCATGCATTTTCTTAAGATGTGCGCAGAGGCTCATCATTTAAACAGCTCTGCAGCAGAAGACATGAGTCAGCCGAATGTAAACTGAGCTAAGCTAAAGCTACAGGAACAAAACAAAAAGAACAAATACATGTCTATGTGATCAGCTGTTATAAGAGGTCATGCTTCTGAAAAGAAAGAATTGCTTTTTATTTAGTGAAAGATGCTTTTAGATTTAGTATTGAAAACTGAGCAGATTAAAATGCCAGATGTTTTGTATGCTTGAAATGTATTGATGATATTTATTGCATTGCATTTCAAATGGTAAAAGCCTAAAATTACCTACAGTCCCCTCTTCCCAAAACAGGACTTTAAACATAATATAATAAATAATGTCTACAAAACTAGAAAATGTAAAAAAGTGTGAGGATTACTGGTAAGGACCAGCTCAGCATGAAAAGTCAATGGGAAAGCGAGCGTGTTGCTGTGTGTGCATGTTTCGATCTCCACCGCAGTGTAATAATGACAGTGTTTTCTCTACTAACGCCCGGGTCTCAACATTCATGAAATAACCTGCTATCAGTGAAACTACTGAAGGGGTTCTACAGTAAACTCATTCTGACCCGTTTGCTTTCATTTATGCGAGCTTTAACAATGGTTGCCTGGTAATGAGGAACCAGGGGGGAAATCAATGAAAAAGGACTGCTGGTTAAAAAAGACATAAAAAAGTGAAAGTAATATAAAGAATGGGATTTTGAAAATGAATGTTACATCAGTTCCCACAAATTTCTCTCCCTGTTGTTGCAGGAAAAGCAAAACTTAAAATGCCTGGAAACCTCCTGAAAAATCCAAATGGAGATGGTAAATAAGAAAACATTGTGTTAATATATGTGTGTCTGTGACAAATGGATATTTAAAACTACACTTATTCTATGTTACCTGTTTCACAATAATTATATAAGAAAAATGTACATTATTATTTAATTGCATTTAAATCATCATTTATTTGTGAAATCATTTAAATGTTCATTTAGTTATAAACGTTTCAAGATACTTATATCTAATATTGAATTTTTCATTATTTAAGTATATTAGTTGGTGTAAAACGTAACTATCACATAATTGAGAACAACAATACCTGTAATACAACAATACCTGTAATACAATACCTCGATAATATACCAAAATAAAAGCCTCATGCCTTTTTAACATGCTACAAGATACTGCTTGGCAACGTGTCAAGTATCGTCTTTCTAACACCCAATTGTTAAGCATCTATTATCTCATGTGCTGTCACGTGTCTTTTTGAAGAGGATTTACAACACTGGGAGTTGACTGAGAACGGTGGAGATCAGTGGCGGACTGAGGAGATGCCAGGAGACTGCGGATACACCTTCAGTGATGAATCTGTGACTAAATACTTCAGCACCTCCTTTGAGTAAGAGAAGAGCTTTCAGCTCGAAAAGAATAGACGGGGTGGAGAATATGTTTACTGTGTGTGATCATAATGTGTCTTTGGGTGTCAAGTGTCCATTTCTCTACAATTTTCCAGGCCGTGCCTAAAAAGACAAGTGATCGATCTGTTAGAAGAGGGTTACGACCCTGAAAATTTAGACTTTGTACAGCCGGCGGTCACTGTGAAGGACTGGTGAGACTCTAGCAGTGATTTATCTTAATATTGTTATGAAGTCGGTGTATTGCAGCTCATATTTAATGTTTCGATGTGAAGGTACTGCAGCAGAACAGACTGTGGATGTATTTATAAGCTTAACGTGTCCCTTCTCAATGACAACCAAGAGGTCCTTGCTGACTTTAAGCCGGATGAAGTGATGCTGGACCCTGATACGGATGATTGCTATTGGAGAAAGGTAAAAAGTGCATGCTCGATTCATTTATAATGTGTATTAAGAAACTAAATCTGGTCGTTTTAACTGGGTTTTCTTCGTAAAGCCTTCATTCATTCAAAAATGAGTTGAAATGAGGTTTGAAGTTCATTTTATTTATTACATTCAAGTAAAGAAACTTATATTTTTAAGCATATTTTATATAGTATGTTAATATCAATTTACAGGTAGTATACTATTTCAGTACTATTTGGGCCTAAATGGCCAGTTTATAAAGGTATAATTTTAAGTATGTGAGTACATAAAAGAAGTACGCAAACTTTTATTTTGGAAGGGAATAAAGAAAAAACTGATTTGGAAATATTTTTTTTGCCTTTCCATAAGAATAGTACAATGAGGTGTTTAGACTTGTAGATGTGTGTTTTCTAAAACCATTTCATAATCTTAAAAAGAACAAATTCTTCAGAACTTCCTGTTGTCAGTAAAAAACAAGTGACTGTATCATAGTATCAACCACACCGTTTTGCTTCTTTCACAGGCGACGCACACATTTACGGACTACGGTCCTGGTGTGCGGTTCATCTCTTTTGAACATGGCGGTCAAGACACCAAGTTTTGGAAAGGCTGGTTTGGAGTTCGAGTGACAGGGAGTTCTGTTACCATAGACCTCTAGAGACATACGCCAATCAAATAAAGGAATCATACTGATTGGTTAAAACTGACCAATTCTCTCTTTTGTTTAGCATACTATAACTGAAGAAATATTATAGTACATTAGAGTATGCATCTAAACCTTGAATTTAGTCATTTAAATACATTGGTGGAATAGCAAAAGCTGCACTTTATGGGGTGGTTTCCCAGACAGGGATTATCTTAAACCTAGACTAGGCCTTAGTTTAATTGGGAAATGTAAGTAGTTTTAACAAACATACCTTACTAAAACATTACTTGTGTGCATTTTGAGACAACACAAAGGCACTGATGTATTTTGAGATATGTCAGTGCAAGTTGTTTTCAGTTTGGACAGCTCTTACATTTCTTTTAGTCTAGGACTAGTCTAATCCCTGTCCAGGAAACCGCCCCTAAAGGTTTAAATAAATATAAAGAATTTAAATGCAAGTCAATGAAGTCAACACAGAAAATGTCTCATATGAAATAAGTCTCTGTGTAACCACTACCTCTGTAAGCGAATACTATTTATGTTAGAGTCTGTTACTAATGTTTTTCCATTTCAGATACTAACGAAAATACATGTGCACTAGAATTAACTCTATAGTCTCAATATGAGAATTATGTGAATTCAATGTCAAAAAAATAAAACATTAGAAATGAACCTAATCTGTGATTGGTTTTCCTTTACAAAGCAATTCATATTTAACTCATTGTTTTGCATTCACACTTTTTACACTCAATGTGACAACACATGTATACGCTCCCTGGTGGTCTCCCAAATCAAGTTTTCTAAAGACCGCTTGGCAAAGCATATATTTAAGAGTAGAAAAGTACTATTTTAACACAGAAACTAATACTTCAAGATTTATTGTTTTAAATAAAACCTACATGCATTGTTAGTTCAGCAAAACAAAAACGGCATGTCATATAAAAATGTTTTGTTCATCAAAACTGACAAGTAACAGAGTAGTGATAACAATAGCCAACACTGGGATTCAACATCCTAGAATAAATTAATTCTCCATCAATGCAGTAGGGTACTTTTTGGTGTATTCATAGCTTTGTAACAGTAACATATAATACTGATCGACGTCTGATTCAGTTGCACACACTTGAGATTCTGCGCACCAATGCAACCGTGTACGGCCTGAACAAAACTTCAATACACTGTGGTTAAGATCAGGGATTTTCGATTCTGTTCCTGGACTCTCACTGTAACTCAGGAGCAAGATTGAAAACCTCTGCTGTAAATTACAGGGGCATACAAATAAATATATTGTTTACAATATTTCAAATAACAATAACATCACGCATGAGTTATCTCACTCAGCTTGCGACTGCATCTGCTTGCAGAAGGCTTCAAACTGCTGCTGTTCAAGTTCAGTCATAACCTTATTCAGAGCGTAAATCTGTAAGAGATCAGAAACAGTGCTCAGCAGACCTTCCGTTACAAAATACACTGCGATCACACAAATAAACCACATATAAACATATTACAGGTGTCGTTTTTTGTAAAATAGCCACCCACTACATAAATAACTGCCTAGTTTCATGAAGTGTATCCCATGATGCTTTTAAACAGTATTGAAGGCATATTTGTGCTGCAGTTCACCCAAAAGTATGTCATCATTTATTTCAAACCTGTATATGACTGTTGAACAAAAATGAAGAAAATGAAGAAATGTCTCAGTGGTTTTGTGTCAATGGGGGCCCATGTGGTTTGGTTAACAATATTCTTTAAGATATCTTCTGCAGAAGAACGAAAGTCATACAGGTTTGATGATTTTTTATAATGAAACTTTTTAATTTTGGGTGATCTGTCCCTTTAAACCCATACTTGTCCTAATTTCAACAATTAAACCACCTTATTCAAATTAAATGCTTTCAAGATCACGAGGAACAAACATCTAGCATGAATATCCTTTTATTAAGAATACACTAGTCTATGGTACAACTGTAGAATGAATAAGGGAATATTATGGAAAACCTATGGCTAGAATTCCCAAGAGCAGAAAATGAATCTGAATATGATTGTTTGTTTATGATCAGATGTTGTGATGGATGGATCGGTCACCTCAGCTCTCTGTCTCTGTTTCAGCTCTTGTTGGGCTGATTTCTGCTTGCTTCTGTCACCTCGGGTCGGTGTTTGCTGCTTCTGTTTGTCTTTTCGACAAGCCGGCTCCATTTTACAATCCAGAATCGGAGTCTATAAAATAAATATTATAACAAAACACTGCGTTTTTAAAATACAATCCTCAGCAATTATTAATAAAAATCATTACAATTTGTAAAAATTTATGTCTGATTGATTCAGAAATACGTTTAATACATTTGTGAAGACTTACATGGTGCTTTTTTACGAAAAAGTCAAAACGACGCTACAGCCTTGAAAGTTTGGCGTCACTGATAAATCAACCCGGTCAGAATCTTGCGCCGCACATACAAGGTTCCTACTAACACTGTGTTTAAATATTAGCTCTGTTGCGTTAATATTGTTTCCGTGTACGTTAAAAATGTGATAAAATATGAGTAAAATAAACAAACCGATTTGCTGTTGTTTGCTGTGCGTTGTCTCGCGTTTGCACAGATTTTACTAGGTATTCTTTGCGCGCAGACATCAAAGTGACCACAAGATGTAGCTATTATATTTCTATTTAACTAAGACCTAACTAGATTTTGTATTGGCGTTTTTGTCCTTACACTTGATTGATTCATTATTTGTTAAACGCCGAACATTTTGAGAAGGTAGAATGCATTGGTTACTATGTATTAAACTGAAGAATCTATTTGGCAGGTACCTCAACAGGCCCGTCACTATACACATACATCATCTTACACTAGCTCAAGTCCTAAATGATTCAGAAACAGTCGTAAAAACATTTCCCTTCACTCCACCAAACTTGTTTTTACCTCCTGCCACTTTGGAATGTAAATATACGCCAATGTTTCTATTGAGTGACATAATTCAAAAGTCCAGTTTGAGAAATGAAAATGTTTGTTCTTATCAATTTTCCAGAGCAGCATTACATATTAATGACAACAGTACTCACATACTGAAACACTGCACGTGAAGTTAAAAAGTCATGTTGACTCGAATGGACCACCTAGTAAAAACTAAGGAAAATGATGGCAGATCATGATTTATGTAAATATCGGATACCTGGCAGAGCCCGACGAGAAATAAAAATGTCAAATAGACTATAAACCTTCCTGTTTGGATTGTCATTGGAGTAAAAGCGGGGTCATATCATTGTAAAAATGCTCAATAGAAATGAGTTTACTTCATTTGACCGTATATGAGTCGTGCTTTTCTGAACCTGGACTTTATGCTCATATAGCTGTCCTCATGTTTATGGCACTGCTGTGCCACGTGACGTTTATCATGGCACATACTGATGTCTTTCACCCCTCGCAAAGGAGAGGAATCACTCTATCCAGTGAAGAACAACGGACCCAAAAGAGTTTCCATTCAGTCCAGTCTGAACCCAACCTTTAGTTCCTTAGGAAAAGCTGGCATGTGTGTGGAAGCTTCCCATGAGCCGATGTCTGTCTTGGGAGAGGCTTGCGGACAGCCGGCCTGAACAAACTGAATGTGGAGGGTAAACCGGTGATGCCACGCTCTGTGCCCACTGCATCATCTTCCAAACAAGCACAGCTCATTAACTGTAGCAATGATTCAATGCCATGTCGGTTTTCCATTTAATCCAGAACCCAAGTCATCAGTGACATAAGCTTTATGGTGGGATTTATTTTAAAAAGTAAACACACAAACATATGTACACACAGGTTTCTTTACATTGTGGGAACATTCCAAAATGACATTCTATACTAAAAGAGCTGCTCCTGCGGTAAAAACAAACACAAAACAATTGACCAATAAATAGAAATTAAAAGTGATTACAGAGGTGGAATTATACAATTTAGAAGGAATATAAAATGCTAAAATTATAAAAATTAATAGATACAATATATAAATATGTAAATATGTACATATACATTAAATATTCACTACTAAAAATGTTTGAACACACTTGACTTTTAGATTTAGGTTTATCAGAAAACATATGGCTAAATGCTTGACATTAGTTTTGTAGACAAATATAAATTGTGCCATATGATTAATGAATTGGGAAAAAAGAAGGGAAAGAAATGAACATGGGAACTGCTTCAATACTGTTTTTAAAAGTATCCCAGCATGCACCACATCATGTAAGTTTATGACAACAAGTGGGCAGAACTGTAATCTATAAGAAAAGGATTTCTAAACTAAACTAAAACGACTTCACTGCAAATTCTAAAATATATTTATAATATAAAGGGACTGTATAATAGATAGTTTTTTAACTTTATTATTCAAAATGTTGTAATAATAAATAATATAATTTGTGTCCAAAGTATATACACTTGAGTATTTTTACATTATATATATATATATATATATCCAATTAAAGCTATAGAAGACGAGAGAAAAGCCACCCTTGGAACACCCACCTCGCCTGTCAAGTTTGAATACAGACATGCCCCTGAAGTTAAAAATAAAGAGCCGGAGGAAACAGTGTCTAATAAACATTTCACACTGCTGTCACTGTACACATAAGACTTTAGCCACAGCACACAGACCAGCACTGGCTCATGATCTTCTGCTCACTGCCAACGAAACAGTGAACTCCACAGCACTTATAAATATAAATAACCTCCAGAATGAACGATGCCCAAACTGAAGCCTCTTTTTTCACACCTGCAGTAAGTTCGCCTCATGATCTTCAGCTCCAGTAAAAACAGAGGCATGGATGCTGTAGAAGAGGGTGGGGGTACTGGTGAGGCATGGAGAGGAAATGAGCGCACCAGTTTGCGGGATAGCCATGGGGTGGCAGCATTTTTCGTCTATGTGCGTACCGGGTGTCGTAATCGTGTGCAATAAACACCACAAGCCACATTAAAACAGATCAGCACATTTTCGGCCCACCTTACCGTAGGTGACATCATTAGAACCTCTCTAACCGACCCGTGGACGTTGTGTGACATCGGGTTTTTTGAGAGATGAGTTCTTCACCCTAACTCACTTTTAAACAAACGTGATAAATGTTCATCAGAAGTGAGATACACACCGAGCTCCCTGCAAACTGATACTTCACACTTATTGTCTTTTTATTAGAAGACAGTCACTCATATTGACCAAAGAAGCTTTGCTTTGATAGTTTTATTCCTAATTTCTTACGAACGCACGCACACACACAGACAGAGAGAGAGAGAGAGAGAGAGAGAGAGAGAGAGGAAGAGAGAGAGAGAGAGAGAGAGAGAGATTCTTGAGTTGCTTATTCTAACCCCCTTTTTATGGTTTAATAGCCTATGTTCTTTTATGACTTTTTATATTATTCTTATAGCCTATGCTCATTCTTTATTGCTTTATGCAATGTAAAGACTTTTTTATGCCAATAAGGCAATTTCAATCTGAATCGATAGATAGATAGTAATTGCAAAATTGTAAATTATTCTTTTATAGAAATATAGAAATAGTTCAGTATATTGAATATATAGTAAAATATAGGGGAAAGCTGACTGACAGATGATAATTCATGCAAACAAAACAAAAAACATTTGTGTTCTCTTCAAGAGAAACCACAGAACATTCTTTATCAAACCTTAAATGACAGCAGTCAAGCCTTCATCGATGTCAAAATGCAGCACTTCATGCAAATCATATAACGTTCCCTCCTGCCTCATGAGATAATCGAGGACAAGGATCGCAGGTATGCGTGTGGCAAAGACGAATCTCATTTTATATATGCAAATACTGACTTGGCCGACGCGAACGAGCCCTTCTTTTAACATAAACAAACCCTCTGGCAATAAATCCTCACTTGTTATTTCCTCGCTTTCGCTCCCCAGAGCCGATTCTCAAATACAAGATCTGCTTGTTGAACACGACGCCCTCCCCCCGAGCCAGCATCTTCTGCGATGTTGCATGGGGGGACGGAGGGCTAGAAACAGTCAGTCTTTTAATTTGGCTTATGACAGCCCCTCAGTGTGTGCACACTGGCAAGACCTCGACTTTTAGACCGGCCTTTCAACCGCGAGCTAGTACTCATTACTACTGTTTGTTTTGGCAGTGGCCAGATGGTACTTAAGGAGCGCGCAGCGGCGCAAGTGTCCAGGCCAACACGCGATATTTATGTTTAGGGGACGTGGACACCGGTGCAGTTTAGATCCAATCAATAATGCCCTTTAAAACACACAAGGCTGAGTCTTGAGTACTTTGTGTAAGAGCACAGGAGAGAGGTATAAGAAAAATATATACTACAGAAAACAAATCAGCCATTTTTCTTTTCTCTTCGAGTGTAATTTGGACCCTGACCCTCCTAAATTTCTGTCTGGAGCTGCTTGTGGTTGTCAAGTTGCCTACGTGTGGAATAATGTATTATGTTAGGTGGCCAAGAATGTGATAAACAACAGTAGCAGTAGCAGGATGAGAACACCAGCGCACTTCTCTATTTTTCACAAGATTTGGAGCAAAATAAGCCAAATGATTTATCGCTCAGCATCGTGTTTAAAAGCCCTGCTGAAACAACAGTAGAAACCCAACAGAAACCATCACAGAAATGATAATGGTTTCCATTTAAATACCATTTAAAACATTACAAAATTCCTTTTTTTAGTATGTTTTGGGCATTATTTCAATGACATTAATCTGCCAGATAACACCCCACCGAAGACTTTATCACATAGGCCAACCAGTTGACACCATTATAGTTTTCATTAAATCCAATACAAAGCCTGTTAACCACCCTGCTGAAAAAACAATAGAAACCTTTAAAGAGGTTGTAATGGTTTAAATGGTTTTAAAGAGATTTGTATTGGTTTTAATGGAAACTATAACAGTGTCTACTGGTATGTGATGGATTCTATTGGTCGGATATTAATTCCTATTGGAATAATGCTCAAAACACACTACAAAATGGAATTTTGTAATGGTTTTAATGGAAAACGCTAATGGTTCATGATGGTATTTTAATAGAAACCATTAGAATTTCTGTGATGGTTTATATTGGGTTTTTATGTTGTTGTTGTTTTTGCAGGGTAACCCTGCTGAAAAAAACCCATAATCCCAATATAAACCATCACAGAAATTCTAATGGTTTCTATTAAAATACCATCATGAACCATTAGCTTTTTTCCATTAAAACCATAATTTTTAAAAAATGTTGTAGTGTGTTTTGGGCATTATTCCAATAGAATTTAACATCCGACCAATAGAATCCATCACATACCAGTAGACACCGTTATATTTTCCATTAAAACAAATACAATTCCGTTTAAAACCATTCAAACCATTACAACCTCTTTAATGATTTCCATTGTTTTGTCCGCAGGGTTATGGGCAGGGTTCTATTCCCAGTTGAAAAAAACATGAATACTATTCTATGGGAAAAGTGTTGTACATACCATTTCACTATATCATTATGGGATCGACAAATTGAACTTCAAACTTAACCAACCAGGTGATTTTGCTTTGTTTATTTATACAAAAATGCTTATGAGGATTTATGTCATAAGTTATAATTCTTTCCATTTTGAGGAAAGCAAACAAAATATTGTGCATAATGTGACCATTAATGTTATAAGTTATGTTAATATAGCCTAATCATTATAGTTGATATCTGCATATGAATTATTAAAAGTTTGGAACTGAAAGTGTGCAAATATTCTCCGAATTTGATGGCCATATTTAAGTCACATAAAACCATTTTACAAATAAAAAATTGTTGTTTTGCTAACTGGTCATTTGTAAACAAGAAAACATACAAGAATACAGTATACCGAAGCCATTATATATCTTATACCGGACATCATCCTCTCACACTACCCATTACGCTACAGCTCCGACTAGATGAAGCTGGCAGAAATGAACCGTGGGGTCATTGGTTCACGTCTTAAAGGGACAATTGAAGACACTATTTAACCTGTAACGTTCCAGCCCAACCCAGCTGTGTAAACAAACACAGAACCGCTGGGTGAACAGGTGTAATTCAGAAGAATGAATAACTACACTGTGGACAGAACTGGCATCTGACCCAATCCACATGACCAAATCATTAAGAAGGCTAGCACCACACAAACTCCAGATGTTCAGAATATACGCTCAAGTCACCAGAAAACTGTTTGACACTTTAAAGGGTCGAACATTAATAACACATAACCATCATCTCGCTGGTTCAGGAAGGCACCCAGAATGCTTCATGAGAATCTGCTGTAGCCCCCTTGTGGTTAATGATGCAACTACACCATTATACAGACAAAATGCATGCTACTGTAATGCAACAAAAAACATATTATAACATGTTATAAACAAACAAATTTTAGATTAGAGGTATATATTTTGACAGCAAAAGTGTAGTTGTAATACCACTCGTATCCAGCAGGGGCACTGCCTCTATTAGGCTGAACGTCTTCTCTGCTCTGAAGGTTTATTGACACAGTGAAAATATCACGGCTCTGTTCCCTCAGGACCCGTGGGTTTGCCGACGCCAGGAGTCGTGTTAAAACCAAACAGCACTAATTGAAGTAGACGCTCCACCGCGTGGCTCAGGGGAAGATTTGGCCACAGCTGCGGATGTCTCTGACAGAGGCCTAAACCGAGAGATGCACCCCAGCACACAGACGCTCTGTCCGGCCTGTAAGAGATCATTACACACGAGAGTATAAATCACATGAGGGTGAGAAATAAACCTTCAGAGATGAATGAGCTATCATGAGAGCATCTGGCACATTAACAGGTAAACTGGGTCCAGATGAAGTAAACAGTCAAGGATTAAATGTAGAGCTTGTCATAATCTTGATTAAAATAAACAAGAGAGAGAGAGAGAGAGAGAGAGAGAGAAAGAGAGAAAGAGGGGGGGCAAACCTATACCTGAACAAAATGCGTCACAAGCACGTCAACAGGTGCGCTATTCCAAACGTTCACAGTAAACTGCGGTAAGTTTTTGATTTGCGAGCTTATCTCTTTCATTCTCGTCTTTTCTCAGGAGTTTTACCTCTGTTTATGTAAGCAGAGAATGGTGTTCTGCTTTGCCTTTCGTTATGGTGGTGGCGAAGGTCAAAACGACGGGTGTAACAAAAATGAGTTATTCTTTAACGCCCAAACACCTTATCAAAATCACCTGTGGCATGTGGGTTTGTTCTCTTTGCTTTGCTGAAATAATAACAACTCACATAACTGTTGTCACCTCACACATGTAATGTAAATAACACGTCAAAAATCGCGAACGAGGGGTTGTAAATGGGAAGTTTTATGGGACGGTATAAATCACTTCTTATTTGTAATAAAAGTGTTTTTTATTCCCTGCCGCTGCTGTAATGACGGTTATACGGCAATATTTTTCGGTATCATATGAATTACAACCTTGGTTATGAAAATAGAGAGCTGCCAAGTAAAAGAGCAACTTTTGGCCTATGTGTACAGACACATACCTTTCAAATGCCCTGTGAATCATAAAGCACATATCAACTGAACTGTAGACGATCCACCGGGCCAGAATGTGGAGCGGCGACGTTTCGATGAACTTCTTTAATGCTCTCGTATGCAGAACGCTGTAGAGCACATTATCTTAGAAGTGAATCGCAGCCCATTTGGTAAGAATGTTTCTTTATCTGCACAATAAGTTCTTCACAGTTTAACTCTACTTGATCTAGACGCATTCAGGGTATAATTTAGTATCTTTCGACCGAGATTATGATACAAACGCTTTCATCTAAATACTTTCCATTGCTGCCACATTGGCAGGTCGGCAGTTCTCGTGGAAGGTGGTTTGATGGGGTTTGTTAGTCACAGTCTCTCGATGTTTTTTGTAAAAAGAAGCAGATGAATGCAGAATAATGCATGATTTAAATACTCGGAGACCACTTCTTTTTAATTTATTGCAAAATCTTTTATTGCAAATTACATCATCAGCATTAACAACTTTAGTAAAAATGTAATTGAATTACATTTTTGGTATTAGCCTCTTTTGCTGGCATTAACTCCAAAGGTTTTTGCAGAAGCTGATGTAATTCCAGTTTAATTTGGAAATGTTTTAAAGAGCAAAGCATGCAAATAGAAAGTGTGTTTCATTTTAAGAAATAAAAACTGACCTTAAAATGTAACAAATGTATTTAAACTTGTCAAATGACCTGGAAACTCTGATCTGTGTACTTCTTTATTTTTTAGGAATGTTTAAAAAAAAAGAAAGCAAAGCAATGCAAAAATATAATTTAAAATAAAAAAATTATAATAACATAACATAAAATAAAATATAATTTAAAACTAAATGAAAAAATTTAATCTGTGGTTCCCAAATGGACATGTGTGTTTATATAAATGTAAAATGATCTGATAGATGAGAGAGAGAGAGAGAGAGAGAGAGAGAGAGAGAGAGAGAGAGAGAGAGAGAGATAGAAAGGTTTCATCAAACACTGGCCCGAAGCTTACAGTTTATTTTATATATAATTTACATTATTTATATAAATATTTTATTGTATATTAATTGTATTCAATTAATTTAAAACTACTCAACAGTTATTGATTCTTTGCTTCTCAGTAGTTAGAGCATGGCGCGAGCAACGCCAAGGTCATGGGTTCGATCCCAGGGATTACTCATACTATACAAATGTATAGTATTTTGCAGTGTAAGTCGATTTGCATAAAAGCGTCAGCCAAATGCATAGCTGTAAATAGAGATTGATAGAGAGAGAGAGAGAGACACAGACAGAGAAAGAGAGAGAGAGAGAGAGAGAGAGAGAGAGAGAGAGAGAGGTTTAGAGATGGCCTTAATCAACCCTTGGCTCTTCATTTAGCCAGCATTCATTCACAGAGGAATCATTCATGTCTGTATTTGTGTGCTTCATGCAGTTCACTCTGTTTGCTTATAAATGTGTGGCGCAGGTCTGGCTCGGCCCGATTATAACTTTATATTAGAGTCAATTACAGCCCGTCCTGTTTTATAAATCAGTGTGAAGGGATGCTGGAGGTACAGACCTTCCTAATGCAGATTTGTGAAGCCAGACTTCAGCGAGTTTGCGGTTCAGTTCCGTCAGCTCTTGCTTTATTAATCCGCTCGTGGACATTCACGTCCTGTGAAAGTTATGTCTCCTGTCTAGCAAATTGTTGGGGACAGAAAAAAAACACACTTCAAATACTCAATGAGCAATATTTGAGTTCATATTAACATTTTATTGCAGACTTTGCAAATCTGAGCTCAGTTTGAGACATTGTTGAGATCTCTTCTGAGAGAGAGAGAGAGAGAGAGAGAGAGAGAGAGAGAGAGAGAGAGAAAGAGATAGGGAGCTGTTGCTAAACCCATCCAAAATCCAATAGCTAAATATTTTTGTATCATCAAATCGGTAAACATACCTGTCATTTCCTTTAACCTGATGGGTCATAATCACCTCCTTGTTTAACTCTGAACGCGACCTGTCAATCATACAGACTGACAAGTCAGTGAACCAATAGACCACAGGCATTTTCATTTCCCACTGGAGATCAGGGGGTGGGACATTTAATTGCCCTCAAAGCGTTTACTGCACCAAGTAAACAGGCCCAGGCATTTACGGTGTGGTATCTTGACCGTGTTTACGCCAGGAGTACTTCGCGTGTGCCCGATGGAGGAGTGAAGCACGGTGCCAACAACAGAGACCCCGAACGCTGCTCGCTGTGAATGTAATTCTGCTTAGGTGAATAATATATTCAATTATTCATCCATTTAACCATCTTTCCATCCATCAGTCAAATATTGAAATGCCTGTGGTTTGGATGGAGAAGTGGAGGATTACGGGTGGGTGTAAATATGGGCCGCGCTCCATAGTTTCGCTTTCACAGGAGTTGTAATGGTGATCGAGGGAACACATTTCACCTCAGCGCTGTGACTGAGAATAGCAGATGAAATCTTTAAAGTCAACACGGACCCCGTTTGCTTTATTATTATACACGGCCTTAATGTGCACAATTCACCGCTGCATGTTTTTACAAAGTCTTGTAATAAAGCATGAAATGTTTTGCTTTATTATTATCGTTGTTAAAATATCATTTTATCTACCATATGTACTGATACAGTATGTCACTTACAGCATCACCTGTCAAACACGATATATTGTGATGTTGCTCATAATTTTGTTTTGGAAGTTTAATTCAAAGAATATTGCACATGTTTTCTCAGAGAAAAGGTTTTGGGAAACATTTCGGATGAGAACATTTCCACTGAAGACAGCTGTGACACACGACAGATGTTTTCTTTTGTAGACGCTTTGTATGTCTTTGATTTGAATCGTGTACATCATTAATATCAATGAGAGTCAGACTATCATTCTTATCTGAGTAACAAATTTATTTCAACTTTACAAATTTTCTCCATTTTGGATAAAAAAATCCCTTTATTCCTAATAATCTGAGATCAATGTAACACCTTTGTGATGTTTGATGCCTCTGTTTGTGTGTGTGTGAGCATCAGCATCAGCCAGGAGTGAAATCTGGTACCCATAAAATATGGAAACATGTGTGTCTGATGTGCGCGTGTGTGTGTGTGTGTGTGTGTGGTGAGGGGTCTGATGCATATGTGTGTGTATCTGGAGTGAGGTCTGATACCTCTGTGTGTGTGTGTGTGTGTGTGTGTGTGGACTCTCTCTCTCTCTCTCTCTCTCTCTCTCTCTCTCTCTCTCTCTCTCTCTCTCTCTCTCTCTCTCGGGGGGGCCCTGTTCTCCATCAGTGTGGTATTAGAGTGGGGTGAATCATGAGGGCTCTTTTTCATTACCGTGAGTGGCAGAGGGGGCGAGCGGGCGTGAAGAGCAGAACATCAGGTGCTCTTCTGCACTTTTTTCAGCAGAGCTCACCGTTGGCGTGTTGATGCGGGCGAACATGACGGGCGTGACGGGCTTTTCATTTCAACCCTGTCATTCTCCTCCAAACACATTTTCCCTGCACGTTTGGCATAGCTCCGGGCTCAGGAACACACCCCGGAGAGAAATTAGCAGACTAATGCAATGAAGCATTCATTACTGTTTTATATAGATTGCACCACGCTGATAAAATCATTCTGGCATCGACTCCAACCTCATGATGAAAGAAAGCAATGGAGACACACTTATCTGATTCTCTGCTTAGTGTTTTAACACGGCTCAGTGGGGAAAGTGGAACTTTAAAACGGCTGCTGGTAAATTTGGAGAGCATCTTACCTTCAAATGCATTTAATCTGCGGCGTGAGGTCGAGCCAGAGGAATGCCTGTCTGATCTCACCATGCCTGATCACACATCTGCTTCACATTCACCAGTCCTGCCAAATTCCCATATGGGTACAAGAGGACATTTGTGCATATCTTGGTATACAGTGTGCTATAGCTCATCTGGTAGAATGTGACCGGTGTCATGGGTTCGAATCCCAGAGATTTATACACGAGGCCCCGGATCATTAGAAGACGACTGATTGGCTGTTCTGAAAGCTGTGATTGGTTAATGGCAACACAAGAATGTGCCAAACCATCAACCATTTTTTATGAAATCAAATAAAAAATAATTTTGTCACTTTTACTTTTTAATGGCCTTCAATGGCGAATGAGTTTTTGGTGGCTAAAAGGTGTAGTTCCGGCATCTGCCACCGGGGGCTGACTGGCTCATGGCAACCAGGCAAACATTAACCCCTCGCTTTAATCCGCTTAACCATAAATTGCTTCAAGACTCACTATCCGGAATTATTCCAAGTACCGTTTTACCCCAACCAAATGCATTCTTAACAAGAGATCTGATATATCCAGTTCATCATATTCTGCCCTTTGCACCATTTCGAGTCCGCAGATGTGCGTCTACTCGATGCCTGGCTTTGCTTTCTCTTTAACGCAGCCCATCTTTATCTGAACAGAGACCGGAGGGGAGTCCATTTGGCGTGACGTGCGAAGGCCTCGAGCCGATGACGAACGTATCGTATCTATCGTTGTTTTACGGACGTGCTGCGTGTCACGGTATATTCGGCGAGGTCTGACCCCAGAAAGCAGTAAAAATGAGCTAATAGATCAGGTAAATAGAGCGCAGGGTTTCCTCCTCCACCTCTGGTCGTCGGAGCGGGCGTTTGGCACGGGACCGGCCTCGCAGCTGGCTATTGTTAACGTCTCGGCATGCATGACCACCTGTTATCAATAAAATCCTGCTCTCTCTCTTTCTCTCTCTGTCTGAGAAGCTGGCTCATCCCGGAGAGTCGAAACACCCCCGTTGCTCTCCAAGGGACCGCATTCCTCCCTGTATGTGAGAATGAATCATGTGAAAAGTGGTATGACATACACATTAGTTTATGTTTGATGAGCAGGCAGATGGGTTTAGCATCACCCGTGTGGATGTGAATGCCCTCGGGGAACGGGCTGATGTGAAAGACAAACTCGCTCTTAAGATAAACGACATCCAGAGATGCTCTTGATGTGTTCCCGATGGACGTCCTTATCTTTCTAACAGCAGATACAAACAATGCAACAATGTGTCATGATCATGAATTACTTTTGACATTAAGAAGCTCACAGAACAGTTGTTGCATTTTGTAAATGAAATAATCTGATGTCGACGTTTCAAGCGGTGATTTCTATTCTCAAAAGGATATTTGCAAAGAGCAATGCAATAATCACGGGGTGAGATGTTTTGTTCAATGCAATAAAGCGACATATGTTTCTACGCAATGCCGTGCAGCTCATCGCAGAGGATGGAAACACATCTGTATTTAATGGTACGGCCATTTCTGCAAGCGCAGTGTTTAAAGCTCGATTTCATATGCTCAAATATTTAGTTTATTTGGTAATAAATGCGAAGGGGCTTGTTTCATCGTGCATCATTAATTTGCTTCTGTATAAATTCAGGCTTGTTTAGATGTCACTGAAAATCTGGCTGTTGCGCTCGTAGCTCGAGCGGTGATGATGTGCGACGCAAACAAAACCATTAGGAACGCTGGTCTGTTACCGTTCCTCGGGGTATCGTAATGAAATGACGTGTGGTTTGGTTTGCAATGGTTTGCAACCATTACAAAAGTGGTGCGTGTGGATAGGAATGTAAGAATCCTGGCTTAGGTTGTTTAAGGCATAGTTTCATTTTGTTAAAGTAAAGATATTTTGAAGAACGTTGGGAACCAAACGATATTGAAATTGAGACATTTCTCAAAATATCACACAGGAGAAAGTCACATACAGGTTTTAAACAACACGAGGGCGAATAAGCGATGACAGAATTATTATTAACTTGTCCATCAACTAGACAAACACCAACCCAGTATGCTGATGTTTTCATCTGGGCTTTTCCAAAAACAGCATCCATTCATTTCATACTTCAGTGGTTTATAAAGCCTTCTCTTAGATTAATGTCCTTTTCTTCGCCACTGATTATTTGCTTACTTTAAGGATTCAAGCTTTTATAGGATCAAGCATTAGTTTGTCAGTGAATGTCATGAGTAAATGAGGCCGGCGTTCATGGACTCCAGCTCACTGTAAACTCTCACTGTTAAATCGGCCTCATGAGACTTCAGCCGTACAGTAATGACTTCAGCAGTCCGTGCCTTAAATTAGAGCCTGAAGAAAATGTAAGCAAACCAAAAATGAACGAATACAGTGAATACATTATTAACCTTTCTAATACTATTACGGGTAAACTCAGAGAAATGAGTTCTTTAGCGTAGACTGAAAGAGTAACTTCATCTCTGCGCTGTTGGCGACTCTATGAGCTCCACAAAAATGTCTCTCAATAGATTCACAGAGGAAGTGTGTCTGATCTCTTTAATATCTTGGCTTTTATTCAAAAAGTTCAGAAAGTATACTTAAATCTCCTTGTTCTAGTATTTGTGTCTCTAGGAGTTTTATCTCAATATCTCACACTGCTAAATTGAACTGTTTATCTAATCTGTATATTTAAAAGTCAGAGATCTCGATAAAAACTCAAACATTTCTTGAATTTCTCAAAAACATTTTAATAATTTTTACTAGGGTTGGGTATTGTTTGAATATCAGCAATTTCAATTCCGATTCCGCTTATCGTTTCTGATTCCTACAGATTCCCAAGATGTAAAAAATGTAGGAAAACATTTAGATTTAGTCTGATTATTGACTGGTTTGCAAAAAACATTTTTATAAGAGCTTTTAATGAGATATCAGCATATCATAAGTGAACACATTCACATTTCTGAAAACGTGCACACAGGAATTGAAATTTTATATGTGAAAATGTATGTGATTCCTAACCTTCCCATTCCAGAATTAAAATTGATTTTGTATGTATTTTAATTAAGGTTTTTTATGGACAGTTTCATCGAACGCACACACTGACCCGAAGTTAGCTTCATTTATTGTTCGTTTATTATATAACAATCTATTTGATATTTAATTCATTTTAATATTCATTTTTATTAATATTTATATATAATATGCAATTATAATATAATATATAATAATTGCATTAAATCCACTATTCAACAGTTCTTTGTTTACCAGAAGTTAAGTTTGGGCCACATAACATTTGTTTATTGTGTTGCCGCTAAAACTGTTTATAATTCCCTGAAAAGAAAATGATTAAAACATTTATTTTAATTGAAATAAAAAATCTGCCTAAATATTAATTAAAAAACTCAATCTAAACAAAAATTAAAAATGTTGCCTCGGCAATAAACTGAAATAAGTTTAAGTTGATGCACCCAATAATTATATATGAAGAGTTTGTTTCCAAAACAAGATAAACATGTTTTTATTATGTTATCATGTTTTATTTTGTTAGTTAGCTGTAGTTATTATGGCTTAATTTTGGTAACAAACTCTCATGTATAGATGAACTCTGAACATGTATGATTTAGGATTTCTTGGTTTCTGCTTCATATTCTCAATCTGACCTCTGTTCTCCAGCACATACTGACACAGCGTCATGCTCATCTTAGTCGCTTGAAAGGAATCCCAGCTGAGATGAGGCAGATATCGACCTGCTAGGGGTAAACTAACAGATGCCAGTAAACAATGTAGAGTGTCTTGGGTCCTCCTGCAAGCCCAGGTGAGGCTTCTTCTGCCCTGCAGGTGAGCCACTTATCATCTGATAAGAGGATCAGTTTATAAAACATCTCCACGACAGCTGTGCAAGTCTTTTGGCAGAAAAATGCGGCACTTAAAGTCATCAGATGTGAGGGTACGATGATGAATTGGTCGTTACTTACTATGTAATTGGCCGTGAGGAAGTATAAACACCAGATCTGGATTAAGAGATGATGTTAAAGTAGTGCAAGCAGCGAAAAAATGACTTTCTTACTTTGATTTTCAGTAAAAATGTCTAAAGATTCTTGAATCAAGATGCATTTTTTTGATGAGCAAAGGACCTATGAAAAAAAACATTTAAGTGAATTTCTGCCAATGGGGTTATTAATACAAATAAGCTTGAATTTAGTGACTAAGAAAAAGGTTAAAGTTTTTTTTTTTGAGCCCATTAGCAGATTTTTCTTAGGTCCTTTTGCTCATCAAGAAAATGCATCTTGATTCAAGAATTTTAAGACATTTTTACTAGAAAACAAGACAAAAATACTAAGTAAGAAAGTCTTTTTTTGCAGTGAGATCATGTAGATATTTACGCCTCTTTAGTTTGACTAAAAATGTAAATGTGACCAATTCTACACCTAAAGAAGTGAGACATTTGAACCACGTTCATTTTTAAAGGCGTTTATTTAGCTAAGTTACACTACAGTCATGATTGGATATTGTTTTTCTTTTAGTCGTAAAACTCTGAATGCTTCCTTACAGGGTGGGGATCTCCTCAACCGTGGCGCTCAAAGCTTTTCGTGACTTTCCTCCGCAAACAACATTCTATGTCTGCTTAAAGCCCTCTTGGGATTTTATAACTTCACGACAACCGCCGATGCTCCGCTCGCTCTTTTTCCGAGTCCCGCACGCTTTCGGTATAATTATGCTGACGAAGTGGCTGAAGCATTCCGGCGGTAATAAAGCACAGCGACAAAACCGTCTCGACGGCAAAATCCAATCATACTCACACACGCACGCACGCAACCGCGCACAATTAAATGTTTTATCAGAACAGGATGTGCTATAAAGGCAGACAAACCGGGAGTGAGGGTCCAGCCCAACAGATGTGTCACAGAGGGCCCGTAGACCTACTATGAGTTCCAGTTCAGATCAATGGGAAACTTTTTCTTTCTCAAGCCCACAAATCAACTTACTGGAAGTGCTCAAAAACACAGTCGGCCTGTTGTAGATTAGTTTAAATAATTTGTTCTGGTGGAGTTTTATCAAAATCACAGCGACACCAAATTAAGTCCAAGTGTCCATTAAAATCCACATTGCAAAACAAGTGGAGAGATTAAACGTTCACATCTGGGTGTTAGTACGAAACTTGACTTACCTGTCACACTTTGTGCTTATATTGCATTGCTGTCAACTTGGCCAGCACAAGTTAAAATACGACTTAGATAAGATATTACAAGAAATGCAACAATGGTTAGGGCTTATATTGAATGAGTTTGCGATCATTTTAGGATTTTTTTCTGTCTTGGTCAGAGCTTGATGTTTGAATGGCCGTGCAATAATCCAAGGACTTTGATGTATCAACTTTTAAAAAGAAAGGCACTAATATTTGTATTTCTTTAATACGTCTTAAACATTCATGTCCGCGTCTGCTCCTCTCAGCATTCATGGTGGATTTCAGGTTTTTGCCATTTCTTCAACATCAAACACTTCACAATGGCAGTGACGTAACTTTACACTGAAGACTTGATTGACTCCACGTGTTGGCGTGTTCATGTCTTCTCAGACGTACAACGGCTTTATCGCTCGCATTACTGACGTGACTGTACGGCATGCGCTCTGGTCTTAAAATGACGCACCGAATGGTTCTGACCCGAAGACTCACAGCACATGGTTCCTAATGTAAAACCACAGAAACGTTGCATGAACGTACATCCAAACATGCCGCCAATCTCACTGATGAATTATACACAAGCAAAACACACTTTAGGATTGCTCAGTAAACAGAAAAACAAAAATCAATCCACAGCACAGACGTGATTATTAACACTGGCACGCAACGCACACTTACAGAACCAAAGTTCTCAACAGGTCTGCTTCAGAACCCAGATGGACAAGTGATGACATCATCAAAACTGTACCATGCATCATGTAATGCGATGATGGGGTCACCTGTTGTGCCGGTAAAGCCGGACAGTCGATTATTTCATTTATTTAAGCATCTTAAATGTATGCAAAAGTCAAAGTCAAAAGTCAAAGTCAAAGTCAGCTTTATTGTCAATTCTGCCACATGTACAGTACATACAAATGGAGGATTGATATTGCGTTACTCTCAGACCCCAGGTGCTTACAGATAACATAGAATAAACATATATCAAAAAATATATCAAAAATACAGATAAATACAGTTCTATATATACACAATACAACTTATTGTATTGTGTATATATAGCACAAAAGCACTTATTTCACTGCGTTTTTACGTTATGTTCACTAACAAGACCAAACACACACGCATGCACACTTTCATTTGTAGTCTATAATAAAGCCCGAAACAATAACAAAAATTGATTTGTTGATTTATTTTCAACTTAAAAAATTAAGTTACCCAGCTGCTTTAAAATTTTAAGTTAATTCAACATAAAAATATTAGTTATTGTGAGAGTTTGATGCAAAAATGTTAACCAATATTTTTAAGTTAAATTAACTAAACATTTTGAGGCAACCTGGTAACTTAATTTTTTAAGTTAAACTAGCAAATCATTTTTACAGTGCAATTATATATTCATTAAAAGCTGCAATTCATAACTTTTGCCTCTATATTACTATCTCTGTAAACCATAAAATTACTTTACATCATTTTTTTCTATATTTTTTCTGTGTTTTATTTTTATAAGGGTTGAAGACCAAAGATGCAAACGGAAATTCCATGCATTTGCAACCCGATCTCATGAAATGCGTATCAATAACACGATAGGTGCAAACTCGTAAAATAAGTACGCCAAATTGCAATTTTACATGTATATCTATACGGCAATCTTTGCATGGAAATGATACGCCCTCGGCGGAGAGCCGCCATTTTGAAAAATACATAAAGAGGAAACACTGAAATAATTCAAGTAATAACATTAGGTTTAGGGGACGTCGTTAATAAGACAAATATGCATGCATGCTAAAATTGGCGTATCATATGCACGCAAACATTGCCGTATATATACACATAAAATTGCAATTTGGCATATTTTACGAGTTTGCACCTAGTGTGTTATTTATATTCTCGCATTTCATGAGATCGGGCTGGCATTTCCCAACAGCAACTTGTTTCATTATTTACCATTGTGAATTGGTTAACAGACCAAGAAGTTACAGATTTCCGCTTTAAAAAGATAGGCATTCTAAATCTATTTGGTGTTAAAACACCTTGTAATCCAATCCAGCGTCATGCATACCCCATTCTGTTGTGTTTTTGTACCACTGAGCATCTATAGCTTATTTTCTGGTCTACAGTGATAATGGCTGATTTACATGGTCATTCAAACATGAAGCTTCTTTTTGCAATTGCATCTCTTAAACGTTTGACATGTGAAAGCCTGCTGTCCAAATACAAAAACACAGCTGCCATTGAAACGCTAAAGTGAGAAAAATCTTTAGCTCGGTGATCCGAGATAATTCTAAAAAAACGAAAGATCTAAATATCATTTCAACCTCAGGCTTAAGCGTTGAATGAGGGTTTTACGTAAAGGACACTATAAAGTTTGCTTAAAGCTTTCAGTGTGGAGTGAAACATACCAGCGTAATCATAGGGCTTTGAACATCTTCATTTCTTTTTGAAAACTATGAAACAGTCATAACAGGGGATTACAGTAAACTAAGTGCATTTCATTTACTGACAAGCCCAAATTTACACTAACATTCCCCACGATCCACAGTTTCTATCATTGCCAACAAGTGGCTGTTGAAATTGGCCTTTGTGATCGCTCTTCATTCTTTTAACACTTGATTTTAATCACGTTTGTATCGGTACAATGGGGTAAAGATGCCAAAAATAGTTAGACATTAAGACTTATTTTAACTAATATTGTACAAAGCTTTCTTCCTGATCTACTCAAACCTTTTATTCGGCAATAAAGGGTAATTCACCATTTTGTGATGTCACAACCATGAGCACATTGACACACGTGACTTACTGTATATTTGCATTCCTCAGGTTACATTAATACAAAAAAATTCAACAACCGGTTCATAATCAAAGAAACATTGTGAATTAGCGAAATATTTCTGTTTTTAATGCAAGAAACCTAAACTCAACGCATGCAGGAAAGCTACGTCATTGGCAGATCTTTCTCTATGTATTGCTATTGTGTTTTTGAGCAAAGACAGATACATTTCCCCTTTTTCTTATAATAATTCCATACATGTTTTCCCCAAAACATTTAAAAACAAACATTTGCTCAATGTGTCTGCTTTGATATATGAATCGCACAGATGCATTCACATCGATGTTTGTGCCTAAATTCAATCGTGATGATGCCGGACACAAAGAAACATTTCATAGCACTGGAGACTAGCAGTGCTCAGTTTAAGGCTCAAAAAAGAAATAGAAGACACAAATGAAACAATTGTTAAGCTTCTGTTTGAACAATTTAGATCGGATCATTTGGTCTAGAAATGTGAGTGTTCATATATTGAAACCTCTGACTTTGATAGCTTGATGCATATCAATTCTGAAATTATATGAGATTAGGCTCAGAAAAATGAGCCTCCATTGAACCGAATTGCTGTGAACGTTCCTAAAAGGATTCTCCCCGTCACATCCTAAGTGGAATGTGTAATCTGGAGTCAGTCTGTTTTACACCAGCTGTAATAAAAACACAGCCGTGGCTTCGTGAGGCAGGATATTGCCGAGCTCTGGGTCTCTGGAACACCTCAACGTTCAGTTTATACGTGCTGGAGAGGCTGATGTCTGGTTGGAGTGAGTGTTGTGGTGCAGATCATAAGAGCAGCTATACAGTCCAACATACTTGGTATTTATTGTTGTCTATAAAAGCAACTTGATAGCATTTTTAAAGGTTTTATTGACTCCTCCGCGTACGGAGAAGACCCTCGTGAAAATGCTTGTCTGCCGGGTGATGGAATGTTCTCTATGCTTGTGATGTGCACACCAGGGGGCATGTGCTGATCTCCGCACCCTCGGCACGGCTTCTTTAAAGCCACATGAGAACTTCTACTGTGGGCAGGGGGATGTTCTTTCTGCCTTGTGGAATGAAGGACAAATAAAAATGAGCAGGAATTTTCTGTTTGCATTTTGAGTGAGACTTCTTCCTCCTAGGTTTAAAACGGCACAAAAATTCAAAAGCTCAAACGTAACTTAAGAAGCATCTCAAATGCTTATTGTTGCTGCCGGTGTGTTACAAAAAAGAAACATATTTTCGATCATATTACTGTGAAAGTTAATCGGAGACAAACTATTGTTTTGAGAATCTGTGTGCCGGAAGGAACCCCACAAGAAAGAAAAACTATGGATTAGATTTCTTTGATCTCAATTATATCTCCTAAATCAATGTGATTTTGAAGAGTAAACCTTATAAATCAAGACTCCTGTATCTCAGAAATCTCACACGTCTCAAACTGAGCTCAGATTTGTCAAGTCTGCAATCAAAAGTCAATATTGTTGAAAATCTCAATATGAACTCAAACATTTCTCATCAAATCCAGTTTAGTTTACCTTTACAATCTACATTCATTGTCAACGATTATGTTATATTATTGTTATATAGACACATCTGAGATTATAAAAACACAACTGAGAACTCCATCAAATCTCCCGATCTATGAAAGATCAACCTCTGAGCAATACAATTTTCATCTGTTACAGCACAAAGACACAATATTACATTCGGATATCTGATCCACGCTGTGGTCTTTGTCTATATAAAGAGTTCAGTCCCATCTGACCGGTTGATCCGTCTCAGGTCAGCGTGACTGAACTCTTCACAGCCTAACTGGCAATGCTACTTAAATTTACTCTCGCCACATCTGTTTCTAATTCTACCAAAATAACAGAGGAGAGAAAAGCAAGTCCACAGGGTCATCTGCTTCCTAATATCCTGTACAAGACTCAATTCATCCATCCCTGAAAACAAGGCTGAAAACAAAGCTTTCCTGTAGCTCAGTGGTTAGATCATGGCGCTAGCAACATCAAGGTCATGGGTTCCATCCCAGGGATTGCACATACTCAGAAACAAATGTATAATGCAATGTAAATCGCTTTGGATAAAAGCGTTTGTCAAAATGCATAGATGTTATCCACAGTTTTTTTTCATGTCACTTATTTCTGTTATGATGTCTGTCTGTGCTGTGGTCTCTGAAGCAGGCCACAACAATAACTCAATAAGAATCTAATTTACGTCTCAACCACAACTCAAAGAAGAAGGAAGGAAGACTGAAATGATTAATGGCTTTACTACATGGAGGAAACTTATACAGAAAACACTCAACAACACAAATGGAGGGTGTGATTGGTGGAGAGAGCGAGAGGGGCGTGTCTAATAAAAATAAAGTTAACTGTACCATTGTAGCACTGGGGAGGGATGAGGAGATGCGGATGTTGTGCAGTAAAACGTTGACAAAAACAAGATGATCCAAACTCAAAAAGTGAAAAAGACAAAAGTAACACAACAGCTTTCCAGTTAAGACAAAAACTGAGAACAAACCACTAAAAATGTGAACTTAATACACTTAAACTAAACTTGCAAATGAAAGTCTATAAAAGATGTCAAAATACTAGACATGAGTTCTATAAAAAACAAACACACAAACAAGGAAAATAGTCAACAGCGAAGCTAGGGCCATCTTAAAAGGGTTCTATATAATCACTAAAATTGTATTTAAATTAAAAAAATATATTTCTAAATGTTAAATGTACTTAATATCCTAATGATTTTTGGCATAAAATAATTATTTAAAATTTTGACCCATACAATGTATTGTTGGCTATTGCTATAAATATACCTGTGCTACATTAGATTAGATTAGATTCAACTTTATTGTCATTACACATGTACAAGTACAAGGCAACGAAATGCAGTTTAGGTCTAACCAGAAGTGCAATAGCTGCACACTTCTGGTTGGACCTAAACTGCATTTCGTTGCCTTGTCCCGGTTGTGACTGGTTTTGTGGTCCAGGGTCACAAGTACAGATTTAGGCTCAAACAACATGGAACAAGGCAAGATTTGACTATTAACTGATCGAGTCAGTTGATGTATGAACTCCCAGGTCCACTCCTCATCCTCAGGCTGTGCTTTCATTGAGAGCACAGCAAAAGCACATTTGTTTGAAAGAAGGGAAAAGCCCCGCTGTTCTCCATTCAGTCCTGCTGATATTGATTAACTGCTGGTGAAACCAATTCAGAACAATACAAGTTCAGAGGAGTCACTTAAAGTGATGTGGGGAGGAACGTGTTTTTGCAACCATGTGGAGGAAACATTCCAGGACAATGAAGTCTGGTTTGGAAAGCGGACGGAGGCGTGCGGAGCTCGCCGAGGCTGGTGCGATGGGCCGGGGCGGACCCCTTGCGTGTCCTCGCAGCGGGACGGGATTCATTAATGACAGTCATCACCGCAATGATCGGTCACATCATCGCTGATGGGAAATGATAGGGATCCACACCTGACTGTGTGAGAAAGAAACCTTTCTCACGGCCGTGAGGAATTCAAAGCCAAGACCTGAAATTCTCCCATCTTCACACCCTTCAATTTTACACCATAAAACTGTATTCAACTGATGAAAAGACATCAAGCAATGCAGTCAAGTTTAGCAGCCAATTGCTTGTCCTTCAGACGTGGTTATGAGCTTTTTTGTGTCACACGGAAATCCCTGCACTGACCGAAACACCCTAAACCAGCCTAAAGTGGTTTACTGGTTTTAGATGGTCTCCCACGACCCACCCGAAACCATCAAAACAGATTAGCGTGTCCAGCTCGGCCAGATTAGAAGACCAGCTCACCACGACAGCAAATCGATCTGGAACCAGGATCTTATCGACCACGGCATCATTATGGGTACGTGTACCGTGTCCCTCTATCTCCCTCTCTGTGCCTGTTCACGACACATGTGTTTCATTTGATGGCAGGAGGACAGAGGAACAGGCTGAGATCTCTGTCATCGCTCAACACAAAGCTGCTCTGGTCCTCACGATGGCCTCATTTTCCTAATAATTTCCAGTCTCTCATAAAGACATTGAGAAAAACACTCCAGAATGGGAAAATAACTTCCCTAACTGTGAAGGCCAGACGGGGCGAGACGGTTCAGGAGTAGTCATCGTGTTAAGATGAACTCCAAGCGGTGTCAATGAAGAAAAACACAATTAATATCGCAGGTCTCATCACAAAAAGTAGGCGCAAAACCAAATTCAAACAATAAATGCATCTAACCGTATCATTCTTTTTCCTATTGAACACCTAATAAAAGATCAAAACTACACAACATAAAAAAACACAATCTCAACTTTATTAAATATGAAATGTAGAATGTATTTTATAAACTACATTGCATAATGTTTTGCCAATGCAGTTCATGGTTTTAAAGCTTTCAAGCAGCAAAAGGTATTTAAACATCATCCCGCATGAAATAAATACCGTAGTATATTTGAGTATTTAATACGGTAAACTGCACTACATTTTGTTAATCTGTATGGTTGTAATCTGTAGTATTAAACTGTAAACTGATAAACTGTAGTGTTTATACTAATTGTTTTATAAGAACACCAGTATAAGAATTTTCCTACAGTTTAGTAAATACTCATGGTAAGTTTACGTTTATATAGGATGATGAAATACCAAATGCAAACAATCAAATTTAACCAAAGTCAACCAAATAAACAACTTATGGCTTTCGTAATAGCTACTGTAGTATAGTATTTAATATAGTAAACTGCACTAACACTGCACAATGTTAATCTATACTACAGTATTCCGTATTACTATCTCTAGTGAACTGATAAGCTGTAGTAAACAGTACACTTAAGAACACTATAGCATCTGTGAATTTTTCTACAGTTTACTATAGTAAATACTCTCTGTAAGTGTATTTGTGGGATGACAGAACACACCTGTCCTGACAGCTTCACACAGTGTCATTTCGTACCGGCAAGTACCGTCTTTCTTAATAATTATATACCTGCACCAAACGTTAAAGGAATCCTGTACTGGGTTTATTAATGGCCCGTGTCTTTGGTTTGATGTGCATTTGTAAGTGTTTCGTGGTTTATGGGTTTGACCCGAGGGTTGATCCTGTAAAAACTCCTTTTATTTCTTCATCTACATGAAGAGAAGATAAACTCCTATTGAAATTCAATCCTGTGAAAATCCTCAGGGCGTAAACAAGCCAGTACTGTTGGGTACAATTTTCACCTCACAAAATAAACCGAGACCCATTACAACAACGCAAGCGAGCGGAACATCAAAGCCGGCAGGGGAAACGGTAATGGGGTCGCATAATAAAATTAAAGTCAACCGTGCAAGACGTTTAATTCCTAAAAGGTGCAAATGATTAGCAAACAGGAGGCGATGTGTTGAGGAGGAGGTGAGGGACACAGAAATAAGGCTGGAAATGAATGGCGCTGAAGACTCAGCGAGCAACTGTGACAATAGCTCTGTAATTGCTTGAACAAAGACTCCGACTAAACTACTCGTCCTACAGAAACGGCGTCTGATGAAAGCACAACTGACATTTGTTGACGTAGCTTTGCAAATAACAGGTGTAGCGTAGCGATAACTGCATTAGAATCACACGCATGCTGAATGACGGCGAGGCCGCTCAATGCGCTAAACTTTCACCCACTAATAAAAGCAACGCTGTCACGCAATGCAGGATGCAGGGCAGAGCATGCAGGCATAACGCTGCTTAAACACACGTCTCGCTCCATTGGGAGTTGTCAGGTTTCAAAGCCGGTGAAAAGGACCACTTGGTTGCTTTTGCAATCGTTTTACCCATCAGCGGTTCTGAAGGTCGGATATTGAACATATCTAGGACAATGTGAGGACTTGCTTCTAAACACAAAATTCAAGACGGCATTCCCTCAAAACTCCTACATTAAGCTTAAATGATAAGAAACATCTTTTTTAAGAGAATACGGTGCTTGTTGACTTGTTTATCTCGGTCTTGCAACAGGAGACCTCTCACGCTGCACTTCCTTTTCTGTAAAAAGCAAACGTCCCTAAATAAGCTCTCTGTTAATAAAGATTTCTGCCTACAAACACAATAGCATCTTATGAGCATTATAATATGATGTGATCTAAATTTGATTTATTCACATTATAAAACCGTATAAAACAAGCCTAACACTCGGGCATTGGTTCAAATCACTAACCATAACAAAACTACTGCTTGCAAATACCACCAATACAACAAAGTTGTTTAAAGTGCTTTTATGAAATTTTTGTTATTTTTGCATTGGATGAGTCTGATACCGTCCATAACACCCGCTGACTGTTCACCATAAAACAACATTTTCCCACAGTGACACGAACACGGAGACCATTACATGCATTTTTAAACTAACTGGAACTAAGATAGATTGAGTAAGCCAAATAATATTACCGTTGTGTGATTCTCTGAAAGAGTAGCAGTTCAGCTATAGACTAATTCCAGGCCTCCGAAATAAATCTTTTTCCTGGATCAAGTTTCTACTTCGAGTTACGGACCTGGATGGCTGCCATGTCTATAGGAAATTTGTAAAATGATCATGATGTACGTCTACAGCTGAGGGCTGCTGGGGGAAAGGGTTTGAAGATAAGAAAAACACTCATGAGGTAAAAATCACTTTGAACGCAGAACATCGCCTGTGATTTAGATCACAAAGATGATGCAAATGGTTATATGCCTGCAAAGTATAAAAAAACAACCAAATTATTGTCACCATTACCTGTTTACATTGAAATCAAAACTAAAATGACTTTCATATTGGGATGCAGAATCAATTTGGATTGGATCATGAAACTGAATTGCTGAAGTGTGAACTCAATGACAACTTACTACTGTAATATATTTTTTTAATTCTCTTTAACTATCTATTTTGTTTTCATGGTTTTAAGTAAAACACATGAATTTGTATAATAAAATCTTTATGTTCACTTTAACCGTGTTCATTCTATATCAATCCCAAATAATATTCCAGTGTGATTTCTGTTGATTTCTACAAATCACAGATATCACAAAAGACACATTTTTTCCCCCCGAAACTACCAGAGCATGTCCACACGCAACACAGACATTGCTGGACATGTTTGGGATGGCGGCCGGCACATTGTGCGGTTTCCAGGCCGACCGCATGCACGGAACCGTCGGCGTGATTCGAGTTTGCATTCTTTCTCTCCCTCATCATTGGTTTAAAGATTGATTCTTCAAAACATCTTAGAAGGTTCTGACAGAGTTCGAACGCAAATCTGGAAATCCGTGGAAAGTCAAATACCGAATGACATCTGCTTGTGTGACCCCTTTCCCTTCGTCTGCCTCATCCGTGCCTGAGAACGGCAAGAAAACGACAATCTCACGGTCAAAAAATGATGGGTCGTAAAATTCTGATTTAATATTCTCCTTCACAGTTGTGACAAGGGTGTGCGATGGACTTTGATGACTTTTGAAGTGGCAATACTGTCGTGAAAGGGAATTATGTTTGAGACTGGATATTAGCATGAACTTCTCAATCTTTTCATTATGGAGCCTTCAAAGGCATAGCAAAGCACAAAATGAAGTAAAAAATCTGGGGCAAAAACCGCATGGGCCAGACATTACTGCAAAATTAAAGACAATGACAAATGCATTTTTAACTGGCACTTCATAAACTATTGATCAAACTAAAAAATATATATAACAGATGTATAGCTTATCCCAGCGTTGGGTCAAAAATGGACAAATTTGAAAAAGAAATAACCTATATTTGGTTGTTTCAACCCAAAATGTTGGGTTGTTTAAACCTATCGTTGGGTCAAATATAAACTATTTCACTGCAAAAAATGGCTCAAAATTCTTGAATCCGGATGCATTTTCTTGATGAGCCAAATGACCTAAAAAATTAAGTCTTGTTTTTAGGCCAAAAATATGAAATGTAAGTAAATTTGAAAAAACAAGCTTAAAAAATCTGCCAATGGGGTAAGAAAAATAATCTTGAATTTAATGACTAAGAAAAAGTTAAAAACTTAATTCAAGTCTTTTTTTCTTACACCATTGGCAAATTGGTTACATTTCATATTTTTGGCCTAAAAACAAGACTTATTTTCTTACGTTATTTTGCTTATGAAGAAAATGCATTTTGCTTTAAGAATCTTTAGACATTTATACTGAAAAACAAGACAAAAATACTAAGTAAGAAAGCCATTTTTTGCAGTTTGTCTCTCTTTGACCCAACAAAAGGTTAAAACAACCCAACATTTTGGTTTGAAACAACCAATAATAAAAAGTTTTATGATCTTAACAAAGCAACATCGCACATCAATCTGACGCATTGACACGCACGACTAAACTTTACTTTAGAAATGTAAAAATCGATTTTAAATGTTGCTTTGTTAAGATCATAATACAACTAACGTCATGCTAATCTACAACAACACCGAGTTCAGAAGTGAAATGTTTGACGTGAATGTCATATCATATGTAACTGTAACCATCACACAATAGAGCTAAAAGTCGACACAGGTCGGGTTTAACAGGGCTGTTGGCAGAAGTGCCACACGGCTTTCTTTCGCTGGTCTCGGGACAGCCTGGGTGGGCGGATAAGTGATCTAAAGAGAGATTTTAACCTGAGTGTTATTGCATTCTTCTGCCTAATAAAGCGGCCGCGCTCCCCCACACACGCTGGCGTAGATAAGCAGTGTTAAGGGTTTGTTTAACATCTGGATTTCAAACTGTACGTCTTCACATCTCAGTTAAAAGGCCTGATAAAGATATCTGACAGAGATTGAATGATTTGTAACGCTGTATACATGCTACAAACGAACATAACATAACGAAACCAGAAATCTCACATTATGCCATCGCCACGGAAAGCTTCACAGTCGTGCAAGTGGGCGTTCCTGCTCGACTACTGTATCCAATTTTATCGAAACGCAATTTTTGTTGGGTAGCGCCGCTCATGTACATTATTGATCGCAAACATAGTGAAAACAAATGATGAATGCCATTTTATCATCCCACAGGATGACGTTGGGGACAACAACGCAAGACATTTTCGCAAAACCCTGTAATGAGGAGGGCTCACTAAGGTCCTGTACGCATTGGGTCTGGGGGAAGAATGGACGACCTGTTAAAAATGTGTCCAAGGTACCAAGAACGTGAATAATAAGAATGAAAATAGGTGAAAAAAGTACACTGTAATACACTTAAATGTACTTAACATTTTCACATACTTATTTTGTACTTGACATACAAAAAATAGTTTGGTAACACTTTAGTATAGGGAGCACTTTTCACTATTAACTAGCTTGAAGTGAGATCCACTATAGATTCGATGACTCAATCTGTGCTGTGAGACTGTCAGAAAAACTTCAGCCCATCACGCGGGTCCTGGCAGGCCTGTCCTGTTCTGTTCTTGGGGAAAGTGTGTGTCGTCTGTTCACAGGATGGATCTGTGCCGTCTGACACACAAAAAACTGTAATGGGTATTTGCGGTAAGAGGCCGACAGCCAAGGCCTTCCATCTCAAGTACAAGATAAGGATTTCTGCATGCAATTACAGCTAATGCCGCGCGAAGAGGCCTGGAGGACCCGGGTTTAGCGGCTACATACCTCGAGAGTGCTGGAAAACACAGACCACAGGCGCACAAACACACGCATCGCTCGACGCACACACGTATCTGCCCCGCGCACGTTTACACAAACAGTTTTACAGCCTCATGAGCAAAAGTCAAGTAGAAATACTCGCACAAACAATAAGAGGTGTCACTTTTAAACTAACCACGCTGATTATTTATTTGGCGTATGAGACATTTTCCTAATGGAGGTTTAGGGTGGGCTGCCAAACGGGGATCAGGAGAGACATTTATACTGCAGGCAACCCAAAACTAGAACGCTGGAGCGATTCTGTTGAAAAGTGATTCAGAGAATAAATAAATACGATGGATTTTAGGTACAGATAGAAGACTGAAAGGACTACAGTACGGCAATGCTTACATTGATATTACGTTTGTCTAACTTTATCAAAGACCATGTAAGTTTACACAATTAATTTATCATAAATCCTGCTTTCTTTTATTTAGAATAAGTTGTAGTTCGCAGCCATGCGCATATGGGTTAGGAGGAGCATCATTCACATTAGAGACTGACATTGGATTGGACAAAGAAAATAAGACAATCTTACAAACCCAAGGAGGACCAACTTTAGTATGACCATGAAGCACTACATTTTACTAAATCTAATTGAAAACTGTGTAGTACTTTGTTTGACCAGTAGGGGGCAACAGGGAATGAAAAAACCAGACTGTCTGACAGTGTGGGAAACTGTTGCCATCTACATTATGAACCTTGTTTAAGGGAATTTATGTATCAAGCTGTATATCACAACTATAAATTCAATGAAAATTGTGTTCACACCAATAATGTAATACAAAAGATGCAAAAAAAAGGAGAAATGCACACAAGGCTTGTTTACAACACTGAGCCCACGAGTGATTTAACACATTCTAATGTGTCCGTGGTTTGGCTGGAGCTGGTGCTCACAGCATCATTAAAACTAATGGAGAGGATGTGGTTTCCCTCTGGAGTCACCACAGGCAGAGACGGGATGGTCAGGTGGACACAATGTCCGTGATGATTTTATAGTGGACTCGAAATGTTTACAAACCGGAATGTTTGAAGGATTAATTTAAGTTATATTGTTCATTTGTGAGACATTGAGTTCTAAGTTGCCAATGATCATCTTATCTCAGGTGTTTCTCCTGAAATAATAAATTATTTGAAATAAAAACAAATGCACAAAATGTTGAATTACAGTAAAATATAACAATATGCGGATAGCATACTAAAGATGCTCAGGTATTCGAACATTTTTTAAATGTTTGAGTATAAATTAAAATGTGGATTTTTTTATCAGGGAGTGAATCTGTTTAGAAGAAACAGTTCTTATGGGAGTAGTAATGTACACCAAACATCTATAACCGCGTGCAGCTAAATAAATGATGGCCATACATATGTTATCAGATGATTTTGAGCTAAACGCAACCTGACGTGAAACATGAGGATATCACGGTTTAACATCTCTTTGAGCTTCCAAAAAACAGTTTGGAAAATTTATAGCATCAGCAAAGATGCACGAAACGCACAAAACCACAAACATCACACATGTCGACAAGATCAGATTTACTCGTGCTTGCTCAAGCGCGCTGCGCTGAGACCTCACTCACGGGGACGAGGACGTTTTGATCAGACGTTTGACAAATTGTACCCCATGGACCAGACGCCCCCAGAAGTGACTTTTTAGTACGTTTTTGACTGTCTTTCTCTTTTCAGGGCTGGATGGAAGGAGTGTGTTGGGTCAAGGTGCACTACACGCACGCACACACACACACACACACACACACACACAGTGGGAGGCAGAACAGGGCCGACGGCTGCTGGATTATTTTTATTTCTATGGAGCTCTGCAGTGTGTGAGTGCTATCAGAAGCCTCTTCTGGCCCGTGGCCTATTCGCACAGTGATTCATGACAAAGGTAACTGTGGCCAGCCCCACAATGCTTTGCACACCAGCTCCCAGGCAACAGGCAGTTCCTCTCTCCCCATCTCTCTAGCTGGGAAATACCTAATGAGTTTTTACGGCCAGAATTCTGGCAAAATTTACGATTATTGTGATAACCCACGAGTCCAGCAACAATTTAGGCAGGCAGATATATAGCTGTTTTAATAAGGCCTGATTTAGTGTTATTGCTGCTAAAGGATTCCTTTCACAGTAATAGTTACAAACCGCCCCCCGTGCAATTAAACCGCTCGACTTGATGGAGCACTTTCATACACGGAGAAGGATACGGCTCTTCTCCCTAGCGCTCATCTTTTACCTCCACTGTTATCTTACAAATGATGACCAAAAGCTAAAATAATCAGACTTTGTGCTGATAATCATTTATGAATTGATTTGGACTTCATTTACATATCAAACTTTGGCCCTGTGTAACTTTTTTGGTTAGTGTAAAAAAAATCTGTTGAGAAAGTAGGTAGAAGTAGAAGATTGGTCTCCTTACCCTGATTTACAATATAAAGCTTATAATAATGATTTACAAGTTGAGCGGTCTGGTCAGATTTTACGAGAAAAGTCCGTTTGACATCATTTGACTTCGACCCACATAAAAATAAGTAAGTACTTAAAGCAATCTTCAATTCAAACAGAGATGACAGACAGACAAACAAACGCTGTGGATTGCAGCTTTAAATAAAACAGACACAAATAAGACAATTTGTTGACAAATAATACAGACGTTTAATTAGACACACACGCCTGCCCCGAAGTTAACTTTCGGTTTGTGGATGGATCGGGCTAATAATTTAACTATTTATATTTTAATATGTAAAATGTTTGAGGTTTGACTTAATTTTGGCAAATCTGAGTGCAGGTTAAGACATTGTTAAGATCACTTCTGTAATTTGAGAAGACATGTCGGTTTTTCTATTTAATTGCATCACTTTCTTAAATAAACAATTTAGATATAAAAAAATGAATTTGTATTTTCTTTTCCTATGGAACTATGAACTGTGATCGTTACAAAGACTTAAATATCAAGATTTATTCGCAATATATTACATTACACAATAATAATTTAACCACAGATCTCAAACTGATCAAATCCTATTCAGGACAGGAACACAAGCCAAATGTAAATGTATTTGTTTGAATAATCTCTCCAAAAGTCATGTTTGTTCAAGCGTCCTTTGCTAATTTCTTGACAGTTCAGATAAAAAATAGTTTCCTCAAATTGAAATCATCCTGGCATGCCTAATAATGTTTATTATATTATGTCAAGATTTAAACATTGCTTAAAGAGTTTCCTCATATTTCCAATAAACGTAAATGAGGCAACAAATCCTAAAGCACTCTTTCATTTTGTAATCGATGTTTGCTCGCGCCTTCAAAACAACGTTTTTCTGTCTGTAGGATATTCGTCAATTAAACTAAATTAGATTTTGTGTCCCTATAGATATTCCCAGAGATGTAACAGCATCAGCTGAGGTCAGAGATGTTTGTTATAAGGTTTTCTTTTATCAGCGGACCGTGCCAAGCACAAACATCCAGTGAGCCCGAGCTGAGGCCGCTTGGCAGCGTGTTGAGAGGTAACTCAATATTATTAGCTGCTAATAGAGACGATGAATGAGTCCTGATGTGATGTTTATGGAGCGGGTGAAATGGCGAAGGCACTGTGGCTTTCCGGTGAATGGATGCAATGGATGCAGGTTCAGATTCAGAGTATTTGTGTTCTTGCTACTAAATATGTAGGATATTGAAACGAAACAGTTTGTGATGTACAATGGAAAGCCAAATAAGTACCTCTCCGATGTCTTTATAGTTTCTCCAAGAAGCCATTGAGAGAGGGTCCTGTTTCTCAGATTTCCCCTTAAGAGTTTCAGGTGAGATCTCAAGATGGTCTTAAACCGTGCTCAGATTTGCTATGAAGTCCACAATATTCAACTACTTTATAACTTTTAAATAACTTTATAACTGTGCATCAGCAATGATCTCATTTCTTTGTCCCCATGTGAGACAAAGTCAATACATAACTAAGAATGTCATGAAGTCTCCTAAGCTGTGAAAGACAAATACCTGTTTATACGTCTTTCGGTGACTCTTTTAAATGTGACCTCATGGATGCCATCAGCCTCCAGGTGGATCTCCTCTGAGATCAGCCCATCTGGCTGCGGGCGTAATTGCTTCAGGTTTATTGCGATTTGACTTTATTAAGACAAGCGAGGAATGCGCAGCCCTGATCGTGAGAGATAATAATCCAGACGTGGCCCGTCGATGAACTTCATAAAGGTCTTTCCAGTTCTTCAGCCCACTCTCATCAAGGATGTAAAACAGCACACGTGTGCGTACGGAGTCGAGATAGCACGTCTGAAGACGGTAGCCTGTTTTGACTTAATGAGTAAAGTTATGAGGTGACAGATGCCTCAGTGCTCTTACTCAACGCCTCCACACAGCGATCGATAAAACAAACCCCGCAGCGCACAAGCACACACTTTTATAAACGCGTGTAAGCTTAATGACGGCTCGGGGTGATGGAAGAGCTGTTAAACTGTGAAGTGCAGAACCATCTTGGGCTCTGGGTGGCCGTCTGGCTCCGGAAGATGAGACAGAAATATCTGACAGGCTCATTAAATCAGTGCGAGTAGGAGACGCAGAGGCACATTTGCCTCCGTTATGACATTAAAAGAAACCAGAGGAACAACTCTCCCTCATATTGTATCATATAAGGTACTATATATATCATTACAATATATTTACATATTTAAAATGCCACAGTCTGTCATCGTTTACTCATTCTCAAGTTGTTCTAAATCTGTAGGAATACACAGGAAGGAAAATCTGTAGGAAAAAAAGATATTTTGAAGAATGTGGGATACCAGACAGTTCAGTCAAAGTCAAAGTCAAAGTCAGCTTTATTGTCAATTCTGCCACATGTACAGTACATACAAATGGAGGATTGAAATTGCGTTACTCTCAGACCCCAGGTGCTTACAGATAATATAGAACAAACATATATAAATAATTATATTAAATTACAGATAAATACAAATTCTCTATATATACACACAATACAACTTACAAGCAATGGAAAGTTGTTGAAGTTCTGGGGCACTATTGACTACCATAGTAGTTTATTTTCTTACTAGTTTGATTTGGTTGTGTTTTGAACAACTTGAAGGTGAGTTTGGAATTTTTGGATGAACTGTCCGGATAGAAAGTGGGATGCACACATTTATAACACTTCAAAATTTACAAAAATTCTATTAAAAAATGAAAATATCTGTAGACCAAAATTGTGCATTATTCACTGAATACACTGTAAAAAATCTCAAATCATCTTTTTAAGTTTCCTTCTTGCATTGGATTTTATGAGTTGTACTGACTACCAAAAATTAAGATTACTTACGTAATTATGTCAACTCAACTAGATTGGACAAAACAATTGGATTAACTTACTAAATTAAGCTCAACTGACGACAATCAGGCTTTTGGTAAAATTTGGAACGAATACAAGGAAACCAACACACAACACGCAACAGCAAGATCATCGACCGGTGATATCAATCCACTAATCTTACTGAAATGTCATGTAAAGTATTGATTATTAAATGATTATTTCATTTAAAATGACTTGCTTAGAGAATGCAACCGCTTTCTCCAACCAGATGTTCTGAAGAGCAGTGAGTGAGTTTTATTATTTCTCATTACAGCTCACAGATGAACGACGCTGCACGTGACTCGTACAACTACAGTATCATTCATTTCAACGATAGACTCAATCCCTCTCTGGACCATCTCATCATCTAACACCCAGATTCAACATGACACTGATCATAAACAGATGAAATGAACCGGAGACACGTACGTTACCGCAGCTGATCTTAAAGACGTATATTAGGGTTGACCACATTAGAAAGCGTAACGCTCAGCTAAGTTAAAACTAAATCACCTACAACACATAAGATTTGTGTTGGCAGCGAGTGCAAAAAAAGACATCGCCGTCTTTAACATATAAAACACAAAACATACATTAATAAAGAGGAAGTCTGAAAAACGCACGGTCTGTCCAGGTGCTTACGCTCGGCACCTCTATACGTCGTGTGACAGCTGGACATATGAAAAATGACGAATCAATAGCAGCCTTGAATAAGCACCTCTATTTATTGAAGCAGGAGGCACAATAGAGGTGTTGTTGAAACAGCTCAAAACTCGACCACAAGGGCCCCAAATGAATGAGGACCTATTCACAATGTGTTTGTCCTGGCCTGAGACTCCATTTGAAACATCCATCAAACCGGCTTTAGTTTGTCACGTTGCTCTGTCGTCTTCGAAATTAAACATATGGAGAATTTCACAAATATCAACTCAACGGAGTCTGAAGAGCGGCATTAGCTATAGTTGTTAGCAATAGTTGTTTTTCAGGGCAATCTGAAAATGTACACAATAAGGACAAAACATAATAAACTGTGCTAGGATATCACATTTATTTAAATAAAGCCACCAAATTAGATTTTAGCGTGCGATAAGATGCACAATTTAGTACTATGCGGTCTAAAAAATGTTGTAAAATATGAACAAACCCAACCGTTTGGTTCAATTGTTATATGTTGGGTTGTTTTCATGGTTGGGTCATATGTAGACATTTTCTATTTTCATTTAAATCTAACAATTGGGTTTGTCCTTATTTTACCCAACCATGGATTAAAACAACCCAACATTTTTTGACAATTTCCACCTCTGCTGAAAAAAACAATCGAAACCGTTGAAGAAGTTGTAATGGTTTTAATGGGAATTGTATTGGTTTTAATTGAAAAAGCTAATGGTTCATAATGATATTTTAATAGAAACCGTTAGAATTTCTGTGATGGTTTCTATTGGGTTTCTATGTTTTTTTCCAGCAGTTTATTAAAATACCATTATGAACCATTAACTTTTTCCATTAAAACCATTCAAAATTTCATTTCCCTGCTAAAAAAACAATAGAGACCATTAAAAAGGTTGTAATGGTTTTAATGGTTTCAAAGGGAATTGTATTGGTTTTAATGGAAACTCTAATGGTGTCTACTGGTATGTGCTGGATTCTATTGGTTGGATGTTAAATCCTATTGGAATAATGCCCAAAACACACTACAAACTGGATTTTTGTAATGGTTTTAATGGAAAAAGCTAATGGTTCATAATGGTATTTTAATAGAAACCAACAGAATTTCTGTGATGGTTTCTATTGAGTTTCTATGGGGTTTTTTTCAGCAGGGGTGTTTTGGACATTATTCCAATAGGATTTATTGGTGGTCTATTGGTTCCCATCTGCATGCCAGATAACATCCCACCAATAGAAACCAACACATACACACCATTATAATTTCCATTTAAACCAATACAATTCCCATTATAACCATTAAATCCATTACATTTTCTATTGTGTTTTGGGCAGGGTTCTGTTGTTTTTTAGCAGTGATGTTTTAACCCACTGTATGATTCAGTATCTCCTTAAAAGTCAAGTCAACCTGCTCCTTACTAAAATGACAGAAAACAAAAACAAGCAGAATCGGGAACAGGTGATGAAATCACAGGAGTTGGCAGCTACCCAACACTGTTCATAACAATCCAATAATTCCCATTACTTCAGTACTGTAAATGAGAAATGAATCGCATGACTTCTAGCAACACACAGTCCATAAACTAAATCTTTATTGGAAAGTCAGGCACAGATCCGGAAAACCTATTTCCCACTCATTTGACAGCAAACTTTCTCCCAGACTAGCAGACGGTTAAATAAAACAAGCCACAGATAATGAACACCACCAACGAACACAATGAGTCAACCAGGACTCCGGCATGAGAAATAATGTTGAATTATAGCGAAATTGAGTTCAACTAAGACATCTGCAAACTGTTTCCAAGACGTTCCTCTGAGAACAATCCGCAATAAAAGGTCTACGAGGTTATGAATGACAGAAGGGAACCTGTAGACCTCACCATGCTGTTTCAACCAGCGCATACATTTCAGAACCGTGTTTTTCTGCCCAAGGTGTAGACAATTTATGCATCCTTGAACGTGGGCCAAGTCGTTTTAGCAGACTTATCCAATACAGCAATAAACCAAATTATTCAGAACCTTAACTTACTCCTGTCAAAAAGTGTAATTGGACATTTCAGGTGCAAAGAGACATAAAACATCTTCCACGTTACAGGAATCTTACAGACAGTCTAACCGGCCATTTCTCAAATAAAGAGATACTTCAGCATCAGGGGCTGAAATCTCACCATCGGTTCGGTTGTTTTCCTACAGTAATGCATTACCACGGTTATCTATTTCAGTGCGAACAGAATTGATTTATTCATAACATAACAACAAAAAACATCTTCCAAAAAAAATTAGGAAAAAAGTTATGAAAGCCTTTGACCTCACTGATGAATTCAGTCTTGGACTAAAGCTGAATTTGTGTTTGATATCCTATGATGATTGGAAGAGAGCCTAACAACCCATCAAAGAAATAATGAAATTAGAAAACAAACTCTGGAGACATCGTCTAATGGGAGCTAATAAGCAAAAACCCGATGCTGTTGGGAAAAACGCTGGAGCGATTTAATTAAAAAAGTGTTTTCCTGGCATGTCTTGTGTTATTTTTGTTGGATTTCTAGCAAACTGCAGTTAATGATTTTGGACGTGTAAGCTTTTATCAAGAACTCTGTTCAACAGCGATGTTATCGATATGGAAACACGAAATTATGACTCAAACCTGAATTAAGAATCAGTTCAAAGTTCTTCATCTTTCCTTGACATGTTAAGCACGTTTGCTGTTTAACACGTGGCTCTTTGTCTCGTAATTGGCTGCTTAAATGAGCGTGCCGGTTGTTTCATTTGGGACTCTGTCCAGTGTAACTCAGGCGGGGATAAAGATTGACACTTTAGGATTAAAACCAACATCAAATTAAATGTAAATAGTGAGAAAGTGCGGATAGCAAAGGGCAATAACATGTGAAAGGCAGAATACAAACAATATCGACTATATCTGTGGTTTGTATTCTCAGGTGCACAACATAACACATCTCAAGTGTAGCCCTAAATATAGCAATAAACATTATTCTTGTTAAATAGATGAATAACATCTTTCACTAAATGTTCTTCTGTGAAGATGACGCATAGCCTTTAAATGCAGCATCGGTCAGACGGGACAATTATTGTCGCTGAATTATGTTGCTGGTTTGACCTGCTTTCCCCCGAAAAAGTTGTAGAAGTGTCTCATTGAGCCATTTTAAATTCCTCTCGTCACGGCCAAGTGGAGCAGCAAATTTACATTTTCCACAAGGAGCCGAACATATCTCTAAGCTTGATGATTTCGTCTCTAGCCCCAGAGGTTAACTGGCCTTGGATGGAGAAGCTTACCAGTGCCAAACGCCCGGGTTTAGCTGTAATAATTTAAACACGGGTTATGGAGTAAAGCTAATCCGTTCCAAATGGGCGTCATTCTTGTGATGTTTACACAGCTTTGAGGTTGTGGCTCAATGAGATCCGTGCGCGGTCTTGCCGAACGTAATATTACAAACCTGTCGAATAGAAAACCCAACAGGTCTACATGTTTTGAAGTGACACTGTATTTATTTCACATGATAAATATATGATGAGGAGACTGCACTTTCATCGCTTTAAAACATTTCAGTCTGTTACCATCTAGAGGTGATATTATCTCATCCGTTGATGTTCATCGAATACTGTTGCTTATTTAAAAGCACCTCAACGCGGTTGACTCGGCACAGGCCTGCTGCCCTACGCTGGTTGTGTCGTGGCCCGGCAAGTGCCAACCTAAATATTCACACACTGAAATGGCACCCTTGTCTCTGCTTAGTCTGCAAAGTCGATGATTTTTTAACATTATTTATACTTCCTCTAACTCGACGGGTGTTGGACGGTGTTGCGGTTTCACTAAGCAAAGCTCAGCTGTGTTGTCACGTCTGTTCCCTGCTAATGTGAAGAAAATGTACCGTGTAAGCAGGTGCTTGTTGTCGCACACACAAAATGAGTGTGGACACAGGTTTCAGAGGTTCTCTATTTTCCTCTATGCTCTATAAAATGTGCAGATCGGTATATTCTTGTGGCTCTATTTAGATCAACACATCCTTGGATAAAAACATCACATCAGCTAAAGAAATAATGTTGGCTGGTATTGTCAAAAAGATGTTAGCGTTTGATTTACAAATACAAATACTTCACAACAGATGCTTTAGTTTCCTCAGATTCACATGTGCGGAAAAGCGTTCTCTATATATAGAGAAAAGCTTGCAATAATACCATATACTGTCTATATATTGTCTTTCTCACCTATTACTATTATTATTTTAATTTTGAACTATGATGCGTGCACAATGAAATTGTGAAAAGCGCTATATAAATAAAAGAATTCAAAAGAATTGAATTAAACTATTGCTCATAAATCATGATCTGAGTGAATCAACTATAACACTGTGACACTAGTCAGATCTGCATGGTTAAGCACCATATAGATTTGTATTATTTATATTTATAATATTAAGATTTGTTTTATTAAGATACATTTTATAATATACGAATTTAAAAATGAATCAATATTGAATGAAAATAATTTTGATTTAAAAAATAACTATTTATTTTGTATTGTTTCTTGACAAGAAAGCCCCATTACAACCTCTGAAAGCGAACAGCCATGTTTTACTGTTGCAGTACATAAAAACAAATCAACAATGTTATCGCAAACCATTGCAACACGCATATCGCAACAGGCACATTTTCAATCATTTTGATACATTGTGTTTTGCTCGTATAAACATCATATATATTATAACTACACTGCAAATAAGAACTAACACAACACATCAAACTGATATTTAAAATCCCTTATGGAAAAATGTGGCGCTTCAAAGCGTGTGCAAGGAGCGTTTCTGCACAAACATCTGTTTATTGTTTTTGTTTACTGTTGGCACAGAGAAGTCTTTTGACTAAAGTTCCTGAAGGAAACTTTTCTTTTTTGCATCAAGAGCTTTTTGGTAAACTTGTGTCACCTCTTTAAAATGCACATATGTCATCAATCCATGTCAGATCAGCCGGCTGTGATTTTCCCATGTCTGTATCACTTTCATCGCATCCCCGCATGTCATTGTTTTCCAGCACACCGTTTCAATGGCAACGTGGCGACAGAACCCAGAACAATGTCAGGATAACGTGAGCGGGTCAGTGGGTACACGATTCTCGGGAAGTTGCATTCCCAGAAATGCCTGGGATCCACACCTGGGATGCAAAGAGCACAAGACAAGGATGCACTTTGAGCCAAACAGAACTCCACCAATGAGAAAATGTGAAGAGTCATCCACTACAAGGGCAAATAATACAGAAAACTATCAACTATCTGTCTATTGACAAAACAACATAAAAGGTCTGGCAGCCAGAAAGACGATGAAACACAAAACAAATCTATGAGCTATTGCGTTTTTCATTCCTATTTACACATGAATTCAGGCCCATAGACTTTCTGTCAGTGTAAATAACACTTTGCAATCCATTTTACTTCCATAATAAAACATAAACAGATGTTCAACAGGACTGTAGGGTGGGGCATGTCAATTCATCTATTGTGAATTTATTTCACTAAGGACGTTTATAAACTATTGTGCTCAAAAAACGGACCGAATATAAGCATAAGATATAACCATAAGCAAACTTTCACTTTCACTTCATGACATCATTCTGCACTTTAAGCTTCTCATCAGACTCTGTAAGGTAAACTAAATGCTGCAATGGCTATTTTTAGCGAGCAGGTTCCCTTCAATATGGCCCACCCTAACTTCCTGTTCGACCCTAACTTCCTGTTTGAGTGGAAATTACGCCAACGCATCAAGAAAGCTGCACATTTCAAGTCACTTAAGTTTAATGGGCTCACCTTGTATCTTTCAAATCGAACCCCAAATATGAGCAGCAATGAAGCTTGCAAACACTGTTAAATAGTAAAACGGGTATCAGATGAGCAAAGGCCTGGGAAGTTTCTTCTTATCTCAGGGTGTTGGGAGTGAATTTCACAGCATTACCACCGTTTCTGTCATTTCCGTTTCATTTCAGCCCAACAGGACATTACTCACCACGTCAACATACTGCAGGGAAAAAGTGAGATGAGCGATGGGTGACACCTGCCTGAAGGGGCGGCGCTTCCACAAAAGGGAAAAAGGAAGTCATCTTTTCGACGTGGCATATGGATGGGAAAGAACGCATGTAATAACTGACAGCTCTGTTATCTACCACTGTGTTAAAGAACTAAGATGTTGTATATTAGAATAAATATCTAAGTTGGAAATGTTTTGCATTGCATTGTGTATTAAAACCGCAAGGCCTAATAAAAGAGATGCTTTGATTCCAGTTACAATAAGGGTGGACCTCACTTAAACTTACATCATCAATCAAACAAAATGACGGTTTCTGTTGTTGCGGATGCTGTAATCGCACTGCATACTGTCAAAGTCAACATGCGAAATGCTATTCACAACCCATTTTACTTCTACAACCTGACACACGTCCAAACGAAACAGGATACTCAATGAAAAAACTACATTTTGCTCTATGGAGGATTGAGTGGACAAACATTACGAACATTTATTTTTGTAGAATAACATACACCAATGTATTATTCACAATGAGACCAGAAACATTTGTTTCATGTTAATTTATGTAAGCAGAACAATGTATGGCAATATTTGATCACAGTCATGAATGTTTATTTCTATCTTTGTTCTGGTGATATACAAAACCGCATTATAACAAATAAAATACAAACCCTGAAACTTTATCATATTGATATCTAGCCCTGAATTTATGCTTCAATGCATGTATATAATGTAGATAACCTGATCTCTGAAACAGAGAAAGTGAGCGTTTGCACAAGAGCTGTTTAAGACCTCAGCATCCGTGGTAAGATTTCATCAGCTACTGAATTCCCCCCAAAAAATGTATCAATAGGTTTAAGCATGCCAGGGCACAAACTCTATTAGCACAGTTTTTTGGAACAAACAAAACATCCCTCATCTTGACACTACTTCAGTCAAATGTGTAAGTAAAGACCAAATCCATCAACGGCCATTTAATGTGGGAATGCAGACTTCACAATGCTGACGTATAGATTAACAGTTGCACAAATACCGCTCGCCTTACAGCAACTCCGATGGTGTACGCGCCGACATTCCTTTACCCACAATGTATTTCCAATATAGTGATCAATGGGACACGGTTGCTAAGTGCTCCCGGTCCGACATGCCTAAGCAATGTGTACGTTTCCATAAAGAAGGGATTTGGGGGCTCTTTCCTCATGGTAACCGTTGTCAGTGACCTTTAGACAATGGCAGACGGGGCAGTAAACAGACAGTCAAAGCTTTAGAGCACTGAAGAAGAGTTATGGCTAGGAAGGTCTTGTTTCCCATAATAAAGCAGATCCACGGTCGACGGGAAACGTGGTTTGAACTCTTCTGGCATTTTAAAAACTCTTCACAGAGACTGAATGGATCGAGTATTTGGTTCAATTTGGGGCATCAAAATTGGGTTTTAATACAGCGGATGTTATTGTTTTATTCATGTTCATACTGTAATACATTGTTAAGTATAATAAAAGTCATTTCAGCTTGAACTGATAAAAAAGTTAATAAAAACTTTTTTATAAGTTACAGCAACTTGATTGTGTACAATGTGTATTGAGATTTTGGTTACACTTTATTTTAAGGTGTCCGTGTTACAGTGTACTTATACATGTATAATATTTATCTATACATGTACTTACTATAGGGTTATGGTTAGGATGAGGGTGTGGTTTTAGGTTAGTTGCATGTAATTATGCATAATTTATAATAAATACTATTAAGTACATGTAACATGTGTAACAAGGGCACCGTAAAATAAAGTGTTACCGAGATTTTGTTATTGTGTATTGCTTATTTTTGGTATTTTACTGCGTTACCCTTTATCATAAATTCATTTAAATTTCATTGTCTTTGTAAATTATTGTTTCTCATGCCCTTGAGAGAAATGGACAAAATAAGAATTTAATTGTACCAAAGTACAGATAACAATAAAGATTTCAAAATAAAATAAAATAAAAAAAATTATTATTATTAAATAGTGGTAAATAATGCCATAGAAGAATCATTTTTGGATGTGTGGTTCAATAAAGAAGTTTTAACATAGTTCAAAATAAGTCTTAAAAAAGATTGAAAAACATCCACCTTAATAAGAAGCTATTATCCAATTAAATTAAAGAATAGCTCAAATAAATGGGATTTGACTGTTTAAAGCTACATAGAACTTAAAAACAATAGATGAGAAAAAGATGAATGTATTTGCATATACAGTATTGCAAAGAACCGTCTGAGGAACTTTATTCAATACTTAAACCCGTCCATTGAGAATTCAGCATAAAATCGTTAAACTCGGTCCACCTGCCAAGTGACACAATGTAATACGGCTGATCTACCTTTACTTTTTTCTCCAGTGTTTATTTGTCTCATAATTCCATCCATCGTAAAAAAAGCAAAACCTGAGAGGAGATGTGTCAGGGTGGATTTAAAGAGCTTAAGACATGTTGCTCTAAGAAAACCTCAGAGAAGCGAAGCTGCACGGCATCTCTGAAGAGACGGATTTCAGCTGTCACGTAACAAACCTGGCGAGAACATCAGAACAGCCGAGGAGAAAAACCGGCCGGCTTCAATTCGACTTCAATCCAAATCAAACTTGTTATAAAAGACAACAATGCAAATCATTCCAAGTTTTGGCGAAGAATAAAATACGGCTTTAGGTTAAGGCTGTTTGTTGTAGGCGTGATTCAATGAATCCGTTTGAAGGAATTGTGCGTGCCGTTGTAAATATGAAGTTTGTATTAGGGAAACATGCTAGATGCATGTGATCTGAGGGATAAACATTCCCTTTGGGGTGTTTGTGGAGAGACAGGTCAGGCCGAACGCTCTGTGTCCAATATTTGATTCAATAATAAATTACAATGGTGGACATCCATAATCTGTTGCATGCACAATGATTTAAGATGAAGTCATTAAACAGAACAGCAGTTTTCCTAGATGACTATTGTCAATAATATCAACATCTAAACCATTATTTAAAAGAATCTTTTGATTGGTTAATGAAATCCAACTTTATGGACTTGAGTCTCCGTATGAACCGTTCGACACATGCGTTGCTGTAATCCCTGCCAAAGCTGCATAGTGTTACAGTTTGTGGACCTTATCAAAGACAGATGGAGACAGTGATGGAGACACACACACACACACCTTCTGCATCTTCTTTAAAGATCTTGAACGCGGCATCTGGCGATACTATCAAGGCTAGACAACATATTGATCCATAAACAGGATGCACACTTAAAATGTGTTGGCCAAGCGTTTACGTATGTGTACTTGTATAAAATGTGTTTTTGGACACACTCATCTGCTCTGTGTGTACCCAACAGTCATTCAGATACTGAACAGCACACGACATTCCAGGATGAAGAATCCATGGAATCGTTCCAGTACATGTAGGCATGAAACTAAAACAGATGTGGGGAAAAAAGCCTCGTTCTTTCTGTCAGACGCACGTTAGCAATGATGTATGAGGAGAATGAAAGCGGAGGACGTCGTTTCCTCTCCAAGAAATCCCATTCTGTCAATCAGCAGGAAGTTGCGTCACCATAATTACACCGTTCGGATTCGCACCGCTTCCAGGTCACGCTGAGGGAGGAAGGAGGTCACGTCTGACAGCGTGTGTGCGGTGATATGCTGCTCCGACATTCCCACCCTGTTATCGTGTGTCATACGGGGAGAAATACGGCCGTTTCTCATCCTTCTGTCTCGAGCTGGGCTTCGTACATCCGTTTGCAAAATCATTTTAGCATCATTCTCATCTAAGAGAAATCAAAACAATGTATTGACATTTGCGTTATCCAAGCAAAAAACTCCTTATGTGTGGACTTATCTCTTTATCGTGATCATGCATCTTACGTTCGTCTTGGCTGCGCCGGCAGCTGTTTTTCTTATTCTTATCGCCGTGTGTCGTTGGGTGTTTTCACGGGTGATGTCATCTCTCGCCGAGTCCAGCGTGGCTCTGGGAACCTTCGTCTGCCTCACGGAGACATGAAGCACTGATCCGTTTCCTGTTTCCTGGCAGGGCGACTTGGCAGCGTCTGCATCTTAAAACTGGCATTTAGTGTCAAAAGCAAATTGAACAAAAACCTTGTTAGCACCAAGTCAGGCACTAATTAACCGGCATTAATTTGACTTGGCAACGAGACGTCATTATAATACCCAACAAAGGCAGAAGGACAGCAGACCATGAAACACACACACACACACACACACACACACACACACACATCAGCAATTCCCAGCCGTTGTACGGTGAACGCTTGCATTCGCGGCTTTTCTGGGAAGCAGGAGTCATCGAAGAGTTTTATCAGGCCTCTGTGCTTCTCCAAGCCCGAACACGTCAGGAAATTTAGGACTTGGCGAGTTGGAGCCTGTCGGGTGACTTTTTGCAGGATTCAACAGTGATAAATTCTCACTAATGGTTTCAGAGGTTGAAAAAGTGAAGAGGGCATAAAGAAAGAAATGAGAGGAATCAAGCGGCTTTCTTGGCAAATTTGTTTTCACTGACTGCGATGTAAACAACGTCTGCCCGTGTCAGTGTGGTTTTATTAAGACGACGGAGGACAAACTTGAATTTCACGGTCTCTGTACATAAGCCTCAAGCTGTTCATGTTGGAGTATCAATATGCTCACGGAGGAATTAGGATCCAGAACATGATCATGGTTTTTTTGTGCATGCACCAAAATATAACTGCAAAACTAATGGAACTACATCCACAACAATACAGCGACATGGTGACAAACAAGCAGCACTCACGACTGAATATCTAAAAAGACTTGCACCACTGAAGATAACCAAGCAACTATTTTTACACGATCAGCCCCGTAAGTTAACTGCACGGTTGCTTTTTTGTGTTGTGTCTCCGTGAGTTGTTAGCACTCAGTTGGCAGATGTCGATGAAAGGCAGTGCGGACTTCCCACGAAGCCTAAATTTGGGCACTTTGCCACCAGCGAAGATTATCTTTACTCTCACAATGGTGAGAGCAATCCCCTGAGAGATGTTCATTTAAAACACGCTCTGCCAAGAAAATGCCCCACACAAAACTGTAGCAATAAAATCGATGTCCAACGTTAATTCTTTTAAACAAGAACACAGTGCAGTTACACACTGTCGGCGTGGGGCGATGTGGTATTTCGAGTAAATGATGATGTGGACCACTGCCATGGGGGTCTTCCTCCAGAACAATGCCAACAATTAAAATCAGACGTTACACAAGGACTTGGGCCTTGGGAAATCACACAGTACAAGCCGAAGCGTTTGGGAAACACACACGGTACTGCTTGTAAGAGAGAAGTGCTATTATGTTATAGTGTTTGTGAACGTCATTTTAAACGTATCCATTAAAGACAGACTGAATGCGCACAACAGTGACCGATGTTGCTTTGTTGGCACAGAGTGAGTGAGGGGGAGCACTTATTTATTCTAGACCTCCATTAACACTAGACGACAGGGCGATTTTCTGCTCTTTATGTGTTTAGTCACACAGTTTCATACATAGTCTAAGATGACTGGCACCCAAGTCAACGTAAGGGTAAAACCATCCAAGTTTTAAAAAAATATATTTTTAGGAGACGGAGAGAGGGGAACGTGTTCGGCAAAGGACCTCGAGTCGCCCACTTGGCTATCGGCTCCGACAAACCATCCAGGTTTTAACTGCTGGTCTGTAGAAGTAACTCAACTTCTTCATTTCATCTGTAATAAATTGTTAATTTCTTCTCTATTTCCTTTGTGTTCCAGGTGCAGGGAAACTGTTGTGGGTTCAGTGTCACAATAGACCAAACATGGTGTTTCACAGTGATCTGTATGTCTGCTCTGTATTAGCTGATTTGTAAACTGAATACATTTAAGCATTGAAAATGTACTCAAATACCCGTTAACCACATCTGCTAGGGGAGAAAATCTCCATAAACATTGCTTGCCTGTGAATGACCATAAAAACTGGAGAGAAAACCTGCGATGAACTTTTAAAAAGTGCCGTCTGATGACCTTCCCTTGCAACATCTACAAGTAAAGATGTAAAATTACAATGCATTACATTTTTTCATTATATTTTGGGGGCTTTTTTCATATATATGTAGGACAATTGAGTCTGCCTCCATTGTCCTACATATATGAAAAAAGCCCCAAAATATAAATATAACTGGAGCATGAGGTTAACAGATGATAACACCTTTTAGACTTTACAGGTCTAAAAATTAAACAACAGGTATATAGTAAAATAATAATTTGGCATTTATGTATTGCTTACCTTTACAATGCTAGATGATAACTAGGATTTTCTAGGCGATTGCTGGTTGGTTGCCTAAAAGCTGAAATTAAGACAACAAGTAGCACAATTTGAGAAATCTTTTATGTATATGATTACAAGCACAGCGGTTACAAATCAACATTTATTATTGTATTCATTAAGGGATTACAATAATATGATCATATTGGCCCTCACTATGAACAATAGTACAGTAAAAATTCAATGATTAAATCGTGAATCTCGAGCTCTTATCTATGCCTTAACAAAAATAAATTCTGTCTTCAAAACAAATGTGTCACTATCATCTGGATATATTTAGTGTACGTGTTCGCTCAGAGGAACATCATGTCAGAAATCCTGTAATCCTGGGGGGGGACTGGTTTGGGAACTTAAAGTTGGCGAAGACCTCGCCGGGACCATTGGGCTGTCAGCGGCAGGAGAAATTAACTGACATTAAACACCGCACCTCACGAGCTCAGACATGTCCAGCACACAATCTCACAAAGAGAGAGAGAGAGAGAGAGAGAGAGAGAGAGAGAAATATATCCTATATTTTACAATATTTTACTGCATAACACACACTCTTAAAAATAAAGGTGCTTAAAAGGTTCATCACAGCGATACCATAGAAGAAACATTTTTGCCAAAAAGAATCTTTTGTGGGACAGAAAGGTGTTGAAGATGTTAAGTTATTGAACCATTTAGACAAAAAAACGGTTCTTCAATGGCATGGTGAAGCACCTTTATTTTTAACATGGTCAAAATAAAAAGAAAAAACGTGTTGGGTGTGTCCTTACAGGCTTCTTTAAATGCCTGGTAATAAATTAAACCAATAGTAATACTTGTTATAGAAAACATCAATATTAAAACTTTAGTATATGTGACCCTGGATCACAAATGGGTCTTATGAGTCAATTTTTTGAAATTGCAATTTTTACATAATCTAAAAGCTGAATAAATAAGTTTCTATTGATGTATGGTTTGTTGGGACAATATTTGGTCGAGATACAACTATTTAAAACTCTGGAATCTGAGGGTGCAAAAAAATCTAAATATTGAGAAAATCACCTTTAAAGTTGTCCAAATCAAGTCCTTAGTATAGCATATTACTAACAAAAATAAAGTTTTGATATATTTACGGTAGGAAATTTATAAAATAGCTTCATGGAACATGATCTTTTCTTCATATCCTAATGATTTTTGGCATAAAAGAAAAATGGCTAATTTTGACCCATACAATGTATTTTTGGCATTTATAATGTTCTTGTGCTACTTTGTGATCCAGGGTTTTGTGATCCAGGGTCACATATACTAAAGTTTTAATATTGATGTTTTCTATAACAAGTATTATTATTGGTTTAATTTATTACCAGGCATTTAAAGCCTGTAAGGACACACCCGAACCCTAAAACAAACGTTCCACACATTAAAAAAATTGTATTATTCAATTATTTATTATATTTTTGTAGTGTTTTTAGACATTTGGACCCAACAATGTAGAAAAACACACAAATGCAACATTTGTTTAAAAAAAAATGTATACTGACGTTTAATGTTTAGTTAACCGCTGGAGAGTAACTTACTCAGCAATCTTCAAATTACTAAATATTGCATCTCACATCATCTTTGCATCTGTTGATATTATGGGCGCAGTCTGCATCGCAGCTGCACAAACCTGCAATGACAAACTGCAAAGCTGCACACACTTGACAGGAGCATCCAGCATCTGCAGAGCGCCAAGAGAAGCATCACGGCAGCACACACGGCACCTGAAGCACACGACTCTTTCATTACATCAACAATCTCTCAATAATGAAAAGAGTTTCCTTTGACAGCTTAATAACTGCTGCAGACAGAACAAACCACATTCAGTGAAATAACAGAGACGCCTGAATGTGATGCGATTTATCACTAAAGCAGGTGCAAAACGTTTTATCCGTGTTGATAAGACTGCGTAAAAGCTTTAAAGTGCCAACAGACCAAGAATCATTCATGTGGGGGTTTTAAGCCTGTGGTCTTCCATCTGCGCATCTTTGGGAGGTTTATTTTCGCAGCTGTTGTTTGGAAATTGTAAATCATACGGCATTAATTAAACTTTGCTTTCATATTTATTTCCTTTGGCATCTTGGGTTTCCTTTTGTGCGACCCGAGCTGGCAAGGTATTGTTTTATATTTATTTTATATACGTTTGCACAAAACTTTGCTATATTATTCAACTGTAAGGGTGCACTGATGTACAGTGAACACTAAGGTGTCATAAAAAGGCACAAAAATGTTTTTGAGTCAGTCTGTTGGGTTGGTACAGCAGATACGAGATGTCTCTGAAACTGTGATAATGCAGCTGGTCTATGTTAGCCACAATATGCAATATGTTTCAGCTCAAGCCTATTTGTATTGGCCATTTCACGCTGGGTCGTGTATACAATGCCAGAACGGACGGCCTGTTGACAGCATGTTTATTTGGAGAACACACAGATGTAAGAGCAACTCAGCGGATTCTCAACACAGGCCTTCAAATATTTTGGTACGGAGAGCGAACGCACCGCTTAACAGACCGCATGGCTCAAACGCAGCTCTGTGGCTAACAGCGTATAATGTAGAGATCCACCGCAGATATATGACCTGCTAATAACCATTCTCTCGGTTTACACCTCTCTCTGTCTTTTCTATATTTCTTTTACAACCAATTTCTTTTTGTAACCAGTAAGAAACATTAAATCTACACCATGTCCGTGTCTGATAAACAAGAGAAGAGATGCACTCTTAAAAATAAAGGTGCTTCAAAAGGTTTTTTGATACCATTTGGTTCTATAAAGAACCTTTAACATCTGAAGAACCTTTCTGTTTTACAAAAGGTTATTTGTGATGAAAAAAGGTTCTTCAGATTACAAAAAAGTAAGAAAGAGATGGTTCTTTGTGGAACCAAAAAAGGTTCTTCTATGGCATCGCTGCACCTTTATTTTTAAGAGTGTAGTTTGGAGATTATTTACTGTGAGAGAATCTTGAATTGAGTTAATTTAGCATCTGGATTCAAGAATTTTTTGACATTTGTACTGGAAAACGAGACAAAAAAACTTAGTAAGAAAGTCATTTTTTGCAGTGTTGCATTTTGGAAACAACCCACGAGTCAGTAAATAACATCACAATTGAAATTTTCACCACAATGAAGAGAAACTGATGTGAACTTCAGTTTCCGTTTCACCAGCAGGCCGCGTGCAGCGAGCGAACAGCAGCGGTCTCCAAACTTCAGCAGGTGGTTCTTATTTGGCCTTTGCTTCGTCTAATTATTCAAGCTGGATGTTCTCGTACACACTGCTGGAGCTCAGGGTCGTGCACCTGTCAGCTGCTTATTAACACCCGTGTGTTTCTCTTAACCTAACAGCGTTCGCCGGCCGCTCCCTCTGGCTCTGCGCTGACAGCAATTAGCCTATTAAAACACTCCAGAGCTCGGACGCGCGGCTAAAAATAGCTCCCCGGCACATTAGCCAATTTCTATTTTCCACTAAGAAAAAGAAAGTTAAGCAAGCACGACAGTTTGAACGCTATCACAGCTGGACCACGAAGTGACCCGACGTGACTCACCGTACAGTAAATCTTCTTAAAAACACTGTAAATGATGACATACAGCACCAATATCATGTTGAGATAAACACAAACAATTCTAGACTCCTGCCTGTCAAGTTAGGCCGACAAGAATTCACAGCAGCATTAAGAGTGACAGGTGCGTATATTGCATGTAATTGATAATAAACAGGTTTTCCTGCTTTTCACGGTTCATTTCTTCGAGGCAAACACGCCCTGCTCGTGCCAACATTAGTTTGGAGAGCCGCGGCTCACTGCAGCTGAATGCAAGGAAAGATCACATTCTGATCTTACCGTAACAACATAAAACATTTACAATGAAAAATATTTGAGTTCAATTACCTTCTCGTGTCTTTCCAAACCTGCATGACTTTCATTCTTCTGCAGAACACAAAAGAAGATATTTTGAAGAATGTTGGTGACCAAATAACATCGGCGTCCATTGACTTCCATTGTATGGACACAAAACCACGGCCACATTTCTCAAAAATGTCTCAAAAGTCATAAACAGGTTTGTACGGCATGAGGATGAATATCCCTTTAATGCTGCGATGAATTCTACATTTTACATCGTCTAGACTAAAGCAATTGAGCATTGAAGAAAAGAGTTTGGCGTTGCACTTTTTATGTCTTAATCGCAAGGCTCTTTACAATAATAAGCAACCATGCTGTGTCAGTCTCTGTTAGAAAATCTGCCCAGTCATAACTCTCACGGCTCAGCGATTTTCCTGAGGAATTAGTTGAGAGATGCAGCGCTTGGCAGAGGACGGTCGGCTGGCACGAAACCCCTCGGGTTCAGAATAGTGGCGGTTTTTAATAACCATGTTCGAGCTACGACAGTGTGTTATTAAAGAAAATTACCTCCCGGACCTTCCAATGGGCCGTTTGGGTGGGCAGGGGTGGCCACCCATGAATGAATGTATTAAAAACGACCGCCTGTTTATTCTGAAATGGAGGATGACCGGTTTAACCATGATGAATGAGTCTTTAAATGAGCTTCATCCAGCCGAGACTGGCATCTCTTTAGCATCTGTATTATGGGTCGGGATACAGCGGATACGCAGCACGTCGCGCACATGAGAACATCTCACACACATCTCCAGCCTGCCTTCATCTGGCTCAGCGCTTTGTTGTTTTTGGATGTGAGATTTGCTCTAAACTGGGCCATCGGTCTTTATAAACTTAAATATGCTGTGAAGTGTCAGAACGGTCCCATGACTGAAATCAAGATCGAATCAAAATAAAACGAAATGACTGGTTAGAGTAACAGTGTTATATTAAAGTTGGCGAAGCTACAACTCGATCCAGACCCCTGTTTTGGGGCTCCCATGCCGTGATGTAACGCCGCCGACCGTGAGCGCCGAGGGACCTGATCCTGGATCAGATTCAGGAGCGAAAGACGTCTTTCCCAGTCCTCTCCTTTCCTCCACCACGGCCACGATCGCCTCTGCGGCCAGCTCTTGATTGAACGCGGCAGTTTTACGAGACGTTTCCTCGCAGACTAGAGTCCGGGTTCAGGAGGCCACTCGATCGCTTAAAGAGGCCTGCAGTTCATCCCTTCCCATTTACATTACAATCCTGAAACAGTCAGGTCACACCACAACGAAATCAAATCTCCACGTTGAACGGAAACATTATCGGTACCTAAAATGTTAAATGACAGCACATTACACGTGAGAAAGGGGTTCTGCAAGATCTAACTGGAAGTGGCCAGTATAGGTGGAGTGTGAGATGCTGAAGCTACGGTCATACCTGGGCGTATTTGCTCAACAAGCCCCCGATGACAGACCGGTCTCAAGGAACAATAGTTCCCTTGCAGCTCCTTATCGCGGGTTATGTAGCACTGGGAACCTGCCACAGGGCCGACCCGTGTAAGCTGAAGCTACAGCGCTGGATTTCCAAGTGGGTCAGCAGCCAGGAGACGGAGCAACCAAACCCAGAACAACCTCCATCTTTGGGACAACGGGTCAAGGCCAAGGGTGACTCTTGTTAAACGTGAACTGCTGTCAGGTCCTTTCGGGTCTGTAAATAACAGCAGAAGAAAGTTAACCACACACACACACACACACACACACACACACACGATACTGTTTACATGGGTATGGGAAGTGAAAACACTACAGCAGGTATGTCTGTCACCGCAGGTTTGGAAACACTCTCATCATTGAGTCAGCTCCTCTAATCCTCTCGTACCACAGGGGGGGTCAGAAACTCTCAATCCCTCTTCTGTGCCGGCCAGTGGGATTTCCCTCTTTAATTAATTCAGGATTTGTAGAGGGTGCAGAGGTCAGATGTGAGGAGAGACACAGGATTGATTTTCTCTTGTAGGATATCTTGAGGCCTTTTGTGGGTCGTGCTTGGAGGGGGAACGCGGGTTGGGACGTTACATGCTTGGGAAGATCCTGAAAAGTGAAATAAACAGTATGTCATGACATGTAAGGGTATATTTAAAGATATGTGTATACCTTTCTTGTGTTCTGTAAGATATCCTACAATGTAAAGAAACAAAATTTTTCTGTTTTTTTAATGTAATTTATAAAATAGGTCAAAAACTTAAAATTAACCATAAAAACGTGGAAAACATGATTTTACAGGGAAAAACTTATTTTATGGTTAATTATTGGAGCCCCAGCTGCCGGACAGTTTTTTTTACAGGATTCTTTTACAGTTTATTTCTAAAAAATACCGTCAAAAAATGATTGTCAAATTAAATTACAGAAAAAGACATAGCAAGTTAAAAGTATTTCTAGTCAGTATTATTTTGGGTTACCAGTAGAAGAAATAATACTGGGCTAAACTTAAATGCGACAATTACACAACCCATTCAACTGTTTATTTAATCAAATTAATATACAATAACATTCAACAAATTGTTTTTTAATACAATTATTGCGCAATAAAATATTAATATAAATTAAATATAAAAAGTCCGATCAACAAACACAGACGAGAAGTTAACTTGATGACTTGGACTGAATCATGAAGAGAAAGTGATTTATCATTATCAAACATTATCATATTAGCTCAAGAAATAACTTTTCTGCAAATTATAGACAAATGGTGACTACAATGAAGATGCTAAAATAAAACATAGTTTGATGTATTCTTGACATAATAGTTAAATCTGTGTTATTCCATAGTTTGGATGAGTTTACTATTATTCTAAAATAAAAATAAAAAACATAACTTGAATTTCACACATCATACATTTCATACTCTACAGCTATGGTTGATCAAATTCTATGAGTAAGTCTACACCGTAAAAAAACAACTGTAAGATTGACTTTATTCAGATTTTTCTTACCCCATCATTTGCTGTACATCTACTCATCCCATCTGTCGAGTGAAATTACTTCCTGTTTATGTGACCCGTGTTGGCCTTCTCCATTTCCCTGTAACATCAAACAATTTTGAGGTCAGAGGTCAAAGCTATCAAGGGCACGTGTAGAACGATACTGTTGGCTGTCAAGAAAGCCGAGCCGCTGATCACAGGGGTGTTTCTTGGAAAACTCAGCAGTTCATGGACCACAGCTTGATTCATATTCACTGATTTACGCTGTTAATGATCTGATGCTAACTACACTGCGAGCAGGTGTTTGGAGGTTAAAACATGGATTCAATCGCTTTACTTACAACTGGGGTGAGCTGACCCGTAAATTCACTTACTGAGTTCACTGCTCGAGCTTGAAATTGATAACTTGAACCAAATAATGAAGAACGATGAAGAATAGATGGGGAAAAGCATCTCAGGGTGACCTCAAGGAGCTATTTGATGAAATGACAGGATACATTAAAGATGTTAAATTATAACAGTTTTGAAAGAAGGCTGTGAATGGATAATCCTCTACTGTGCCATTAAACGCAACTTCTGGGAGGTGAGGACCACAGGAAGTGCAATAAAACACAACAATGCAAATATGCACAGTCGGAGGGGTGAGTTAAAGCCCCCTAAATCATATCAGTCACCCCCGAAGTGCCAGTTTCACTCCACCTGGACTTTTTTGCTCTCATACATTTCAGGTGTATTCTGTTGTGTCGTTTCCCATGAAGGCCTTATTTTGACGACTGTTACGTTACCTTGGCCTTAAGGTCCCCAGCGTCTTCAAGACGTAATGATTCGTGCTGAACGAAGGCAGAGTTACTGCTGTCTGGAAAGCTCTCGCTGGGCAAATAAGAGCCCAGCCAGATCCACTCACACAAGTCACAGAGAATTATGGGATGTTTGCCAGTGTTGTGACATTTAGGAAAGCATTCAAAGTATTAATCATAGAAGTAATGGGAGCTTATAGGTTTTTTCTTCTACTCTTATGAGCACTGAAATTATCAAAGTAAAATATAATTATTTTATATAAAATAAAAATGTTTGAATTAATAAAATAAAATGTTTGAATAACATAAAAAGGTTGAATAAAATATGTTTTAAATAGGTTTAACAAAATAATGAATAATATAATTCATTAAAATAAGATGTAATAAAATAATAAAATAAGATGTTTGAACAACATAAAAAAGGTTGGATAAAATATATCAAATAAAATATGTTTTAAATATGTTTAACAAAATAATAAATCATATAATTTATTAAAATATGACATTTGAATAACATAAAAAAGGTTGAATAAAATAAATAAAATAAAATATGTTTTAAATAAAATTGAACAAGTTTAACAAAATAATATAATTTATTAAAATAAGATGTAATAAAATAAGATGTTTATACTCACACATCACTAAAGGTGGATTTAAATATTTGAAAACAGCTTTGCTCTCTGTGGTGCACAACACAATGCAGTACGTGTCTTGCGTGCAGGTGATGTCATAGACGTTCCGCGTTCTCCGTCTGAAGCGCTGGAATGTTCACAGGGCAATAATCTGGAGATAAGATCAACCACAGAGGCCGGAGAATTGAGAGATGAACAGTGAAGAGTGAAAAGATGAAGCTTGAATTAGAATCAAGCGCAGAGAGAGAGAGAGAGAGAGAGAGAGAGAGAGAGAGAGAGAGAGAGAGAGAGAGAAAGCTCATCAGTCATTTCCTGTGACATCACATGTGCGTCTCAAAATAACTTTCTCAAATGTGAGCATCTCGATCTTGAGGGATCGTCTTGACTTGTCTTCACCGTGTTACCTTTAAGAAATAAATGCGTGTTTTTACAGCTGAGGAGATACAGAAGTCATAAATTATCTCCGGTGGATTGTGAAAGCCACTTACGGTCTTCATTCACACCTGCTGTTGTGTTCCTCTTGTGCTTTGGATCACTAAATCATGCAAGTGGGAGGCAATGAAAGCCATGTTCTTGATCCCAGAAGACAAAATAAATTCCAAAGCGCAGAAACAAATCTGTTCTGCCCAGGAAATAATCAATCTGCTCTCGGTATGAGACACAGAATAACCAATAAGTGACCTGCTGTTCTCTGGACAGAAGTCCTGGACACTTTGTGGAAGCTACCGCAAAAACTCAATCTATTACTAACTACCGGGCCCACACAAAATGAGCACCTGCAGGTTTACATTCTGCGTTTCCTTCCCCTTCTGTGTGCGTACTTCTTTAAGAGTATGCGTGCTTTTGAAGTGATATGACATCACTTAACATCAAGAGTAATTATAGAGGCACAACAAATTATTACATTACGATGGACGATTACAAGAACAACCATTTTTATATTGAAATGACTTCAACTTTAAATAGTGCAAAGACTATTGTGATCGAAACAATTATAAACAATTATAAACTATAATCCTATACTTTATTTCAAGAAAAATACACTATTTGGAATGGATAACCCCTGACACTGAAATGACGCACGTGAATTTACAGTCGTGGCGTGAGACTGTGTGGTCCGGTTTTGGGTTTCACCGCAGTCGAAGATTTACATTTATGAAACTTCAGGCTTTACACAAACCCTCCTGTGGCCCACGCTGACAAAATTCCAATGGCTCTGACTGGAGCAGATGTAATGCGTTCTTCTTAAATGGAATCCTGACTTATAATGCCTAAACCTTCACATTGGCCAACAGTACGCCTACACACCTCTTCAGACCGCTGTTTACAATATTTGTGGAAAGCGAGAGCCAGAAATCGCAGCGAGAGCTCAGAAACTGTTTTGGGAAGTGAGAGCTGACGTGGAAAGCTGTCAGGTGGCCGTATCTTTACCTGGGAAGAAGGCAGAGCTGAAATATTTGGGTTAATCCCAGGCTACATGAGTCACAGATCAGGTTTCTGTGTGGATGAGACGCCGCTTCTTTGCCTGTGGTAACAAAAGCGTTAGCAACAATAATACAACAACAATAATACAAATTATTAAAAATATTTAATGTAAACAATAATATACTGTAAACAGTTATCAAGAGTATAAATAGTAAACTGTTTTTAAGTGACCAATTAAATGATATTAAATATATATAGGCCTATATGCGACCCTGGATCTTATGGGTCAATTTTTTAAAATTGAGATTTTTACATCATCTAAAAGGTGAATAAATAAAATGACCGAGATACAACTATTTAAAACTCTGAGGGTGCAAAAAATCTTTAAAAGTTGTCCAAATGAAGTCCTTAGCATAGCATATTACTCACAAAAATAAAGTTTTGATATATTTACGGTAGGAAATGTACGAAATATCTTCATGAAACATGATCTTTACTTCATATCCTAATGATTTTTGGCATAAAAGAAAAATGGCTAATTTTGACCCATACGATGTGTTTTTGACAACCCTTCTACCTGCATCACAATCTACAGCAGCGTTACATAAAATCATCACAACGTCACCCTCTTTATATAACGCACATCTACCTTAAAAAAAACTTTCCACTTCTCTGGGCTTAATGGTTCCTCACACTAAAGTGAAAGACTTCCAGTTTCATTTCAATCCCTCGCTGGGTATATTTGGGTGGGTGTTCAAATATCTTATTGTCCCCTACAGGACAATCTGCTGATGGACACATCTGCCCCGATTTCCCAATTTGTTTTGAATTTGTTTAGTCTCTGGCTCGCGTAACGTGGCGGTCGGCGGTGTTGAGTCATTTCAAATGCATTTAACGTCAGAGAGAAATGCGCCTGTGGCGTGTTGTGATTGCGCGAGCGATCTAAACAAGTCCTTACAGACATGACGGAATAAAAACTTCACGTGGGATTTTTAATATTGTGGGTATTGTATGTGTTTCTAAAATGCAGTGACGTTTACTTAACAATTGCTAAATGAAAGAAAACATCTTGCGGCAGTGAAATGTTCGTCGTTGGCAGGTAAGACTAACGCTAGCTGTACAGTTGTGGTATGTGCTAATATCTAATGTATGTGAACCTGTCGACCTTGTTAGGAGCTTTCCCCGACTCCTTTGTGTGGCATAATTACACTTACGCTATCTCCAAAACAGCACCTTCATTTTTCATGCAATGAGCTGTTCATACCTGTCTGACAGTGGCCAGCTCCCAGGGTCTCCTTCAGTTCACCCGGCCCACCTTCTGTGTAATTGATGGCTGAACAGATAAACGCAAATATTTCAGGACTGTGCAACACGTCGTGTCTGAAAAGAGGTAAATCTCATTCTAATGTCTGCCGTCACGTGTCTAGACCGTTTTTATTTCATTAGCGTTTAGCTAGCTAAACTACTAAATCCTATAGGCTACAGAAAAAAAACTGATCAACACTTCAAGCTAAGTACTATGTATTCAATAATACCAGACACAGATCTTTATTTCTGAAATATTATCGCAAATTGTAACACAAATCCAACAATGAATCAATAAAAATGGTTTGCTGCTAAAAAACATTCACGTAAAACTGCAATCTGTATATTTTGCCCGTATAGATGTCTTTGCAACATGTAAACACTGGTCCAAGTACTTCTGGTTTCATTTATATTTTAAAATAAAAACACTTTTGGTAACACTTTACAATAAAGTGCTATTTATTGACAATTAGTTAAAGCATTGAAAACTACTAATACAGCATTTATTAATGTTAATTTCAGCATTTACTAAAACATTATTAAAATCAAATGCTGTCACTGTTAACATTAGTTAATGCACCATAAACTAACATGAATAACTTATTGACATGAAGTAACATTAACAAGCATTAATAAATGCTGAAAAACTAATTTGTTCATTGCTATTCAATGTTAGCTAATGCATTTACTAATGGTAACTAATAGCACCTTATTGTAAAATGTTACTAAGCTTTTTTCTAATAGCCTAGTTGATTGACATCGTACGAATTCATACGTACCTCGTAAAATTGTTACGTAATATGTGACCTCGTAAAATCGGTACGTTTTAGTATGAGTTCAGGTTGTTTTCGCACTGAATTTTGTTTATTTTTAACCCCAATAAAGGAACGGATTGCAGCTTTAACAAGCAAACATAACAGTTAGACAGTCAAAACTAAAAGCATCTCATCACTCTGTTGTATAAACAGGGATGTGTCTCCACGTCTATGAAAGAGTAAAGCCTCAGGCCCTGCTTAGCCTTACCACACTGTTCAAGTGTAACCCCATGCTGACCCTTGACCTGCCGAGCCGAAATATGTCCCTCCCCTCTCCCCTGACATCACTCAAGCTCCTTGACAAATCAGTCATGTTTCACCAACCGCCTGCAGGCCCAAAACACACATCAGCTCACCGGGGATCCTGTGGAGGTGTCATACAATGAGACGCCATCGCTGAACGCTTCACAAAAGCAGAGAAGGGAAGTCGGCGCAGGAACCACAAACAGGCTCTCGAAGTCGTGGCCTGGGGACGTCAGCGTCCTGGGTGGCGAGGAAGGAACCGGTGGCGAAAGGAGTGCGATGAGGAAACGTGGCAGAGCCTGGAGCGAGAGGTGCCGCATTATCGCGTCTGGGTGAAACGCATTAGAGTCGTTGGGTTTCGAAACGTGAGACGTGTTTCATGCAGGCCCACCCAAAAACTGTACCTGACACAACTGTCCTCATGCTGTATTATTCAGAAGCCCCAAAGGAAAATTCTCCCAAGCTGTTGAAAGGACCAACATGCTGGTGTCCACAGTTGGAATCATAACTAGCTTAAACAACTACGGTTTTTCTAGAAATAATAACCCGCATTGTTTCTGCAGGTTAACGGCATGGCTGTACTGGTCTAGATACACACCAAACCAGCATAAACCAGCCTGAAACAACCATGCTGGTTTAAACTGGTCTTTACAAGCAGGGATTAAATAAAACTTGCATTACTTTTTTGTCTTTCTTACGTAGAACACGAAAGAAGATTCTTGGTGACCAAATAACACTGAGCCCCCATTGACTTCCATTGTATGGAGTGGGCACATTTCTCAAAATATCTTCTTTTGTGTTTTGCAGAAGAAAGAGTCAGATTTTGAGGGTGAATTTTAATTTTTTACTTTTAAACTTTGGTTATTTTAAGAAAACACGATCTCATGGCGGTTTGTAAGTATTTTACAGTGTGGTTATTTCACATGAATTCCAACAATCTCACTCTTACGATCCGGGTACAACTATCAATTTCATTTGTTACAGCCAGAGAAAGTCAAGAGCGCACATTGTTGTGTATGTGTGCAACAACTTAAACTTGGTTTATTTTTCTGGGTTAACTCTCGAAATGTATTTATCTTTCACATACAGACACCAACAACATTGGTTTTGCTCTCAGAGGAATCTCATGTTCCTTCCCAGATGTTTCACAACTTATCAGTCTCCTCCAGTCTGTGTTAATAACGTGGGTGCCACGTCCGGAAAATGAGTGCCTGACCAAAAATATTTCCAGCAACAGCGTTTCGCACATTTCACCGCATTCCAGAACGCTAACAAGAGGAAGGAGCTCCTCGCAGTTTTCAGCTATTAGCTGGAATAAAACACTCAGCGGTATGAACATTATCCCCACGATGGCAGTTTGGAGGGAGACCACAATGATGAAAAAGGCCCAGCGTGGCCGTTTTCTTTTAACAGGCCTTTGAGACAGAGAGACCATTAAGATCGATACGCAGTCAAAACACTGGAGATGTCTTACACCCTAATGGTCTCTCGAACCCTGAGGAGAGATAGACGGTGCCCGAGGGTCCCGTCACAGAACAAGAGAAAGAGGAAATTCCATATGGGAAACTGAGGAGCCCCACAACACGGATTCACAAAGCCACCCAGACACCAGAACAAATGCCTGCTTAAACCAGAAACAAACTTAACACCAGCTTAACAAACCCTCCAAAACCTTTCTTCTTCAAATGAACTCATCAGGCCACATTATCATTAGGAAAACATTAGGAAAGCTAGAATCCTCTCTCTGCTACAGTATTAGCAACAATGCACATCATCGAAATGTCTCAAATGCGTGTCTCTTTACAAATGTGATGATATTTAGCGTGTGTTAAGTCTATCTCCGAGATCTAACACTATTATTTACAAAGAAGATGAGCAAAATATTTTACTTTTCTAAAACTTCTTAAATCAACATGCATAAAAGTAAATGTAACCTTAGATAGTTAGTCTTGCTTTAAGAAAGAAATGATAAGAATTATGGAAGTTTGTGTTTAAAACAAGCAAAAATTATGATCTGCCAATGGGGTGAGAAAGAAAAAAGTCCAACTAAATTCAAGTTTTTCACACCCTATTGGCAGATTTGACTTTTCATGTCAAGTAAATGTATTTTGATTTTCTAGAAAACAAGACAAAAATGATACATTTGCAGTATAGAAACATCACTTATACTGTCCTTACCTCTCCAACTCAAACTGTTCTATTGACTTGTTGTACCTAATTTTCCAGTTGGCATCTACGTTTTAAACTTTTCTGAATTGTATAAACTTAAAGGGATACTGTAGTTCACCCAAAAAAATATACATTCTGTTATCATTTATTTTAATACTGTATTCTGTATTTGACTCTTTCCTATGTGGAACACAAAAGAAGATATTTTTGTGTTCATACAATGGAAGTCAATATTGTTTGGTTAGCAACATTCTTCAAAATATCTTCTTTTGTGTTCTGGAGAAGAAAGAAACTCATACAGGTTTGAGTAACTAAATGATAAATCATTATTTTTAGGTGAACTACACGTAATTTTACAGATTTTTTTCACTTAACATTTTTCATGTATTTTTGAAATACGGTCAAAAAAATGTAAAAATTGCAGAGAAAGACAACAAATTCACAAGAAAAACAGGGTTAACTATTTAATTTATATCCATATATCCTGTCATTTTACAGTGAAAAAAATATTTTAGCCGACTTCCGACTTTTTATTTTCAACTCAATAATGAGAAACAATATATCCACACCTTCCCAGCAGATGCCACTCTACACACAATAAATTTACATTGACAAGTTCATTTTCATTCAGTCAATCAGTGTCATCATCACCCAAACCTACATTTATCATCAGGGGATGGGGAATGTGTAACTATATCCCCCCCGGCTGAAATACGAAAGCATTGTGTACGTCTGCAACCTGTGGATGGAGAAACTGAACCCGTGCCACACGTTTGACTCAATGGTTACTCACCGCGGTTACTCAACTCAGCAGGGACTTCAGAACGCCCACAATATTGGCTGTTTTAGAGCTGTGCTAGTTAAATTCATTGCTGTTGTAATTTATATAGTCTTGTTATCTTAAGTGATTGTTGATTTAAGTCTCTCACTTCACACTCGTGCGGAGAGGCATGTTGTTGGACCTGCTCGGTGTTGGCTTCGGAGCGGCTCTTCTGCACGCCGGCGAAAGGAAAACTGGAAGATAGATAAAAATAGTGCAGCCAAAAGCTCCTGTGTGATTCGAGATTAACAGTCGAGAGTTCACAGAGGACAGCTGAAAACGTGCCAAATCTAAAAGAAATATCTTTCTATATATGTAATATGAATGTTTTAATTCATGCTCACGTCGTTCAAAACATGTATCTGACTCTTTTTTCAGTGGAATACAAAAGAAGATATTCTGAGAAATGTGTCCATGGTTTTGTGTTCATACAATAGAAGTCAATGGGGTTCAGTGTTGTTTGGTTAACAACATTCTTCAAAATATCTTCTTTTGAGTTCTGTAGAAGAAAGAAAGTGAAAGTGTGCAAACGATGGCAGAATTGCTGAACTATTCCTTTAATGCTCACAACCGGAAAAGACAAATGCTTAGTGTTTGTGATTCATCTTTGTCAAAAAGCTTATTTGTACGTAGAAGAAACCATGTCGGATGTTGACGCGGCACTTTGTCTTCCTGACAAGTGTGATGCACTTCAGAGACGGGAAGACACAGCGTGAGCCCGAGATCTTTTCCAGATGCACAGAACGCTCAGACCACAGGAGAGATACAGGACCACGCTAACTATATCAGAGGCCCCTGGAGATCATTGTTTTCGTAAGCATGTGTCATTTCGCTTTGGTCATATTCAGACATGACCGTGAGATACGTCTGGTCTACATTACTTCTTAGGGACCTGACTGACATTGTCATACTATCCTCTGATGTGTGATCTTATATCTCATTTATTCCGCTTCAAAATATTTGTCAGAGGTAATTAAGTTCCACTTGACTTGTACCAGCCCAGCTAACTTATTTTATCATTTACTGGTACATTAGTCACCAGACATCCAACAGGGCAATGATACATCAAGGCTTTCGGATTATCCAGCCTCAGCGGTCCGGACAGAGATGAGAAAATGTCCCGGATCAGGTTACGCCCCCCCCTGATTAATTGAGAGCATATTTCATGAATGATGAGGAGGACCATTGTTCACATATGAGCCTCGACCCAATGATGATGCCAATATACCACTATATGTATATCACTCTAATTTTTCTTTCACAGTGTTATTAATCTTCTAATAATTGTACATATGTGTGTGTGTGTGTGTGTGTACGCATTAAAAATAATATAGAGACAATTTAAATAATACATAATATTTTGTTTTAAGTAAATGTTTTAATAAAAAACCCAATGATGTAATTTATTATGTCATGCATTATCTTTTAATAATTAAATAATTATTTGTTAAATTGTAACAAATTATATATATGTTGAAATAATATATTACATTTATAATTTGAATTTAAGTAATATATATTTTATTTCATTTTAAATAAATGGTTTTTTTTACAAATAAAACAAATTATTTAATAAATTATTTGTATTAACTTTGTTTTACGAAATTTAACAAAATAATTATAAAATAAACAAAATGTATTTTTGTTCTCTAAAAAAGCTCTGCCATGCCACATTCTGGAGAACACAAAGGACATTTTATTATTAATAAATTGTAATAATACATAAAATAATTAAATATGGACAAATATGCACTAAAATTTAGTTAAATTATTTGAAAATTGCATAGAAATGAACATAACTACTACTACTACTACTACTACCACAAAAACGAATGATATTTGTATGGATAAGGAATGTGATCAATAATAATAAACAATTTAATGATTTAAATTATTTAAAATAAAATAATTTCTAATAACATATTTAAGTTGGTAGAAGTTTTTTAAAAAGTAACAATGAATTTACATTTTTACATATTAATGTTCTTTTTCTTTAACTGTTTGGTGGATGGAGTATTTTAGCATTATTAGATGGGCAATAGAGTCATTCCCCAAGTCTCTAATATAATCTGATCTTTATATATGGCTCTCATTACTTCAATGCTAGTCAATGTGCTATTTTATGATTACCAGGTGTACGGTCAATGATGACAGAGACACTTGCTCGAGCAAAACTATTTTCTCAACATTCGACTTAAAGCCTTCGAACCCTCCCAGCTTGTAAAATCGTAATTTTGGCCGAGTGAAAAGCCATCTGAATCTCTGTTGGTACAGCAAAGTCACGCAGCGAAATATTCTCCTGCCAGACGTTCTGAAGCGGACCTATCGCTTGGCCGAAGAGAACAGCACGAGAGAGAGAATTTGATATTGATCCAGCTTCCCAGACACCCCCAGTCAGGGATCTTGTTAACAGGATTAAGACACCCTGAATAGACTTACACCAGAGACAGAAAAGGCCTTCTTGTTGAAGAGGACCCTTCGGCATATCTCCACCAACAATCTGTACTTCTGCCTGCACTTAAAGAGGGTCCTCGTGTTAACCAAGAAAAGTCCAAAACAGGATTTGGAGGGCAAAATCTCAGCTCGTGTTTCCACTGACATCTGTGTTGATGCCACAAACACAATGCTGGTCTTCAACACACTGCAAAGAAACAACAGAATGTTGAGTTCCCACAAGAGACAGAAAGAAATAATTAACTACATAAAACAGAATCTATATGTAATACTATAGATACAGGTAGGGCATGCATAGTTTTGCCAAAAATGGACCAAATAACATTCATGTACTTGTGAATTTATAGCCGGTTATAGCAGATTTTGGTTACTTTATTGGAAATAATTAACGAAAGCATGATTTAAAGCTGCGATCTGTAATTTGTTTTAGGTTTAAAATAAAAAAATCTTAGCCTAAAAATCTCTAATATTCTAATCTCGCCCCAATTCACAAAATAAGGTTTACAATCATAATTTTATCATTTGAGAAGTCAGATTGAGATTTTTTTTTTTTAGATTGAGTTTTTCAATGCACATAAATATAAGCATGTAAAGTAAACTGCAATTTTATGTTTCAAACAGAGATGGTGAATGAGAGGCAAAAGTTGTGCATTGCAGCTTTAAAATTGTAGTCATTTATTATATAAATTACAATCAAATTTTTGGAAATGTAAACTTGTAAAATTGTCTACTGTCTATTCACATTTTTTGATAACTTAAATAATAACTTAAATACACCTCGAAATCGAAAGAATATATTCGAAATGAACATCAACTTAAGTGCTGTATTATTCATTGTTATTTCACTTTGCCTAACATATTAAAACATGTCAATGAATTGAACTTTATTATAAGTTTAACTACATTAAATATAGTATATCATATAGTAAAAAGATTAAAGATATGACCTAAAAACATAAGCAAAAGTTCATTAAAACTCCGAGAAACCACAAAAGCTTCAGCTACCATGTCAAAACCCTTGTGCATGCAATAAAACTCTTTCTTTCACACACCAAAATGTTCAATCCATTCCAACTGGCGTCTGTTGTTTCTATACACGCTCTTCTCCACGTGGCTTCCGTGTCTATAAGCGTTCCGATGACTCATTCCTCTCCGCCGTACCCGTCAGACATCCAGGATCCAGAACCCTTTGACTGGCACCTCTCCTGCGGGCAGCCTCGCTGGCGATAAATCCCAATTATAACCCCTTCCATTACAGCTAGCGAAAGGTCATGTGACCCAGACGGCATTCTCAGGCGTGATTAGGATTAGCGGCCCATCTCTCCTGGACGGAACTGTCGCCAGTAGCTCTGCTAGTTACTTAGCGCCTAGCTATCCCCTCCAGAGAACAAGCAGCTAGTGTCTGCAGCCCTTAAAACCCTCTGGATTAGATGCGAGACCCCACCGGAGCATGACAAGGCTTTTGTCACTGGACTCCATTGGCTTTAAGACAGCTTGTTGTCTTCATTCGGTTCCCGCTGGGGGTTTTTTCTCTCTCTCTCTCTCTCTCGGTCTGCGTTAATTCAATCACGGGAGAGCTGGAATAAGTCGTCACACCAAAAATAGATTTACGCCAAAGGAAGTGGAGAGCTGAACTAAAGGAAACTTTACGGGACAAACATGTGGAACTTTAAAACGTGGTTGTTGGTTGCAAATGTCTGCGATGTTGTATTTTTTACTTTTACAGAAACACAACTCTCTCAAATGCAGATATGATTTCATAGACAAGCGTCAGTAACTTACATGCAACCACTCACGACCTGCATCCCTGTCAATCACATCTCTCCGTGTCACTTCAGAGGGTCCGATAAAACACGCATGCCTCACCGTCGGTGAACTCATCCCTCGACCCATTCCACCCTGATCCCCCTTGGCACCTCTTTCTGATGGTATCTTAATCTTTCCTGTGAATGAAAGTCTCCCACCTCCCCTGGTGGGGTCTGTTAAAAGGCCCCTGCTAACCTATTTTTGGGCCAGCGGTGCATCTGGGTTCCGAAGGCTGATGGTATTTCAAACCTCATTGTTGACTCGGAGAGGATTGCATTGAAACCCGGTCGCGCGGCCGCACTTTAATATGGAATGGAAGTGCTGGGTTGTTTCACATTTCCAGGACTCTAATTCCTCTGGGAATTCCAAAGCCATGAACTAATGGATCAGAGACTGCGATCGAGCTATTGTGGGCTGCGGCATGAGCCCGTGCAATGACTCGAGATCAAGGCTGCGAACCGGGCGGTTGCTGGTTTGGGGCACGTAAGGTGCATCATGTATTGTGAAACAAAGTGCTTAAGTCCACATGAAACCCAAATACATGTTTCGGGTCTTATCGTGCGGGACCCAAAAAAACAATTATGTCATCATTTATTCACTTTCATGTTGTTCTAAATCTGTATATGACTGTGGAACACAAAAGAAGATAGTTTGAGAAATGTCTCAGTGGTTTTATACACGTTTTCGTTACCAACGTCCTTTAAAATATATATATATACATCACTTTGCATAAAAGCTAAAAGAATGAATAAATAAATAATTGTATAATGTACCAATGGGAATGTCTTTCTGTCAAAAAATCTCCTCATAAGTCACAATCCTGTAAAACCCCAATGGATAAACTTTACATTTTGTCCCGTTTAACTTAGCAATGTGTGAAATTACAAAAGAAAAACAGATTGTAAATGCTGTTTCATATTGACCTTAAAGGAAAAGTTCACACAAAAAGAAAATTCGGTCATTTTACCTCGAGATCTGTATTGGAAGAATGCTTGTAACCAAACCGTTCTTGGCCGCCATTGACTACCATAGTAGGAAAATTTGTTTTATACATTTCTTTATTCTGTTGAACAAATAATTTGATATTTTAAAAAATGTAGGAAAGCAAACAGTTTTGGAGCACTTTTGACTATACCGTTGTCATTTTTCCTACTATGGTCAACGGTGGTTTGGTTACAAGCATTCATCCAAATATCTTGCTCTGTGTTCTTCGAAACGAAGACATTTATACATATTTGTAACAATAACATTTGTAACATTTGACTTAAATTACATTTGGGCCAAGAATCGGCCACTTCAGACACAAAACAAAGCCTGTTCTACAACAACTGCAAAAAAAAGTTAACTAACCAATATAAACCAGCCTAAACCAATACAAAAACTCCTAAGGTTTTGTTCTCATACTAACACATATTAATCTTCTTTCACTGAGATGTTTCGACTAAAATTGTGTAATAAATTCTGTCACATTGTGGTTCTTTTCATGCGAGCACCAGACATAATCCTGACAGATTGATTTATCTCACTAATCTGGATTCTTGTTACATTACTCATGAGTTAACTCTGAATCATCATTAAAGCAACAGTGATAAAATATGAATCCTTACATTGAAATGCTCACCACTAATGTACACCAACCTAAAACTTCCTAGCGATGCAGTGATCAGAAGTTATGAGGTGTGACATGCAGTTTGCTCTCTTGGAAATACTGTTGTGTGTTCTTTGAGCCGTTGGGTGAAAGGATATAGAAGTGGGTGCTTCGGGCACGCAGCGCTCGCTCGGAGACAATCGGCACCTGTTCTCTTCATGATCGCTGTAAGCTGGGCGTGTAATTAATGGATGTTCCTGCTCTTCAGAAGGCTTATATCATGTTTACAGTAGTAATAATAACTCACTTTATCATGTCATAATTCAACCGTGCTGGCATACACTTGGCAAGAAACACTGCATCTAAATTACTGTATGTTTGGAATGGGTACAGTGGATTTTAATACACTGTCAAAAATCAGGGTCAATTTACAGTAAAAAAAAGGCAGCTGTGGTTGCCTGATATTCAGTAATGTAATGAGGAGTTGCAGTACAGGAGGGTATTTGATGAATAAAAAGCAATTTGGATATAACTTGGATACAAGTATCTGCCAAATGCATAAATAAACAAATGAATAAAAATATGATATATACAGCTGTGGAAACAAATTAGAGACCATTTTCAGTTTTTCTGAATTTACTATTTCAAGGGATGTGTTATTATTATTATTATGTGCGATTATTTTTGTTTTATTTATACTACTTTTCCCCAAATATTAAACCAAAATATTGTTTCTATTTGCATTTATTTGCAGAAAATGAAAACTGGAGAAACAGGTGAAAATAACAGAGAAGATGCTCTGTATTTATTCACACCTCAAATACCGCAAAGAAAACATGTTTATATTCACACTTAAGCAATACAACAGTAATATTTGTACATGTATTTAGGAAAATGTGTAAAATATAATTTTTATGTGATAACCTTGATTTCTGTGTCTTGTCATGCTGTCAGTGTTTCACATAGCTGTTGGATGACTATTTCAATCCTGGGGTTTGATTTTATTGAAATTCAACAGACACTGGCCACATAAATGACCACAATACATCTAAAAATGATGATAAATGAAAAATTTGAGTGGACGCTTAATTTTTCCACAGCTGTTTATATTAATAATTTTTTTCATTTATAGTTATGCAATATGCAACTTCATCGTTACATTATTAAATATCTGGCAACCAAAACTGCCACATTTTTATTGTAGATTTACCATGATTTTTCTGAATCGCCTTTATAGATAAAAACCATATATTGTAATGTGACAACCAGTTAAGTTTTTAAATGTAGTATTTTACATTATGCTTCCATTACACTTACTAAAATTACAATTACCAAAACCACGAGATGCATGTGAAGAATGTGTTAATAAGTGAACTTTAAGTAAATCATATATCGCCCGCCGATGGCATTGAATCTGGGGGAAATAGAGACCTGGGGGAGTGTTGAAAGTGAAGGGAGTCTAGCTCTGGCCACCTCTGGCCCTCAGTGTATCACAGCAAAGATTTTCTTAATCATTAATTTGACAATCTGCTTGACAGCACTTCGCTGACATTGTGTTTGAAAGGCACTATTGTTCACTATTACAAATTTCAGTATTTGACTAAAACACAAGAATAATCTTTTCAATAGCAAAGCATTGTTGCATGTAAAATTATCACTCTAATGACCAAACCACAAGAAAATCTGGGCTTTCTATCCTGGGTTTGGAGGACAAACTGCAGAAGTGATGTAAAGCAGACTTTGGTGTGGATGAATAAGTAACCACTTAGCAACGGCCCTAGCAACCACCGAGACATCACCATTCAGAAAAATTTTGCAAAACCTGGAAACCATCTACAACAACACTCTTAAAAATAAAGATGCCATAGAAAAAACATTTTTGGTTCCACAAAGAATCATTGTGTTCTTTAAAGATTAATTTCTTATATAATCTGAAGAACACCACAAAGAACCTTTTGTGAAACAATAAGGTTCTTTAGATGTTAAAGGTTCTTTATGGAACGATTTAGACAAATCGTGAAGGACCTTTATTTTTAAGAGTGAACCTGGCAACAGGTTTTGGTTCAGCAACTCACATTTTCAAAAAATTGATCCTTAAAAAAATACATATTGCTTTTAAGATCACATCAGAAAAACAGACCGCCCACACGTGAAGAGAAAGGATAACACGGCCACCTGTTAATCATTACATTTCTGACTCTTTACCCGAGCGGAACAGATCGATCGATTGAAACTACAATCACATTCTTTATTTTTCCATGACATTTTGCAAAATGGCGCTGGATGATGTTTTAAAGCGAGATCAACCATCTAAGGTGATTTCCACATGCACAAAGCGATCTCTCGCATTTCGATTTGGCCAAACGTGCGAGTTGAATTTCTACAAATCGGCCGTGTGAGAGAGCTGATTGATGCCCCCAATTGAACTGCTTTCTAGCTTTGTTATGTGCGTCCCCTCAATCCCATTGAAATGACGCCTCTTTTCACGAGAGCTCCGTGTTAGAGATGCTCTTTGGAGCCATTGACTCCTCATTGTCTGTCAAGGGGCCCCGCTGTTCTACTCCTTTGTTATGACAGTTGTGAGGCCTTTATACAGACTAAATAAAATAACTCAGCTGTTCAACCTCACAACACCCCCATCGACCCCCCAACCCGATGTCTACAGAAGACACCTCAAAAACCAGTAGTCACGCTCGGAACCCCAGCACGACTGGTTGTCCCGTCTGAACACATACACTTGCTCAAAAAAATTTCTCAATGACATGTTTTCATCACAATGTGTTTTATCATGATGCTCTTACATTGACGTGGCGACAGACTGCCTCTTGTAATAAATAACGGATGTTTAGCGTTTCAACGACGCTTCCTTCTGTAGGGTCTTGAGTTGGTTACCTGTGTTAAGGAAAATAACATAAAAGATCCAGTTAGTATTATCTGAAATAATCTTTCAATTATGTTTTCCAGACAGAAATCCAATTACACGGAGATGAAATGCATACTTGGTCTCTAAAAATAGACCCCGATAATCTCCCGTCTCCTCCAAAGCTCCAGAAGACATCTCAACAATGTTATACACCAAAGTCTTCAAACAAAAGCCAAAAACTTGCTGAATAAATTCTTCAACTTGCATTCTTCAACACCTTTCTCAGCCCTTTCTTATTTGTGTCTTAAGAGATACATCTGAGACAAAAGAGATATTTTATCCAACCGAACCTATGATGCAACATCAATGAAATTAACTGTTCGTCCTCCAGATAACATAAGAAATAACTGCAGATTCTGATGTTAATATGTTTGTGACTTCTGCAACCCTGTAGCATTCTAGTACATGATGTGTGTGAGAGTGAAAGTGAAGGAGGGGTGTGACCTCTGAGGGCGGATGAGGGCACCCGGGGGTCAGTGGTTCTGGAGAGATTGTAAGAGATGACCAGTGAACTGGGTTACTCAGTAACTCTTTCTCTCTCACAGCAGGGTTTTGGGCCAGAACAGGATTAAACCAAGACACAGAAATGACTCCAGTTTCTAAGAGGATCTCATTTCTAAAGCTGCTCCATTCACTTCATTCGGTTTTGTTCTGTTTCTTCAACCTCCTTTAACAAACACAGATCTGCAAGCGCTGTAGCGCAGACATCAATACAGACTCAATAAAAGTCACACATTAAGACCTACTCATTGATATTTTCCAAACCTATGTATAACAGCACAGATTAAGTGTTGAAATATGAAAGGAAATGTACCCTTACACATTTGAAACAAGTTCCTTCAAGTGTGCTGTTAGTATACTTCTTTAAAACTAAAAATAAGAATGAATATTTTCAATCTACTTTTAATGTACTTTTTTATGTATCTTGATCAAAGTTTAAATTATTTATGTATATTTGGCTTGTTGTTGTATTTACCCCTTTACTTTTTCACTACTTTGACTAGTTTACTGAGAGCATACTTCAAACTTTCACGAACTAAAAATGTATTGATCTAGTAAAGTAGTTGTGAACTAAACGTGTACTACTGTTACAGTTAAAGTATACTTAAAAGCATACTTTTATACACTAATGAATCACATTTAGAGTAGTATAGTACATTAGCATGTATACTACATAGTACATTTACTACATAAAGTATACTTAACTTAAATTAACTTAAGGGTAAGTATAATTTGTTAAACAATTCAAGCATAAACCTTTAGATTAAAAAAAACTTTGTCGTGTTTTCTCATGATCCATGTATGTATCCTACACTCACTCAAGTCAGGATTTCTGTATTGACTCTGGTTAGGGCGGAAACAAGTGGGACGTATCATGTAGAGTAAATGTTAGTCCACAGTCACAGCGTCGGGCAAGGCCAGGGTCAGCGCTTCGAGTGTTTGAGGATAGCGTCACCACACATGTTAACAGAGACCAATTTAAAACACTGGGATGTGAATGATGTAAAATCATTCAAGAATCTTACATTGTGATGAGGCCTAAATGTATGTAGACATAAATGTATCGTACACTGTTAAAAATAAAAGCGTTTCACGAAAGGTTCTTTGTGGTCAGATTATAAAAAGGTAAGAAAGAGATGGTTCTTTAACTCAGAACCTTTGACTGAATGGTTCTTCTATGGTATCGCTGTGAAGAACCTTTGAAGGACTTTTATTTTCAAGAGTGTACCAAACCCAGAAAGCTAAACATTTAGTCTCATTGCTGTCTATCTGTCTATAATTGACAGTAATATGAAGCATGTAATCCATGTAATCCAGTGTTACAAGCAGTGCGGTCAATATTTGTGCAGTATTGACTGAGAATATGGTGTATGTTTGAAAGCAAAAGGGGGAAACGAGGGGATGAAGCAGAACAAACATAACCTGTTGTGATCTGAGATAGAAGAACCTATAAACACTTTCACTCGAGTGACACCTGTGCTGTGTTGTTCGTCATTTCCAGGATCGATACTAGATATCGTCAAATAAACCCAGACCGGATGATCAGAATGCTGACGCAAAGTGCCTTAAACATCAACCTTTAAAATCAGATAAACGTGACCCCGATAAACCAAACCAGTTCCATTTTTGAAATAGATGTGAGATTTTTACATCATGTGAAAGCTGAATAAAGAAGCTTTCTATTGATATATGGTTTGTTAGGATATCTTACAGAAAATCTTTGAGAAAATCGCCTTTAAAGTTGTTCATCAGAGGCGCTGCTAAGAAGAAACAGATTTGTTTTAACGCTCTCTGTTGGTTTGTCGTCGTAATGACGTTGTGGAGAATAGATGAACCTGAAAGCTTTACATAGATACCAGACTAGACTGGGTTATTCCCAAAGAGCGGCAGACTCTTGAATTGTTTGACAAAACACGATATATTACGCCAGCTTTTGGTTTTTCAACATCGTGAATGCTATTGACTGCATTAAAGGAGCTCTCTGTTGTAGTTTTGTATCCCCTTTGAATATAAGCACCTGCCGAATGCATAAGTGTTTTCTGTATGCTATTTATATAGGCTAAATCATTACGTTAGATCCAGTCTCATCGGCGTGATGACAGTTGCGATTCCAAAGGAGCCGGACCCTCGGCGGCAATACGACCATAACTCACTGTCGAGTGAAACGCGAAGGGGAAATGTTTATGGTGCCCAACGCTCCGTGTAAATGTTAAATGGGACCAGCGCGGCACCATTAACATGCCACTGGGATGCCGTTGCTTTGGTGACAGCTCTGCAAGCACAAGCTGTATAAAATGTGTTTGAGCTCGGAACGCCATTGTGATCAGATATATGTGGCAATCCATGTTGCCATGGAGGGCGGGTCAGCGAAGGAACGCCTTTTCATGACTAAGCCCTTTTCTTTTCCCAGGAATCATTTATTCTGGCTTTAATTTATCACAGACAGGGATGATCAGATGAGAGGCTTCACCTCTCAACCTTTCTGTTCAGTTTTGACTTTCTTCAGCAGTGATAGTCTAATTCTGGCCAGCTTGCTTTGGTCTCAAAAGATAACAATATATGTATCCACCAAAGAGAAAACAGACCTGTGCGCTCGGATCTGATTTTAATTTCGACTTCACGTCCTTTGTTGAACTCTACGCAATCTCAGCAGATGGGATGCAGATTCTGATGTCATTTCCTCATCTGTCGTTCCTGGCTCTTTCGACGGATGACGACTGCCCCCATACCCACGTCTTTGTTTTTCTCAGTGACAGGCTACGTTGATCAAAAACTTATAAAGACATTTTGCCTTATGGGAGCAAATCTTTTATAGGATTATAAATGGCCTTATCACGACTCTAAACGCTAAACTTTCTAACATCTGTCATCATTTATTCACCATTATGTCATTTCAAACCTGTATGACTTTCTTTCTTCTGCAGAACACAAAAGAAGATATTTTGAAGAATGTTGGTAACCAAACAAGACATTTTTCAAAATATCTTCCTTTGTGTTACACAAAAGAAAGTGTCAAATACAGGTTTTGAACCACATGAGAGTGAAAATTTATTTATTTTTAAGGTGAACTTTCCCTTCAGCACCAAACCAACATCAGCAAAAAAAACGCAACAAAGTAATTCGTATTCTACTCTTTTTTTATGCTATTATAATATTTTACGGTACAGATGCTGTACAAAGTCATAAACAAAAATTTTGGGGGGACAAAAATATTAAAAGCGGACCAACTATTAGACTAAATAATAAAAAATGTATGACCTCATTAACTTTCTAGACAAAGTTTTTGGAGTGGCGTGTTTAACAGCAAATGCTATTCAAGAGTCTTGTGTTGTTAGGCACTACAAGCATTTCTGTCTGCTGTTCAATGCTGTTATGCACTTGCATGTTTAGCGCATGCTGTGAGGAACCCACTCAGACGTCTGCAGCCTCGCGCCACAAGAATGGATTCATTCACTGGTGGCACATGTCTTTAATTTCTCAGCGTGGTGTGTCGTAAGTCACCATCACTGACTGACTGTTTATCCACATGGACATAATGCAGCCATGCACACACTTGTGTCTCAATGTTGTCTTGTTCCTGAACCGACCTGGACGAACGACAAAATCAGTACAATCACATGTCTGAGAGAAACTGGGGAAGATGGGATTGTACTGCATTGCACAAAAGACACCGCAGGCGTGCGCAGACATGTTTGTATAGCAGTTACGCACAAGAAATCAAAGATCTGTGCTGTGTTATTTGTGACAAACAAATGTCATAACTCTCCTAAAACCAAAGCCACGTGCTTGCCAGAAGTGGATCAATCCACAAGCATTGTTTGTGGTTTCAAAACAATTGCGTTGCCTGATGGGAAAAAACAGTGAGCACAACAATCGAGAGAAAAAGACAAATGTCATGTATGTTGTACACCGTCCAAACCTCATGTCCTCGGCTCCAATGAGTCTTGTTCTCCTTGTCCCAGTATCATCGGTGGCGTCTAGGGAATGACAGATCACACCTCTTTCGTGAGTTGTGCCAAAACGCAGTAAATCGCAACAGCATGTGTAAAACTGGACCGAACTGGTGTGATTCATGCCACCGAATTTTCTATCATCAAAATATACAGGATTGTGAATATATTTAATATAGACATATATATATTTAATATATTCCTGGGAAAAGAATATAAAACAGACATTGCACAAATACTACTACACTTTATTTGATAGGGTCTAATGCAAATATTTTTAATATCAGCCAATTGTCAAATCCTCAATCATCACAATTTATTATATAGTCAAAGAATATAGCTTCATATTTCATTTCATAACATTGCCCTCATCAGTCTCAATATTACAGCTCTGTTATGGGAAATTGTTTTTTTAACAAAATTGTTCTTGGCACATTGTGCAAAAGTATTGACCGTGAATAACACGACTGGTATGATGATATTTTCTGGTTAAGGGCATTTAGCCATTTCTGCACTGACCTTTAACTCTGAAACAGAGATCAGTGGTCCTCACACAAAGCTTGTTTTGGATGAGCAACATTGAGCTCCGGCATTGAAAGTTCAATTCTGGCTCGCAGCATCTTCCAATCCCACTCAATGCCTGTGTGAAAAAATGCCAAAATGAAAGGATGGTTAGAATGAGAGAACAGATACGGTTCTGCTATAATGTAGAATTTTATGGGTCCAATTCAGACAACAGCCACAAATATTGGATATTGTTACTCACGTTCCCCCTCTGTTGGTCAGCGAGGTGACTGGGTGACCCAACCAACCACCTTGACTGCCTGCTAGTGAACACAAGCTAGATAAAAACATTGACACAATTTGCAAAGAAAATGAATATTTGCTTTTTGTTGAACTGATATGTTTTGAGTAAAAGTTCTCTAATGGTGACTTGCTGAGAAGGACAATACGTGCGCTCCACAAACCATCATTAATGTTGTCCATGTAAACGCGAAAAGGTAAATCAAATTCAAGTTAATACAGTTCAAAAGAAACACTTTCAGCAATGCTGCGTCTCAAAGTGACATTTGAAATCCACAACCTCTTACTAAATGTCACAAGCTTAACAATTATAGGCTATATGGCACTTTTAAATAATAATATGTGATGCTAATAGCAATAATAATAAATGTCTAGTCTATTTTTGTACAAAGCTGTCAGAATACGAGACAGCCTTTAAATAGCATTTTAACCACAAAGTACTTGCGTGTGGGTGCACTGAGGCCAAGGGAAAAACACCTTGCCAAAAAGTATGAGCGGTTATACCTCGGCCACGGTGAATAGCTGCCGTATTGAGTGCCTCTGGAGAACTCTTGCAAAAATACTTGGCAGCCAAGAGCAAGAAAAAAATCTATATGCACTAAACACGCCTTTATCTCCTTTCCCACACATCAAAACCTCCCCCAAATTTCGCGCCGCCCCTACCAAACCCTTCAGGAGTCAGTACATCCAGCATTCAGTCTCAGGCTGGATTCACAGTGGCATCTACTGGGGTCATCAAACTGAGCTTCACTTCGGCTTTCGATGAGTAAATAACATTCGTGGTTTAAAGTCACTTTACAGGCTGCGTTCATCTCTACCTGATGGTGCGCAAAAGTGGACCGTGGAAAGCGCATCAGAGGATATTGCTCGTGTGAGGTTGTGGCCACGATATCAGCCGTGCGTTGAGCTCTTGCGTTTGTTTATATGAGGAGGCAAGAACTGTTTATACAGACAGAGCTGCATCTTAACCGAATGGATGCGCAATGATGGATTAATCGCTTTAAAAGGGATCGACTCATGCGACTTTCAGCAGCCAACAGCGCAGCGCCCTGATAACCCCCTGAGGATTTTATATCACCAACCTTTACCTGATTTTGATCCCCTGCTCTCAAGATGACATCGGGGTATTTGATAAGGTCGCTGCTTATGCTCTTTCTCGCGCTCTTCTCTGCCAATGCAAGCAACTGGCTGTAAGTGCACAACTTTTTATTCGTGTGATATTATGACTTCTGTGTTGTATGTTATGACTAGTTAAAGTCAGTCAGTTCCCGGGAGAAAATGTCAAACGATGTCTCATTGATTTTAACTTCGGACAGACATACTTGTCTCTCTCTCTCTCTCTCTCTCTCTGACTGAGAAAAAGAAATGTTTCTGCTTGACGACAATTTATGTGACCAAATGAAACGAGTAAACTTTCGTTAAAATGCTTGTAAATAATCGAACTTTACAGTGCAATTCCTTAACATGGACGAATTAAAGAAGGAGTGCAGTGGTACGCTTGTAAACTTTGTATGAGAAGTATATTGTGTAATAGTAAATAAACGTTCGATTACGCAAATGCATATTTGTTTATGCCTGATACAGAATATGAGGAAATGAAACTGGTATTAAGGGAGTGAAATCAAGGTTGTCAGCCAGTTTTTTAGTTGTGCACATCTGCGCTCTGCGCTCGTTACGCGCAGCCTGCACGGAGAGCAATGCGTGGGTATGACAGCACTGGACTTTATATGCAATGCACAAAAGTGAGCTGTATAAATAAATAAAGCCATGCACACTTAATGCTCTAAAACTTCAATATCAGAATGAATAAGAAGTGAATGGCGCGGTTGCTTAAGGCCAAATCAAGACTTAGCTCCTATGTGCGCATTTCTGAGTGTTTGGGATTATATTTATCTGTATCCCCAGGGCAAAAAACGACATCATTTAATCTATCCAGATGCAGTTGACTTTTCGATGGAAGAGTGTTTTTAACTAAAGGTGTGGTAACAGGTCTCCTGCATGTAGAGACACGCTATACACTAAAGTAAAACCTCCTGCCTGTCTACAAAATATGATCATTCTGACAGGAGTCTGTACACTATTCCTTTGCCATCTCAGGACAGGTATTAGCAGGTAGCCAAATAGACATTAGACAAGTTTGCTTTGTCAAACAGAAAATGTGAACGTTCTGTATGAGCACGTGGGTTTGGAGCTCTGTAGCCCCAAGCAATTTCAGACCAATTATAAATATGTTCATTCAGGTTTATAAAAGGGATTAAGTCTATATCTTTTCATATCGACTCGAGGTATATAAACGAAAGATACATTTAAAGTGAAAACGTTTGCTTTAAAACCTTGCCTAAAAGGTAGCATATAAAAGTAAACGTAAATGACTTTGTATAGTTAAAGGATACCACTGGAAACAAAACAATGCTACATAGATAAATGAATAACTTGAAAGCATTATGGGATCTTTTAATTGTAAAAGAATGCATTTTCAGAATAGTGCCGACATGAATTTATAGCCTATAATAAATAGTGTAAATCCAGGCAAATTAAACCACTTCTTGTCGTCATGATCATAAAAGACATTCGAATTTACACGAATTATTTACATCTGCTATATTATCTACATGAGTATGCGATACAAATAATGGAATAAATTCGTTGCATAAGGGCGAAACACATCATAATGTCGGGATAAAGATTCTTTTAAAAACCTAAAACTTCTTCCTTTGATTAAATTAAATCTCAGTTTAGAATATATAAAATATTTTTGTAAATCTCTTTCGAAACAGTTATCTGATCTTAACCTGAGATTAGATAAAAACCAGTTTTTTGTATGTCTTGTCTCTTAAATGCAATGTAAAGTAGCCTAAAATTAAGTCAACTTTATGTTTTGTCATTCGTTTCATATTAACGCAGATCTATAGTAACACAACTCGTTTTGTTTTGTCTTGTATTTACGTTTATTTACAGAAGCTTGTTGATAATTGTGTGTGTTCTTCTTCTTCTCAGTCACTGCAATACATTGTATTAAATAGTAAATGTAAATACAGTCTGATAGTCGTTCATCATAAAGTGTTGAGAGCGAATAAAATCAAATAACAGACGTAATAATAAAATAGATGCTGTAAAAGTTCACATATTACTCAACAGCCACAATGAAGTGTTTTGTATTTGTAAGATGTGTTCATGTATTATACCTGAGCTTGTCCATCCGCACCTGTGTGAAGGGTTTGAGGTGCGCAGGTGCAGGTCACGAGACTAGCTCTATATTGCGCCTGCGCGCCGTCAAATCTCCATCAATATCACACGCTTATTCAGACTGATGACTACACAGCTGTTTAATATTTTATTCATCTTTTTTAGTCGTTGTTTTGTGTTGAAATGTCAACAATGATTCACAAATTATACAGAAAAAACAAATGTTTTAGAAATCAGTTCCTCACAGTTCCAAAAAATCTTAAATAGTTGGCTATCTATCTATCTATCTATCTATCTATCTATCTATCTATCTATCTATCTATCTATCTATCTATCTATCTATCTATCTATCTATCTATCTATCTATCTATCTATCTAGACAAGACAAGACAAGACAAAACATTTTATTAACAAGGTGAAAAGTTTATGTGCTCCGGTGGCAAATCTTTGTCACAAATCCCTCACAAATATGAAGATATTGTAAATACAATACAAAAGTCTAGGGTCATATATCCTGTTTGTTTGAACAAGTCATACAGTATTACATCTTGCATGGGATGGAAAGAATAGCGTTTTGGACGTTTGAACAGGATGGTCAATAAATAGTTCACAGCTGAGCAACATGAGAAGAGAGAAACCCCTACCGCGAAATATATCCTGGCGCCGAGCGACGATAACACAAATAACACCAGTGACAACAGGGTAATGAAGTTGTAAAACCGGTTGTCACATACCTCCAGTCATATAGCAGCCTATTACAAGACTAATATGATAAAAACAGCCTCTTTTTATGAGGAAAATGTTTGAGCATAGTGTAAAAAAATGGACAAATACACAAGAAAGAAAGGAACCATTCATTTTACGTGTCTATTGTTGACTGGATGCCCAAGTCATGTTCTTGCAGTGATGTTTTACTCCAGGGACGATTCTGCAAATAAAGAGTGAGAGAGTCAATTGATCTTGTACACACCAAAAGATGACTTTATTTTGCAGATTAATTCTCAGATTTGTATTCCTTCATGGTCCATTTGGTTATCAAACAACCTTTGCTCAAGTTTGTTCATAAAAATAAAACATCTGTAAGTTCTGAAATACTCTGCTTGTCCTCTCCTACACAAAACATTTTATTTTTCTCTCCTTGTTTAATTTTTTTTATTGTACCCCAGTCGTTTTTTATTTGCATTCTAGCATTCATATTGAAGAAGTCCACAATCCACTCTTTATCCAATTCCAAGCCTGGATATATATTAGTAGAATCCTGACCTTGGAGAACTTTTTTACAGTACCAATGACAAAAACTTCCAATATGTATTGTGTTAGTGATCCAATAGGGTTGAGAATCACTGAAACAGAGGACATTAGTGGACCGCTGGGGCAACACATCTAAGTTTAAAGTCAAAACAGTTCAAAGATGAAACATATTAGTATAAACTATGTATCTTTCACTAAAACATTAGGAAGTTTAATGTACATAAAATACACACTTATTCTGCAAGAACTGCAAGCTTAACAAACAAATATTACCATCCAAGCATATCGGCATGATTTCCCCTCGGACATCAAATGATTCCTGTATAAGTTTACTTCGGTTACCTTTTTAATAGCATCACTAATCTATGTGGTTATTGATGATGAAGATAAATGAGATAACACTGCCCTCTAGAGTTAAACACAGATGCTTTAGGTTTGCTTAGATGTTGTTCTCTAGACTGGGCTACAGATTTTCTCAAGAGTTCTTAGCACAGTGAGTCACTGTGGTACTGAGAACATCAGAAAAACAGAGTTGTGTAAGGATGACACGTTTGTTTCTGAAAACATGACACGTACTGTGATGAGTGCTCGAGTGACATTTGAGCCCTTTGTGCAAAATGTCTACGGATGATCAAGTAACGCTTGAGATTTATGAACAGAAAATGTTCTGAAATGATTTATTTACTCTCACGTCATTCCTAAACTGTATGACTTTTATTTTCTCTAGAGACACAAAAGGAGAAATTTTAACAAAAAATACTGATCATATTTTCAATGCATTTACACTAAATTAAAAGGTTGAAAATGACACAAAATCAGCATAAAAGTATGAATGAAAAATGTTTGCTGAAGTCATTAATAAGACTGAAAGCTTCATTCACTGATGACAGAGTTTTAATTTAAGTTAAAAATAAACTCCTTTCCTTTGCAAGAGTATACTAACATCATCATCTTGTAGTTGTGAAATAAAAGAAAAAAGTTTTGTTGTTGTATAAACCTATTAATAATACAAAAAAATCATTTTATCATGACAATAAAAATGGAAAGGCACGGATGAAATGGTGAAATACCAAACTGCACCAATTCCCTCAAACGCCCCATAGTTCAAATCTAAATATGTCAAACAAACAGTTTTTAATACACAGACATGAGAGCTGTGACGCACAGTTGACAAATATGTAAATATCAAATATTTTCATAAACATCATGAGATTGTGACTCTTGGACAACGTGGCACATACGGTATGTTTATCTGCTGTCAGTAGCTTGGACAGGTCTGCTATTTACCTTCACAAATTTACCGCTGACATTTTTTTCGTCAGTACAGGAAAGGTCAACAGCAACAGTTTGATTATTCAATAAACCCAGAAAAGAAAGATGAATGTTTTAAGTTGTATGTGGACATCCGTGAGCACGTATTTTCTCGCTTCTATCGCAGCTCGTAGTTTGTTTATGCGGTTAGCCATGTATACAGCCTGGAATCTGTACACATGTTCTCATTCTCTCCCGACTTCTCTTGTATGAAAGGTTGCGTGCTAAGTCGCGCTCGGCTAAGCCATCTGGAGCCAACAGCGCTCGGAGGCCAGGGCAGTGTAATTCAACACAAACATGACAAAAAAGAAGGCTCCAGGTGGAAAGCTCAAGCAAAAACCTCCCAGGAAGAGCGACTACTATTCTTTTTCTATAGCCATCGCAATCCCGCAGCTCTTGTTTGCCTAATCTTAGTTTTGCGAGTACAAAGCGGATGATTTGAAAACAGAAACAGAGTGATAGAAACGGGGCGAGATAAAAACAAAAAGACCCACGTTTCCCTCAAGGTCTGAAACTATCTTTTCCCAGACAAAAGAGTTTCAAAACACAACAGCAAGTATGCAGAAGTATCTCTACAGGTGTTTGTCAAAATCCTTGATAGGAGCATCTGGCGCTGATATAACGTATAACAAATCCTAGAAAGAACAGTCCTCTGAAACCATTTGGCTGCCAGATTCATTATCAGGTCAGAATCTCCAAAGAATTTGAAACAAACAAAAACTGTAAACACGCACGCAAAACCATGCAACAGATGCTTAACGTGATGGAAAAAACCGTACTCCGCCACGAGCCAAATAATCTCTCAGAAAGCACAACGTACACGCGCGTGATGTCATTGCTGTCGTGCTGGTCAGACAGGAGGTTATCAAAGCTCATGAGAGGAGAGATGAGGGTCTTGTGGACAAGGAGGTGTTTGTTTCTTATCTGCCCCAGCCTTGGCCCACCAAATCAGCTCTTGTCAACAGCAGAGAGAGAGGAAGTGTCGCTGCCGGCCGCCAGGATTTAACATGTGCCGTTTTTAACTCTGGAGGGGTACAAGCATGTAAAGAGCGTACGGCGATGTTAAGATGAAACAGACCTCAAGACACTACTATAAATACATGCAACAACGTGCCGACATATCGTGACAAAGTCGACCGGGTTAGCCGCGAGGATCCGAATCAATAAACCGCCTTTTGTTGTTCCTTAATTAAGTATTTACAGAACAGCGCACCTTCAAAGCCGTTTCGAGGTCTTTCCGCCATTATACTCGTACGTTTCGATTACTCATCGCCACACAAAAAGACATTTAGAAACAAAGGGCGGCTGACAGACCGCAAATCCATCCGTGACCAACCCTGTAAACAGCACCTGCACGCAAGTCATCTGCCCGCTCCATAAACACACACGACTTTGATCTCCAGCAGTTCTTGATGATAAGCGACTGTACTTTAATAAACTGTTTTCAATCTCAGAGCGTGTGAAGCCTATTTTTAAAGAAACAGACCCTTCAACGTGTTACCCTACATCACTCACATCTCAGAGTGCTTGCCCCGACCCCATGGCCCTGGAGGTGATGTGGGAAGATAATCTATCCGTCTCTCTCGATGTCCCCCTTACCTCATCTAGCACAGCTTTCCAGGAACGCCACAGTGACTGCTGTTTGTGCTTTGGAGTCCCTTAAACAAACACAGCTCTGTGGGGGTCACTGAACCTGCGGAATGATGCGCCGGTTGACCACTTTCTTCAAACAGCGTTCCAGTAATCGCTTCCAGAAACATTCAGCTTTTAGATACAAAACTGTATATTGTCAACACTGGTCGTGTTTTATAAAAATCGTTTCTCACCTGCTTTCCAGATACCTGGCCAAGCTGTCATCCGTGGGGAGCATATCCGACGAGGAAACGTGCGAGAAGCTCCGGGGGCTCATACAGAGGCAGGTTCAGATCTGCAAGCGCAACGTGGAGGTGATGGACGCCGTCCGGAGGGGCGCCCAGCTCGCCATCGACGAGTGCCAGTTTCAATTCCGCAACAGACGGTGGAACTGTTCTACGCTAGAGAGCGTTCCTGTGTTTGGCAAAGTGGTCACCCAAGGTAAACACCCTCTCGTTTGGACATTTTCATGCATGAAGTTGTGTGGATTGTTCATTTTTTTTGATCACAGGTACTAGGGAAGCTGCCTTTGTGTACGCCATATCAGCAGCTAGCGTAGCGTTCGCTGTGACCAGGGCCTGCAGTAGCGGGGAGCTGGATAAGTGCGGCTGTGACCGTAACGTGCACGGTGTCAGTCCAGAAGGTATGTGTGTTTTGGCCCTTAAAAATATATCTGATATAAATATAACGTATTAAATCTTTGACTGTCCATAGGTTTCCAGTGGTCAGGATGCTCTGACAACATCGCCTATGGAGTTGCTTTTTCTCAGTCCTTTGTGGATGTCAGAGAAAGAAGTAAAGGACAGTCCTCGAACCGTGCCCTGATGAATCTACATAACAATGAAGCAGGGAGAAAGGTAAGAGAAATCATTTTTTAGTAAACATTTATATTTTTTAGTCAAAAGATTCATCGCAATTAATCGCATCCGGAATAAAAGTTTGTGTTTACATAATATATGTCTGTGTACTGTGCATATGAATTTTGTATTTATAAAAACAAACCCATACATGTATATATTTAAGAAAAATATCAAATATAAAAATTAAATATATTTTCAATTATTGGTATATATAAATAAATACTTCTTAAATATATATAGGCCTACATGTATGTGTTTGTGTTTATAAATACAAAATAAATATGCAGACATCTATTATGTAAACACAAACTTTTATTCTGAATGCGATTAATCGCGACGAATCTTTTGACAGCCCTAATTTTTTTATAAACGTTATCCAACAGTATCCAGTTAACAGTTACCTTTACCATCCCAAGGCAATTCTGAATCACATGAGGGTGGAATGCAAGTGCCACGGTGTGTCAGGCTCCTGCGAAGTGAAGACCTGCTGGAAAGCCATGCCACCGTTCCGCAAGGTGGGCAACGTCATCAAGGAGAAATTCGACGGCGCGACAGAAGTGGAGCTTCGCAAAATCGGTACCACCAAGGTCCTTGTTCCACGGAACTCACAGTTCAAGCCACACACAGATGAAGATCTGGTGTACCTGGACCCAAGCCCCGACTTTTGCGAACACGACCCCAGAACGCCGGGGATACTGGGAACAGCGGGACGCTTTTGCAACAAGACCTCTAAGGCCATCGACGGCTGTGAGCTCATGTGCTGCGGTCGAGGGTTCCACACAGAAGAGGTGGAGGTGGTGGACCGCTGCAGCTGCAAGTTCCACTGGTGCTGCTACGTCAAGTGCAAACAGTGTCGCAAGATGGTCGAGATGCACACGTGTCGGTGATCCGTCGACGGCCCAATCGCTTCCTAGACACATACAAGAAAGGGAAGACACGGATATTCCCGAGCATTTCAAACAATGATAGAGGAACATGTCATACATGAGACACTTTAAAATATAGGGGCTTAAAATTGTTCTAAAACCTCAAGTCCCATTGAGAGTATTTTTCTCTCCTGTTTTCTCTTTTTTTCATGTGGTCGCTCTCTTATTTTTATATATATATATTTTTTAACTTATTGGAATGAAATAGAGAGTGAATTTTTAATGTGACATGCACCGGAGAGTGCCAGTGGGAACAAGGTTATTAACAGACATTGACCCGGACGGATTGGGGGCACATGAATATGGTGAAAGGTCACGGTTGGGACATCGGTTCCAAAAGCCTTTCTATTGTTAATGCTGCTTTAGGGTTTCATCTTGAAAGATGGACATTGAACTTTATGGAACACTACATGTTGGAATGGAGTCCAGATGTACATCTGCTTTATAAAGTAGAATGTTAAATACATGAGGCCAATCGTTCCTATATAGCTGTGATGCTGCTTGAATTCAAGAATCACTCACCAATAATGTACAGCTTTGGTCTTCTGTATACAAGTATTAAAGCCCCCTTTCTGCTTTTCTAGGGATGTAAACCAACTCCAAACAAGATGGAGTGGAAAGAAAAACAGTATCAAATTCATTAGGTGACCAACTATTGATGCAGACAGACAGACAGTGAGTTATAATCAGGCAAAAAAATGACAAAAATTGTTGACCCACAGATCTTGGGGTGCTTGGATCATGGATTCTGTGCACAAAAACACTAGCACTTTTCCTTACATACCACAAATAAACAAATCTCCAAGCATTCCCTTCACCATTAGTCAGATCAAGTGAGTTATTTATGGTGAATATACAATACCGTAAATCTGAGCTTTTCTTTAGTAAAAACTGCTATCAGTACGCTTTTAAAGAAACATAGATTTGTAAAGACTTATACACTGAAGAGGACTATATTTCATATGAATGTATGTTAAATTGAAATATATGCTGTGTCAAAGACTGACATCCTTGTTCTGTTTTTTATTGGGTTAAAATGGCTTTAATCAACTTGGACCACAAATCCAGTCTATTTTTATATAATCTTTTAATTGATGTATGATTTGTTAGAATAGGATATTTGGCCGAGATACAAGTATTTGAAAGAGCAGCGAGTAAAGCTTGTAGACGTTTTTCCGGCCATTTTTGTTCGCGATTTCACTTCATTGCATCTTGCAAAAATAAAGTTTTGATATATTTAAGGTAGAAAACGTACAACATATCTTTACTTAATATCCTAATGATTTTGGCATAAAAGAAAAATCAATCATTTTGACCCATACCATGTATTGTTTGGCTATTGCTACAAATATACCCGTACATATGACTGGTTTTGTGGTCCACGGTCACATATAGACATTGCCTCCCACCTAGCTTCTCTAAGCTTTGTCTTGTTTTACAATTTAACATACAGTAAGTTGAAATCTACACGTTTTAAAGTTTAATGCTGTCTTTCTGTCTAAACCAGCAATATCATCTACATGGTCATTATAATTATAATATCACGGCATTAGCCACACACAAACATTTTGCCCTGGTCGTACCAATCCGGCACACAGCTGCCTAGTGACACGGTTTCCACTGCACCCGGAGAGTCGTGCCATCATGCCAAGAACAATAAATATTTATAGAAACTATTCATGGAATAATGGCAGGAATGAAGGATGTTGGACATGCGCAAATGTGGTTCGGTGCTTCAACAAAGCCGCCCCAGAGATGACTTTCCTAAACTCGTGCCCGGTAGCTTGTAATAGAGCATTTTCCACTCATTTTGAAGGTCCGCCTTATTTTTGCAAAATTGAATATTACTTTTGTGGGATATGATACAGGTCCATTACGTGCATGAATTTATTAAGATATAGTTTTTGAGAGAACTGCTCAGCTCATTCTTTATTACCCTTGTTATGGGATAGCACACAATACATTCAGCTCATATAACTGAGACAGGTAGATTACACCCTCCGGTTTCTTCCCAGGTGAGCTAACAATTCACCTTTAATTCATGTTCAACATGTCATGTCATCACATCTTTTTCAGTTTTTACTGTACAAACCCGTGAACACGCCATGCTGTGGTCCAAAACAAACCCACCGTGAAATTGTACAAAGTTTCAGCCAAACATTAGTCTGCTTATATGCTTTCTCTGCTAAACTTTGTCTATACTGACGTCTCTTACCAAGACACATTGAGGAACAGGAAGAGGTGCTTAGAAAAGCAGCGGGTTCGCTTTTTTTTTATCGTGCACTGGGAAATTAAAGCGGGGGCATATCTGTGGAGAAATCCTCCGAATATCCAGCACATCCTGTATTTGTGGAAGCAGAAATATTGAATCCTAAAACACAAGTGTTTTTATTCATTGTTGATCTGTGCAGCTTCATGATTTATGCATGCGTGCAAAAACAAGAATGTCTAATGGTGACTTTTTAACATACCAAAGCAAAGACAACCTGCATTTGACCGTAATAATAATAATCTCTCCGATGGCTATTTGAGGAAAAATATGTAGGACACAATGCTTGAATGTGGAAGAATCAGTGTGTATGAGAATAGATCTAAAATGTGCTTGAGGGAGATTTCACTATGAGAAATCTAATCCTGTCAACAGAATGGCCCTGTCACCGCCTCTTTGATGGAAAATACCACACAGTAATTTAATATTTGGAAAGGCCTTTCCAGGGACATAACATAATTATCAACCTACAATTCAATAAAGGATCTCAAAGATCGGGGGCTTTAGCCTTTCAGCTACTTTTAATATGACTTTGGTCTCTGAACTTATCACAAGAATATTTGTTTGATTAGGCCGAGGCGTAAGTTAATGGTTGGTGTAATACAGTTTTTAAATACAGTATTGATATACCAACAATTACACATTTATTGAGGCAATGCATCAAAAAACGGTGCTTCATGATGCCATAGAAGAACCATTTTTGAATACTTTTCTGTTGCACAAAAGGTTCTTTGGATTATAAAAAAAATGCAAAAAATGACTTTTTATGACATTTATTAATTATTACATTTCAAAAGTCAACCTTATCAAGATCAAAGGTCATAGAGAACCACTCTTAATTCATTATAATTCACTTTGGATAATTCATGTGTGAGTACTGATGTATTCACTCACATTTACAGTCGGCAGGTGATGCGTCTGCAGAAAACACTCACTGTAGAAGATTCCAAGCGCAAGACCGACGTGCAAAAATGCTAGACGTAAAGCGCTCTTCTCTGCTCCCAGGCCTTCTTCGAAACTCGTAGATCTCCACCAACATACTTCTCATATTAAAAGAAAACAAGTTACTCAAATGAGACACATGTTTCTTGTTTGTGATGACAGTTGCAGTACCCCCTCCTCAAAGCATCAAACATTGTGCAACCAGAACCTCACTAAGATGTTATTGTGCTACCTGGTGCAGAAACTTGTTCCTAGTATTCATGCTAGCATACCTTTTTTTAATAGATTGACTAGAATTAACAGGGTTGTGCTATAGCTCAATGGATATCAAGTCATCTTGGCTAAGTATTTCTCATAGCAATGTTTATTCTTCTGATTTTTGTGTAAATGATTGAAGGTGGTTTCTAAACTACTTCAAACAACATCTTATACCTGTATATGCTTTGTCAAACAAGCATCAACCAATTAAGATTAAATGAAATCTTGTTCCTTACAAAGCTATTGTATGGTTTCAAAAATATTCTTGAATATAGCGCAAAATGTTATAAATCCTTCAAAATGTTGTTGGAAATAACATGAGAATGAATAAATGGCGATTTTTAGGCGAACTTGCGCTTTTGTGGCATAGCAGAACACAAGAATTAAGCTTTAAAACAGTTTACTTGTAAAATAATGCATTGTATTTTTAAATATTTTTACAATCCCAAACATGTGTTGGGAATGTGTTGAAAGTTGAGGCTGTGGACTGAGACGGCTACGAGCATTGAAAAATTACAGTCTTAAATCAAAATCCCACATGTCTTGCTCCCTTTGGCCATCTGTAACATGGCAACAAGCAGAACTCAAACTCAGTCTTGCATACCTGCCATGGCAGCGCTGTAAGAACACTCAGGCTGTCTTTATATTGGATCGACTTTGGGAACATTTTCCTCCTGAAATAAAGCTGATGTTGGTTCTACCCCCTTTGCGTCTACTTCAGTGGTTCTAAGCAGAGATTGCGATTTATTTTTGTAGAAACAATACGTTGTTCTAAAGTAGCTTTTTTGCACTTTTTAATCAATATTAAGAATAACATTAAGATTGTTAATTCGTTTGTCCAGCATTCAATTGTAAAAACTAAAAAAGCAGGCATATGAAATGCCTTTCTCTCTCTGTACAGGCCCGTAGTGCACCCACAGCGAGGAACAATGTTTTAAATCCAGAGAAGCCAAGAGTGACGGTTCTGATCATAAGTTTGGTTTATTGTGACGTGTTTATTCACTCGTTCAGATACGTGTGTCGCATCCACGGTCCGTTTCCAACAGTCACCACAGCGCAGATAAGAAACCCCTCAGGTGTGTTGGGATGTCTCGTGAAACCTCAGCTTGTGTTGACAGGCCGTCTCACGGAGCTCTGCGGCCTCGCTTCCATATTACAAATGCAGGACAACCATGTCCAAACTAGTGATACCAGCATGCAGTCTGAGTGCAGGTGGCTGGATTTCAGTTTGTGAGACAGAATGGATCTGTTTATGGCTGTTATTATTGTTTTGATATTTGTGACCTTGTGAGTCTCTACACCTGTGTACTGGTGGATTTCTGGTCATACAGAAAGTACCTTTAGAGTTTTAGGAATTGCATCATCTCTGAGATATGTGGATACAGCTTTTGATTCTTGACCGCCAGGCAGGGGGGCTTGCATCAGTCTTATATATCAGCTTATGATAAATGAGGCACTGTAGTGGAATTCCTCGGGATTCATAACAAAATAATACTTTGTGTTGAGACCGTTACAACGTGAAATTTCACACTGCGTATAACGCCAACCATTGCCAACAGGAATGGAAGTTTTGTTTAAGTAATTTGGGGTTTGGCTTTATTGAGTTTGAGTTCTGCTTGTTGCCATGTGGAGATGTGGGGTTTAGGACTCGGTAATTTTTCAATGCTCGTAGCCGTCTCAGTCCACAGCTTCGCCTTTCAACACATCCCCGACATGTTTGGCTTTGACTGGCACATCAGAGGCTTCAGCCAAGCCATCTTCCAGAGCAAGAGGGCATATCTGCAGTTACCTATGCTCGACAACACCATGACTTGAGCGCATCTCGATTATATTAAAAGGTTTTGTAACCCATCAGGGTTTAGCCTTTAAATGTAATCGGCCCTTCCCAGGGCAATGCCTATGACACGGCCTTTAGACGTGATGAAGAGAAACATGTCATCCTTTAAAGAGAGCACGATCTGTTCCTTTTATAACCCACCCCATGACATGACCTATAAAACTAACAGACCAAGCAAGAAATAATGACATATTTACACTTAAAAGACTAAATATTTTGTTCATATTCTTATTAAAATAGAAATTGTGAATGCTTAATCATAATAAAATTGTCAATGCAAAAAAAGGATCCTTCACTTTGGATGTTGGAGCGAAATGTGACCCTGACACGTTCTTGACAACTTTCACCGAGATTCACCCGAGAAGTTGAGCGCGAGTTTACAGAACACAATGACGACAGCGCAGCTGGGGATGTTTTCATAACAGACAGCTTCTGCGTTGCAGTTCTGGCAAAGTTGTCAATTAGATCCGAGCTGTAGACTGATAATGAGCGAACTTCTGCAGGTGGACACCCCCACAAAACCACACGCAGGAATGTCTGTCATTCCACACATAATTGATGGCTTTCTGCGGCTGTTAAGCACAAGTGTACTCTTACAGCCATCCCGCTAAACGCTCAGGGAATGTAAAATAATAACATTGGAGCAGAACGTGTTAGACATGGTGATGAATGTGCAGAAAGACGACATCATTTCTTCGTATGAAACCTAGTCAGGAGTTTGACATGTATGAACGATCAATATGAGTCCAGGTTTAAATTTGTAAAATCATTTCGATCTACAGTTCATGGGAAAACCTCCCCATTTTGTGTTTTGTTTTATTAATACTACATTAAATACTCCATGATTCTGCTATGCTGAATGCGCATTTTGGATGCTGCGCAAAAATAATAATATACAGCCAGGTGACGATTTAAGATCAATTTTGAGCAATTCAGTACATTTCTTTACGCAACATTTTTGAAGGGGTGTTGTGGCATACTGGTTAAGGATAACAGCTGGTAAATAGAAAACTGATTTATTCCCTGAAAGGTGCAAGTCATGAATACTCAACAAGAAAAAATAATCCAGCTGTTCTTTCCTGTGGGCATAAAGTGTTAGACACATAAGTCACTGGGAAATATGGAAGTTAAACCTTCCCCAAGACAGATTTCTGTTATAATGCGCTCTGCTAAAACTCTGTCCTACAGCACACCCTGCTGGCAAAGAATGCTTAACACAACTGAGGTCAAGGTATCATACTGACCACTATACTGTCTGGCTGATGTTCATGAAAACAACCACTAACAGAAGTCTGATGTAACTGGTGGAAGTAGGACAATGACTGCTGAAACCTGACTTTTAAAAACGAGACAAAGGAAACCATTTTAGGAGAGGTGTATCACGAGTTGTCATATTGTATCACCTTAAGACATGGATATTAAAACAGGAACATAATCAAAGGCAATTAAGGTATAAGTTTAATATTTTTTCTCAAAAGAATGCATATACAGTACAAAGGAGAGACTTCATACAGAGCATTTGGTTTACACCAAAATAAAAACCAAAAAACTAGGAAGAGGTGAAGACTGGAAACCAAAAACCTCTGATCCACTTGCGGTGCACTACTACACTTGGTTCTGTTGAGGGATTTACATCTGTCAGAGAGGTTAGAAGGAACTACTATACATACTTCAAATGTGTTCCTATTGTAAAATCACAAGTGGATCAGAGATTTGCTGCCAACCAGCCCTAAACGAATGAAAGGGGTAAACCTTTATCAAAGAAATTTAAAATAAACAACAGAAAAACAAACAAATGAAAAACATTTGGTAAAAACAACTGGAGCTTACAACAATTTGTCAGCTTACATTATTATTAATGAAATGTTAACCTATCCAAAGGAACCAGGAGGTTTACCTACATGCATCACAAGTTCTGGAAAAATCGCTTCCATGGTCCCTAGCGACGCATTCGAACACGCCACATGTTCTGCTAACACTGTTAGAAAGTTCCCTGCTTGAGATAGGCCAATCACTGCGAGGAGTATATTTATCCATGGAAAACAACTGAGCCGTATACATCTATCCCAGATGCCTATTAAAGTGAATATTGGCAAAGAAAAAGGAGCTATCATTTCTAAGCACTTCAGGTGATATTGTTGAAGGGTGAGACGAGGACTACAAACGGCTCTAGTGCGTGTCTCGAAATACGGTTAAGTCTGGGCTAGTGACATCTCAGCTTATGTCAGACAACTGTTTGCACAGACAACGGCAACAGATACGACCTAAAACTACTTAAGACAGGTCACTGAGCGTCTGCAAAGCATTACTGTAAAATTCACCCATTTACGTGACAAAATTCAGCTGGCAGCATCTCACCATGAAGTACAGAAGTAAGCCCCCAGGAATCAAAACTAAAAAGGCCCTCTAGGCTTTTTTTATATTAACGGGCATGTGGGTAGTTTGCGTGTGTTTACGTGTACATGTGCATGGTTGGGTAGTCTTATATCTTTATTGCGGAGCTTTTTTTACACATTGCTTTTGAAGTGTAAAGCTGTGGATCAGCCTTAGCAGAGCACAGAGGGGAGAGAGGGAGGAAGGGGGAGATGGGAATAGAGAACTCATAGCAGCACACATTTGCGCTTCTTCTTGGGCTCGGGGGGCTCCAGGGCTGCCAAAATCGCCTCATCAAATACGTTCTTTAGTCCTTTCTGTGAACACAAAGCAAGGGAGATATGGACACTCAACATGGGTCAACACACAGACAAAAAGCAAAATTAGATGACAGGGCTGGGAATGAAATGAAACTTGCTGCTGGGGTAACATGACTGGATATAGAAGCGCTGTTTGATAAGTAGGAGTGGACGAAACAGCTTTAAAAAAATAATAATAGAGGTGCCCAAACATTCACTGAAGAATCAAAATGATTTAAGAATGATTTTCCATTGATATGCATCAATATATCAATACACGGTAAATAAATATTTACCAAACTACACCAGAATTTTTAACTGATTCACTGACTTCAATCAAATTTTGCTAGAGTCGGAATTGCAAGACTGATAACGTTGTCTTTAGAGACAAATATTTCAGCTCTAGCTCTAGCTGAAAAATGTAAATTTATACAGCAGACTGTGGACACCTGAAAATGAGAAACATTTAAAAAACATTTGCAACAAATAGGCATAAAATAAATAGTGGATGTGAAATGAAAAACAAAATGCACATGCCGCAGGGGTCATACTGACAGCGAGATCAAGAACTACGGTGGCAAAATGAGCAAATCAATATCAGTAAGTGTCCAAACGATAATCAAAAAGAATTTTCAACTGGTTGTCCCATCTCTTACAATGGATCGCTTTAAAACCAACTAAAATAGCCATGCTGAGCTGTCATTCTGACATAACAAGGTGTCAAACAAGAAAGTGGAAGCAGGCAAGCACAGGCTCAGAGACCGAAGGGTTGGTGAGGTGAAGGGCCAGCCAAACAGAAACTCAAGCCTCTGGGTAAAACAACAAACATACACACAAACAAATGATATTGAGAGAATGTAAGCTGTTGTGTGACAAGACTGCCCTAATCTGGGCACAGAGTAAACTACACCGTTACAATCTCTATTGTTTGCTGACAAAAGTCTGGTGACAGCTAAAGCGAGAGAATACACCGCTTTGTGCACGTGCCTGTTGAAACAATAAGTATAAAGGAAATTTCCTTCAGAAGAATAGACTGAGAAGATATTGTTAAGTCCAAAGTGGTTAGCAGGGCTGTAACAAGGTCTCACTGTTAGCCATAAAGAAGAGTTTATCTGTGAACAACTGGTGGAAGGTCCACTTTGTACAATAAGACACTGTGGATAATGTTTAACAATGTAAAATGTACACCCACCTCCAGAACCAATCATATTCCTCTGGTGCAAACGCATCAGTATTTTATAAAAAAAAAAAGACACTTGAAGTAATTGCAATTGCAGCTGTCCTTTATTAATGGCACAAATCATTTCACAAGATTATATTAAGCCATAGAAACTCTCAAGACGATGTATGGATAGGAATGGCACCAAATTGTAAACTGTAGCCATAGGTTATTAAGATTAGAATTACCTTTATAATACAATTGATGTAGTACAAAATAAATACACTGACAAAGAATCATGATTAGGAATGTATTAAAACTGAGCAGCTTCATTTGAGCTTTTTCTGCTCTTAAATAACAATAAAGAAAGACTATGAATGATCAAATGTCTAAACGCAACATATTAATACTTAAGAGCAAAATCTACATATGCAACCCATCGTTGTAAACTTTCACAATTTTTAATTTTTGAAACAAAGTGCAAAGCAAAAGAAACTACTATGGAAAGAAGACAAATGTCATACCAATGATCGAGGTTTAACTTAGCGTCCCCGATATTACAGAAACAGTAGAAAAAGGAAAATTCAATGGCATAAGCAAACAAGTAGCTCTTTAGTGTTGGTGAAATTAGTTACATATTGTCACTTTAGAGATTGGGAAACTTGTCATTTCTGTGAAGCAAGAGGTAACTAAAGGAAGCAGCAAACAGGAGTGGGGCATTAGAAAGAGACAGAGAGGTTTTAAAATATACAACACTTCCGTTTTCGCTGCGTTTCAGGAGGTTCGAGTGCAGCTAGGATAGCTTCATCAAATACATTCTTCAGACCTCGCTACGAAGACAGGAGGGGAGGGAAAGAGAATAAAGCAGCAAGGTTAGCAGTTACAGAAATCAGATGAAAAAGAGGAGAGAGCAGATGTAAAAGAGGAACTAGCACATTTCATAAGAACACAGCAGCTAGACTCATTGAGAGGAAACTGAGGGACAAGAACAGCAGAATCAAGCGTTTGTTGCACAATTAGAAACCTTACCAGTAAAGTAGACACGCAAACTTTTACGCACAAGTTTGAAAGTGAAGCATACACTCGCCGGAGTGAAAAGACTATAAGATCCCAGTTTGATTACCAGAGTCAGTCTCGAGTCATTTACAGATCAGGCTACCAAAAAGCGTAAACTTTTGTATTGCTTTTAGAGGTTAATGAAACATTGCATGCATAGATACCATGTAGGCCTTTCAATAATAAAATAACTATATTGACACCCTGGTAACTGTGCGGCATTATTGTGTAACTGCAGATTTTTATGCCAACTGCAAGACATACAAAATTTAAAAAGACTGTAAAAACACTCCAATTACAATCTTCTAATCCAAACAGCCATCAAATGTAAATTTATAAAATATACTATACAAATCAGTGATCCAAAACATTTGGCAGACATATTTACTAATACACTGCAAACAAGTGGTTTGTTTATATTAGAAAAAAGTAAAACACGAGAATTTTTTTTATCAAAATATAACTTTCACCTCGACACAACATTAAAAAGGCAACGTGGGTAGGGAAAACAAGGTTATTACATACCCAATGTTCACTATCCAGTCAAATTCTGACAGATAACATCAAATGTCAGAGTACATTATTTTAGATTTTTCAGTTTTACTTTAAGACACATAAATCACATGTCAGGTGATCAAACAATCCAACGGTTCTCTGAGGCAAATGCTATAATGCTTCCACTTTCTTGTCTCAACACAAGGATACATAAAAGGTAACAATTTACATTTATTCATTTGGCAGACGCTTTTATCCAAAGCGACTTACAATTGAGGAAAATAGCAAGCGATTCGTCTAAGTAAGCAATATATCAACTAGTTAGCAACTAGCTGAATTTAGATTCAGCTAGTAACTTTTTGCCTACATCGACAGTTCATTTCTACCAGTTAAACAGCCAATATCATTGTGGATATCAACAACCAACCAAAGAGACAGTTTCTGTTGGCAATGTAGATGAAATATGTTCATGCACATTTATGATCTCATGTATGTGCTCTGCGTGACAGTGAGACTCACCTGTGTCAGAGCGGAGCACTCCACGTATTTAACAGCCTTCAAATCACGAGCCAGCTTCTCTGCTGTCTCCGGAGTGATGGGTTTCTGTTTGTTCTTGGCAAGCTTCTCAATGGTTGAGGGATCATCTCTCAGATCGATTTGTGTCCCCACCAGCAAGAAGGGGGTCTTTGGACAGTGGTGGGTGATTTCAGGTACCCACTAAAGGAGCAGATTTATGAATTAGTGCGTTTAATGCTTTGACATGAACACTGTTTTCAAACTATGCACAACATTTGAAAACACTATTTTTGCTGGCACAGATACTACTTGACTTTTTACACAGATATGTAAAGTGGGAATTTCAATAAATTAGATATGTAGGACGTGTCCATGTTGGACAATATGAACGGAAATAAACCAAATGACCGTCGACCACAAATAAAACTGTGGGAACAGCAGTAAAAGCAGTATACAAGCTCACCTTTTCTTTGACATTTTCAAACGAAGAAGGTGATACAACTGAGAAACAGACTAAGAAGACATCTGTCTGGGGGTAGCTCAAGGGTCGTAATCTATCGTAATCTTCCTGACCTGCAGAGATATGGAAATAAAAGAATAAATCATGTATTTGAGCATCTGAGCACTGCAGAGCAGCTAAGGAAGATTGTTTAATCATACGCCTGAGGGTGGAATTGAGCATGAACAGAGACGGAGACTCTGGGTCCCACAGTACTCCCGAAAAAAGCATTTTAAAGCTCAACCACCCTCCACAGGAATGTGTGGAATTTCACAAGGCTCCCAACATCTAATTTCTATAACAATGACAATCACCATGTTTTTTCCACATCTGCTTACAAACTTCACCCTCAAATAAATTCATTGCGCAGAGACCACATGAGAATGCACTTGCGTCAATTAAAATTAACCAGTTGATTTTTACTGTACCTGCAGTGTCAAACAGTCCAAGAGTGTACGGCTCGCCACCAATCATAACCGTAACTGCATAGTTATCAAAGACCTGTAATGAAGGCAAAGAAAGTCTCCATTGTACATTTGGAAAGAACATATCTTTTGTTTCCACGAGGACCAAACTAATCTTTAAAGCCACTGAGTTCTGGCAAAGAATTACAGAAACAGCATTTTGCAAGACATGACAAGACATTCAAACAATATCAAACAAACCAACATGGACAGAAATGGGAAACCAATACTCACCGTTGGTACATATTCCGAAGGGAATTTATTAGTTGTATAGGAGATTAATAGACAGGTTTTACCCACGGCACCATCGCCAACAACAACACACTTGATCGTCTGCATAGCTGTGCTTTTTTAAATCCACTGCTCTCATTCAAGATCTGCAAATGAGTGAGGAAAAAAACAAGCGGTCATAAAAGACTTGTCATAAACAGTGTTTCAAATAGAGATGTTCCGATACCATTTTTTCCTATGCCGATTCCGATACCTGTGCTCAGGGACCAGGGTATCGGCCGATACCGAGTACTGATCCGATACCTGGGTGTGTATCTGTATTAGGGTTGGCTCGATACCAAAATTTTGGCCTCGGTACAGTACCAGAATCTAATACCGGTAATATCGGTACCAAATCGGTACTATAGGTGATCAATAAACAGCCCCAAAATATAAATTAATTGAACATATATATATATATATATATATATATATATATATATATATATATTAAGAAGACTGCATGAAACTGCAGAAACAATCGTGTTGCTTTAATGCATATATTGTTTTATAGCTATATTATTATAGCACACTTATTAATTTTTACACTTTTACACTTTTAACTGTATTACTAAAAATGCTTTGGTTATATAGACTTATCATACATGACATTTTGAACAACAATTAAATTTTTTAAGTAGGTCTATTTAACATTAGGCTAGCATTCAAGATGAAATCTGAATGATCAATTTGGATAAAAGCGTCTGCCAAATGAATAAATGTCAATAAAAAACAAAACTGCACACTCTTCAATATAGATTTATTAGATTACTGTCACTTCAAGACATAATGCTGATACATATTTATTTAAGACATAACCGACTGTGCTTAAATGAACCTTGTGTTTTTGACATAACATTGTTTGTATTTTACAGAATAAGCACAGGACGTGAAAGAGAACTTCTGTTCTGTACACGCGCTGCGGGACACTGTATGTGCGAGCTCAGAGAACAACAGCATTTAAGCAGAAGTAACATAGCTTGAAGGTTTAAACTAGCAAGATGCAAAAAACGCATGCAAATAATAAACGTTCATGATTATTAGTAGGCTAACTGAGATATATACACTGTTTAATGATTTTGTAAAAACGCATTGCGCATCATGTTGCATGTACATACATGTAGAATGTACAATGTAGCACAATTTAATGATCTCTCTGTAAAAGTAGAGAGAAAGAGCCAGATTTGCGGGTCGCTCACATAACACTAGTTGTAATAAATCACTCGCACTGTAGCGGCTATCACTAGTGAGAGCCGTGTTTAGCGCAATCCATATTGTTCTTCTCCGTTGCCGGTTTCGCGTCAGTTCTGTGCCATACTGCCGCATAGCGGTGAACTTCGGAAAAGCAGCGTATCAAGTACCGAAATGAGCATAATCCTGGTATTGAACCGTTTGAAATCTAAACTGTACCGGTAATTTTCCAGTACCGGTTTACCGCGCAACCCTAATCTGTATTGATATAATTATTTTATGGTGTGCTTCAGACTTACCACTTAATAAAACATGAGCAAATACATACAGTAAAATGGAGTATTTTTATTAACTGAAAGTAATATTATTTATTAACAGTGATGAAAGGGAAAAGGAAATCCAACTTCAAATCAATTGAGTTGAATTGAACTGCAAAAATTCTTATTCCTAGACAAACTAATAATAGTACTATACCACAATGTAAATTGAATTGCTTAATCATCCAAACCACATTTGATTCTGTTCAGTCTGTTGTACAACAGTAAATTCACAACAGTAAAATTGTAATCTCACACATTTGTGTCAACCTAAAGAGACTAAATGAGTTATTACTCTAAAGTGTGTATAGTAGTAAGCATCAGACACTGTGACAGACCTGCCTGTTATCTACAAAATGTGAGAAATGACTGCAGAAAGTATATTAGTCACACTCAATTCTGCAGCCTTCAACTTCTCAAGGACTGTAACCAATGACATGCACAAATGTGATCGGTAATGAGATCACGTTTGTATGCATTCATGCAAACTGTGCGCTGCTGACTGAGGCATGATTTGTTTTTTCTATTTAAACATCTAATGTAAACAACAACTTAACACAATCAAGATCATTAAGAGTTTAAAGCAGTACAATGTCATTTTTCAAGCTTAAAAAAATTGTTTGGGTCGGTACACACAGCCCCGCCCATCCCATGCCTGCAGAAGTGCGCGATATGGTTTTCATACAATGCTGCCCATAGGGAAACTTATACAGCAACATTATTTGCAACATTTGTGAAAGACAATTGTGTTTATCAATGCCGCTTTAATATTTTACACGTTAAAACAAACACAGTCCGATTATTGAATGTTTAGTTAATACATGGTGTATGTGATTTCACCACTGGAGCGAAACTAAACCTAGTATAGTCAGGCTGTTTCTAGTTATCAAACTATTAATAAAAAATATATATTGTTAAAAAAATAAAATTTATAATATAAATAGCATTAAAGAGATTTATTTTCATCGTTAGTTTTTCCAAAATTTTTGCTGTCAAAAATGTCAAACATTACAGGAGGACACATGCACAATTTATTTGTCAACTACCTATCCAAATATACATTATCATATGTTGTCACTGCACCAGATAAGAAATAGGACAAGTCAAATATTTGCCCTAAAAAAGGTTGGTGTGAAAATAATGTCTAAAATCACCTTGGGATGAAAAACTGCAAAACCTTTGTGATTTGTTTGCAGATGCCACTTGTTTTAACTTTTTCATAATGCATCCAAATATGATTTTGTGCACCACTGTATGTCCTATTTTTATGACAGAAGAGATCCTATCAATAAAGGCCAAAGCAAATAACTGATCCCATCTAACTGAAAGGCTCACATTTTTTCCAAACCAAAAAGAAACCCACAAACATTAAAATGATACAGTGCAATAAAACACAAAACCTCTAACAACAACGAAGCATAAAACCAAACAACAAACATTTTTATTCCTTTCAACTGTACATTTTACATTCCAAACAACCCTATCTGACCCCCATTCTGCTGGGACAGCCGTCCCCTTCCCCCTTCGGATTGTGGATCACTGCGGCTTTAAACTCGAGCATAACGTCATCGATTCAGACGCATCACGTACAGAGGGGACGACAGTACGCTAAACCACCGGCCACACAACCAAGACCCAAGCCTGTGGATAGCACACAGCAAGGGAGAAAGGAAAGACGCCAATTGCCTTTTCCCAATGTGCGTAGCTAGGGGAAGCTGGGAGAAGAGACGTGAGACGACCACTTCCTGCTGTTCGCGCCGCGCCTGAGAGGTGGCTAAGCCCCTGCAGAGCTCTGCAGCAATCTGAGCATTCACAAGCTCACAGATGGTCAGGACGAGGAGATGGCAGTCCATCCCGGCTGTTTCCTTCCCCTCAAACATTGCAATGTGCGGAAGTCAGGCCTGACCTCAATCCACTGTTAGCGGCAAGCCCACAAGCAAAACAATATTCAAGGTCCTCTGGTGACTGCTGTTACCTGTCAACATAACTCATGTGAGTTGTAATAAGTGTTGTAATGATGCCATGTTGTATATGGGTAGTTGACAAATGACAAGAGGAGAGCAAATATTTTGAAAAAACTAACAATGAAAATAAATCTCTCTTTTGCTAATTATAATCTATATAATGAAATAATATATTACTAACAGTTTGCTTTCAGAATTTTTGCTGTCATACCATAGGACACATGGACAGTTTAATTTGTCAACTACCAATATACAAATATCTAGCATCTCCCTGAAATATTAAGTTAGTTAAGTCACATGCTCAAAACTTTATTAGTCCAAAATCACAAATCCACAACAATCAGGGCAAATTGTTGTCACATGCAAGTGCCGAGTTCTGTAGGCCAAACTTCAGATCGGTTTACATTTACATTTACATTTATTCATTTGGCAGACGCTTTTATCCAAAGCGACTTACAATTGAGGAAAACAGCAAGCGATTCGTCGAAGTAAGCAATATTCACGAGAAGTGCTAGTAATACAACATTTCAGATACAACCTCAAGATAGTATAAGCAGGTTTCAGCAACAGACCAGGTCCAGACAGTAAAATCAGGGTGGATTTGGATCAGGGTGGATTTGGATCAGCCTATGCTGCAAATCAACCTTACCCCAATTATTTATTTTGCTCAAATCCAGCTGATTTATAGGGCATAAATCATATTCGCCCATATTCAGTTATATACGCCTAATATTAGTGCTATAAGAACATATTTGTGCCACGTTAAAGGTGTTCATTCAAAGAGTTACTCATTCAACATTCTTCCTTTCTTAAGTTTGACAATTCATTTGTGGTAGGAAAAAGCATTTCCCCAATGACCACAAGCGAGAGGAACTTGTTGCAAAACACATCATTATGCAAGGAAAACTTCCTGCGTCTTGTCATTTTTCTTTAAATTCATCATCCATCTACTAATCCTTATACATTTATTTTATAGACAAAAAAATATGTATAATTGGTAATAGGTCTTTTCACATCATAATTTCTTTATGGAGAAATCCAGCTGAAGACAGGACCATGGATGCAAGTATCCATCATTACTGCCAAAATCTATAAAAGGCAATAAATCATCTTACATGAATGCAAACACATATATTATATTATATATACACACACACACACACACACACACACACACACACACACACAACTACATGTATACATATGCCCAAAACATATATGATGAGAATTATGTATGCTAGAGTAGAGATTAAATTGGCTAAATTTACAAAATGTTGCTGAAATCAACAATAACACTATTGCTCACTGTCATTCATGCCAAACACACACAAATACCGATTCAATGCCAAACAATTAATAATAAATCAATATTTCAATTCCCAATGATGCTGGGTAACTGTATAAGACCTTGGCACCACATTTTAACTGACCATATCTGCACTGCAACATTTCTTTATAATATCCACAAAAACAAAGTATGACTGACACAGATACAAAGTGATACAATATAATAAAACAACAACAAAATATGAATGATAATAAACGATGACAGTTAGCTGTGAATGTCTGTGAATGTCCATAACGGATGCAGATTCAAAGGCAGTAACGTTAGGCCTTTATGTTTAATGCAAATGTGCTGTACATGAAGTATTATTTTGGAATAGTAATTATTCATTTTAAAATAATAGACTGTTGCTGCAAAAGTGTCTGAAGTCAAATCTGAGCGGTTCTCCTCAGCCTCAGCTAGCAGCCTGTGCTAACTGCCCTACGGTTTTATATAACACGTTTCATTCCTTAAATTCCCTTCAAAAATATCTCTATTTGTAGCCTCAGCAATCAGAAATCGAAACTTCAACACATTTAGGAATGATATAGGTTAACGTAAAAGAAATAAGGGTAGTATTTTAAGAGTCATTGGCACTCACCGTATCCTTTCTGTTTATTTCTCTGCGCCGGGCGTTGGCAGGTCCGCTAGCTCGGGGTTTCCCGTACTGAAGAGCAGGGGCGCTCTGCGTCACTTTATCGCACTATTATATTATACTTATAAATTACTTTATTAAAATAAAATCAATTACCAATGTGAAAAGACTTTAAATACATGTGGACTTTTGCTTTTTATATGCATTGCCCTCATGTGCATAGTTATGCATAGTTAAAGTGTGGTAAGAAATAAGGAAAATGTCCAAACATGGAAAACAAATGTTATGGCTTTTCTTTTGTTACATTTTTATTGTGTATTGTTTATTGCAATGACTATTATTACTAAATTATTCGTTGTTCTTATTAACACCACGAGAATGGCAACACAACATACAAAAAGCATAAATTATAAAAATGAAAAATTTGAATACAAAACACTGCTGTTGTTTTAAATATACAAATAAATGTATTGATTTATTAAAAAAAACGATTCACTCACAGCATGTGTTAAGGTACAATGGCAGCAATAAACGATTAACAAAAGTTTTTTTTTTTTTTTTTTACATATTATTATAAAACACAGTGTTTAACAAAACGTACATAGTATTATTACGTTAATTTGTTTAATTTATTAATTAAAGTTTCTTTTTTGGACAACTTTAACTTTTCGAAGAACCACACGATGGCAGTAAAGAAACAAGGTCAATCCACCGTACCAAAATAAAAGTCATGTTATATTCGATTAGTAATAAGTAATCGAAAAATAAAATAAAAAGCTAATCTATATGATTTAACTCTTATACTATACAAATCTATAAATTGTACACCTTGAGGCCATCGTGTGAGGTGATTTGCTTAAATTTAACGTGACAAAATATTTGTAAGACATTTATTTTGAAGTGTAGTACTTCGTTCTCTACGTGGTTTATCATATGACAGTTTGCGAACGCATGATTTTCGGATACGACAGTAGATTGAAGATTCATAGTAATTTATAACATTTATGTTGTTAACGTTACATTTGAAAGGTGGGTTTTTAAATATTACAATATGGCTTGTTTGCATTTAATTTCGTTTTGACAAAGTATCATATCAATAAACAGCGTTCTTGTAATCTGCTGTCACAGTTTTTCTCCATCATGACTATTGGAGACCTGTGGGATCAGAGAATATCCGCTTTTCTACTGAGCCCGTCTCAGTTTTTGTCTGCAACCACAGTTGAAATTTTCCTGGCTGAGCTGTTAAGAGAACTGAGAAATGATAAAGCAAATGATCAACTTAAGGTAATGAAAACAAACACAGACAAATAGTTATAATGCATTTCTAACATTTTTTTTACTTTAAACTTTAATCATGTATGTATTTATTTAGGGAACGTATACCATATTTCTTTGACTCTGGATTTGGAGTGAAATTTGATTTAGACATGTTTTTGACAGTTTGCAGTAAACGGGTCCTTACAAAAAGTGCTTAAACTCACCATTGTACAAAAAAAGTTTTTATTAGTTTTACAGTAATCTCCACAAATGTACAGTTTGCATCTTTTTAAGCTATATAATTAACCCCACAAACGTCACATTTATTTGTATTGTGCTGTTCACAATGATCCAAAATAAAAAGATCCAATTAATATTTTTGGGTGAACTGTTCGTGTAATAGCTCTATTAGTTTTGTTGAAATGGTGTGCACATTTTTTCTTCTTTTTCTTTATAAGATCCTCCTTGTGTCTGTACTACTGGAGCATCCAACCATCCTCTGTCCTTCTGCCTCCGTGGGGGAGGAAACTGCCCTGGAACTGATGTCAGTATACACCCACACAGCACAGAAATCCATCATCCTCAAGTGCAATGTAATGCTGGCCATCACTGACATCATAATATGCACATCTTGCCTGGCCAGCCGCACAAAGATGGCTGAGGATTGGTTAGACCTTCTGTTTCAAACAATTCAGGACACAAACGACTACAGATGCGGGTTAAGCCAGCAGCCTTTAAGAGCCACCGCATGTGACTGCCTACGAGAAATGGAGACGTGCAATCCTGGACTTCTCTCTCAAAAATTAGAGGTCCTGTATCTTCTGAAACATCAGGAAACTGCAGTTCTCCATCAGTCGTACTGCTTGCTATATGCATTAGGGCTGAAGAACGCCGTACGGATCTTGACGAACCAGAATGATGTAACCGATTTAGAGTTGAAGAGTGTTTTAGGAGGAAACGAAGGGTTTGCGTGGAAAAATAACCCAACACTTTTAACCCCGTTGCCGATAAACGTGATGGTGCATGTGCCAAGCCTACCGCCAGGATTGGATTGTAAAGAACTTAAGTCTATAATGTCTTCACTTCTAGAGGAGTCTTACCTCCTAACACCCATTTCTCAGTCTGCCCTGCTCAGGGATCTCGTGGAAATCGTAGCCATGGTGCCAGGACTCTCTCCAGCGCTATTCAAATCGCAGCTTCTACGACTTTTTGGTACTGCAGAGGTTGAGCTCATGCACGCTACTCTGTTCATGAAAGACACGTTCACCGACAGCCTGTTCACCGCAGAGGATGAGAACTTCCTGCTGAAGCGTCTGGTGGGCATGGCGCAACATCCGCTCCTTCGAATTCCAGAGAAACTCTTTTATATGGACTGCATCCTTCACTTTCCTGAAAACAGACCCATATCCAGCACCTCTGAGGAGAGTTTACCTGTGCTGGTTACACCCCGACTGGCTGCATCTCTTCTTCCAACCGTTTTCAACGACAGCGCTACCATGCTTTGCAGACTAAACCTTCTGTGTCTGGTGCACTTAGAAGCTGACGAAGGAGAAGCAGACAAAGGAATCAGTTACTTGTTCGATCACATAATGGCACTTCTGAAAATCGTCGACAACGACGGAAGCAGAGAAGTGGTGGTGACCTCATTTAGGGCGTCGTTTATGTTTCTCATTCACTTCAACGGCATGGTGGAACTCGCGGAGAAGCTAATAAACAAATTGTGCGACCTGTATTCCAGACATTGTCGTCTCGCTCCGCACCTGATCGGCCTCGCTGATCAAATCCAGGAACGTCTGAATGATCCCATCTGGACCGTGAAGTTGCTGAGCGGCCTTCAGAAACACATTATGGAAATGCCTCCGTTGCAGCTGACCATTCATAATTTGAGCTGGCACCTGAAAGTGTTGAAAAGAGTAGCGAAAGAAGGCCAGATCACACAGAGGAACACGATCTATCTACTTCTCAATGTTCTCATCAATTCCAACTTGTGCGAAAGAGGAAACTGGCAGGTGGGAAATGCGGTCCTCGCAGTGTGTCGCAACCTATTGAAGCACCCTTCCATTGATCGAGTGTTTATCGAGCTAGCTGACCTTCTGCAATACATGTCGGTTCACTACGACGACACGGACATTAAAGATCACGCTCGTTTTTACTACACGTTGCTCGCCAACCTTTCGTGGGAAAAGCTGACGGGGGTTCTCGCCAAAGGACCCGATGGAGGACGTGCTAAAGAGCGCTCGCATTCTGCCATTATGGCTGAGAGTGAAGGACTTGCCAACAACCTGACGGTACACAAAACCGAACGTCGTGTTCTGCAACTCATCGAGGTGCAAAAAACCTCAAATAGTGATTTGACAAGTTCAGAGTCATTGGGGGAAGATGAAGAGGAGAGAAATTGGTTGGAGGTTTATCAGGAACAGTTTAAGAAGCCTGGTTTTGGTTCTGAGGTCACTTTAAGGTACAATCTCACTCATGCAGGGGAAACTAATGCTTTATTCAATCAAATATTTACTATCTGTCTGCACTTTGAGCTGAAAGACTCAAACTATGGAAAGATAAGTGACATACATGTACCGTGTGTGTTTAGAGACAGAAAACCTCCAGAGGTCAGCGTCATACTCAAACCCTATCAGCCGTACCCAACAACTCTGTGTGTCAGTGCCATATTTACCACACAAGATGGCCGTTCCTGGCACACGCAGCTGCCCGATGTAAGCGTTTCATTCCCAGAGATCTTTCTTCCTGTACCTGTGCCGTGTAACTCGTCACGCAGGTGTAAAGTGGAAGTGTTTGACCGCATGTGGGAGACCATAGCCTCCGGGAATTCTGACAGGTCTGACATCAGTCTGTTCTGCTTCAAGAACAGAGACGAGAGTCTGAGTGATTTGATCAAGACACATTTTGAAAGTTACCTGATTGAGGAAAAGCAGAGCGAGAGATCGTGGAAAGTCTTGTTCTTCCTTTCACCAACGTTTCATGTTCTGCTGATGATCAGACAGGCGGAGGACGCAGTTCAGGTCAGCATCGCAACAGACAACTGGGAGCTTTTACCTTTTGTGAACTCCTACCTACAAAATATTACTGATGCAGAACAGTAACGGATGATAAAATTCACCTTTGCAATTCTTCATTTAAATGCTTTTAATTGCATTTATTTTGATTCAACACCATTTCAACAGAATATTTGTGTATATAAAATTATTGTATATAAACATGTTTGACTAAAAAGTCTAATAAAGTGTTTCTGAGCACATATACTTTCATTTCATGTGATGTGTATGCACACATTTTCCACTGCCCATAAAATCATTACAAGTTCGATCAACATAATTTTTGCATTTAAATTTAAGAAAGCAACACACACAATAATAACAAGAATGACGAATTTCCCCCATTACGATGATTGACATAAGTTTGAGAACACAATAATTATGTGAATTATTGACTTGAACACATTCTGACAATATCAGGAGAACACAGTCTTCCACACAGTGTGGCCCAGCAAAACATTCAACCAATGACTGAAGGTCAAGTGCACTCTTCTGAAACAGTAAAGCAGTTTGTTTATTTTGCTGTACTCATTAAACCTTATCCTTTAAGACCAGGTGGCCTCCATGACCACATGACACCTGAGTGAGCTGAGCCCTCTCACTTTGAAAGACCCTCAAAGTTGGGCTCTGTTGCAGCTGGAAGTGCAGTTTGCCTGTTCAACAGTTTATCCATGAGGCCAATTTCAGAGTCTCTCCTTTCAACCTCCTGCTGTGGTGTCCAAGACATGTCATGTTGAAGTTTGTATGCACCGAGGAACTTGTGTGGACAGCTGGGACCCCACTCCTGCAAAACATTAATATTTGTTCATTTTTGAACATCCAGAACAGAACTTATTATGCAAAGGTTTCATGTTCTGTTAAATCCAATAACTTCTGCTTTACAGTGTGGGCTTATGCATGTGTATAGAACATGTTGGTTTCACTACTAGTTAGAGACTTTTTCTCAAAATGTGGCTCACCTTTGGAGACAGAATTGAGAAGTAGCGCTGTCCAGATTCACGCATGTAAAGATAGTACATGTTTCCTGGTTTCTTTACAACGTTGCAAGCTGCATGGTGAAGCTCAGCATCTTTCTTGGCATCTTCCAACACCTGAAGCGTATTAAAGAAATGTTTCACGTTTTCTGTCCTTTAGAGATGCATTGCATTGTAATAAATCACCATTAGTTGTTCAAACTTAGTCATACATATCAATGCTGTTGGCAATAGACAGCCAGGAACTGTTGTATAATATAAAAGTGAACAGATTTTTGATGGCCATTTACCTTTCTTGCTTGCTCCTGAAGGTATCTTATCTGGTCAGCAATCACTGTGAGTTTGTTGCAGGCATTGGCTCGGATAAACTCATCTCCCTAAAGTTCCCCAAAAATAAACAAGAAACTATATTTATGTGTTCAATATATAACTGTGTCCTAAAGTCCGAAACCACAACGAATATTTTGTAAAAAAAAAAGTTCCTAGAATGCTAAATAGCAGCATTTCTACTGTATCTGTGTCACAAGCTCAATACAGGGTTAAACATCACTTACCTTCTGTACTTGCTGTGCAAGAGCAACCAGATCCATAGGATCCCCCAACCGATTAGTTTGATATGGATTAACCAGCACCATTCCACTCGGGTTACTGCTGCTCTCCACCAATGTGACTGTAATATTAACATATTATTTAACTCAAAAGAGAATAAACTCATAGAAAAAATGCAATTTACACAAGCTATGCATCTCCATATATTGTACTGTATATAATCTACTCCTCATTGCAATATATCTATCTCCAGTGGTGGTGAACTCAGGTAACCTCTTACTACGTAACAGGTTGAATAAGCAAGCACTCATACAGAAAGTAAATGCTTTTGCTGGTACAAAGTAAAGATCCAAGTCAACTTAAGTTTTACTCTCACCTGAACTAAAACACCCATCTGATTTCTGACAGTTTGACCGAAATCGGACTCTTCTTTCTCATTCACATTATAACAGAACCACTATTTTATCTGTTGTCAGCTATCGTTTTTTATTTATGAAAGATGCCTAACTTCACCCAACTCTTTGTGTGTAAATAAATAATATGACGAGGTTTATTGATTCGGCTGAATTCAATCACTTTTGGGGTGATACACAAATGATTTAACGTTACTGTGATTTTGAGCGGCTGTCGTATTAATAACCGTTTGTCTCACCTGTTGTAGTTTTGTTGACCTGGTGTGGTAAACTGACAGTTTTATCCATTTTCTAATTTAATATCTATAAAACTTTGTGAAATGCTGAAATTCACCACAGGCTGCTTTACCGGTGCCTTACAAAATTGGGCAAAACATGAAGGGGCGTTGCTGGGTCCTACTGTGTTTTCCTCTTCAGGCAGTAGTCCTCAAAGATGCCTGTATAAAAATGCCCCTTTTTTGTCATTATTATTTATATAAATGTTTCGTGAGGCACGAAACTATCGCATGTATACAAGATTTTTCTTAAATTATATATTCTAGATTTTTAAAGATGGAGTGATAATAAATCTGTCGATAATTAAAATGCAAACCAATCGTGCATGTTTAGAGGACGCCTACGTTTAAACCGTTACGTTACGTGTCTGTAGCAACGTGATTTTTATGAGTGATAAAAGAACCGTGATTGAACTTATAAAACCATTAACCTAAAGCCTGTGGCCCATTACTAGTTTATTTTTTTACATTTTGCTATAAAGTTAATTGTAATTACATTTATAAACAGTGATAGAACTTCAGGACATTATTGTCTACAGAAAGCTGTGGCCAAATTCAAAACTCTTTTCTGTTTAAAATACACGAGAATGAAAATATCCAAAAATCTGACCAACTAAAATGAAATGTAAGCATTTTTGTAAGCAAAAACATCTTTGGCAATTCTATGCACAACTTATTTTCTCCAAACGATTCATTAACAGCTTTTTTTACATTTAAAAGGGAACTCATAAATTTATCATCGTTTCAATATCTTTTATAGCTCCAAAACTAAAATCTTTTAAAATTAAAAATCATTTTGCCAAATTTATCCTCTTGTCTAGAGAAATGCATAGCCGAAGTGGTTTTGTGTCCGTAAAATGAATATTGTTTGGTTACATATAATCTCCTTTTTTTGTTCTGCAGAGGCAGTAAACAATATTTTTTATTATTTATTATAAAAAGAATATAAACTAAACCAGTAAATAATAAAATGTAACATTTCTAAAGAAAAAAATATTTTCTCTTCACTACCATATTTTGCACTTTGATGTTACGTAGATTCAACATTTTGAACCTTATAAAGACCAAAATGTATGCATCAACTGTTGCTTCCCAAACTCGAGCAGTTTTCCAAAGTTTAACACAGGCATCCAAACACAGTCCCGAAGCTCCACCCTCTGCAGACTTCAGCTGAGCGTCCGACACCAAACCGAGCTCTACCTCACAGGCCCGGTGTCGCCAAGATGTGGAGCGCACTGTCCCTGACCATAATCCTTTCCACTTTACATTTAACCTTCAGTGAAACTCAAATCAGCGGAATACTTGAGCCATACGATCTACTTTTTGACAATGCAGTGGAGGCGTATTATAAGCAGGACTGGCTGGCTGTGATTCTGAATATGGAGAAAGCTTTGCGGAATAAAGGAACGGTGCGTAAAGTCCAGACGCAGTGCCGCTTATCCTGCGCAGATCGAGACGCTTTTGGGGATCCCTTTCCGGGTCTCGGTGTCCCGATCCCTGGAGCCGGTCCCGTGGAGGATTTAGCGTTTTTCCAGAGGATTCTCAAACGGGCCGAATGTGCGAGTGCATGTGAAAGCGAGAAACTGGGACCACCGACTCTTCATAAAGTTAGTGAGACCGTAGAGCTGGAGTTTAAGAAGCGGACGCCTTATAATTACCTGCAAGTGGCTTATTTTAAGGTAAACGAGTGTACTAAAATGACAAAAAGTGATGTAAAAACAAAGATAACATCTGCATCTTGTTGGAAGCGTCACGTCGCATCCTTCTTTATAAAAGAGCATTGCGTTTCGTATCTGTTACATTATAGCACTGCATGTATGTGCATAAGTTACACGGTATCGAGTTATCTCCTGTGCAAAGGTTTTATAATGAATGTTAAAATCACTGAATGTATACATGTATGAAAAGTGCTTCTGGGCTTCCCCAACCCCCCCAAACTCACATTACTGTGCCACGTCTTTAGGTGGAGCCTTGCGAAGTTGCTCCCACTAGGCGCAAGAGACACGTTTTTAGTGGATTCCTATAAAACAGGCTGTATAAAATTGATGTAATGCAATTACAATGCAACATAATTATAATGTCATAATAACATACTCCACAAACGGTTCATGTTGCTTAAATCAGTCTGGTAGATAAGGTCAGGGGTTCGATTCTATATCAATAAACACTAAAGTCATGTTTGTAAAATGCCTAAATGTAGCACCACAGACAGATTTAACAAACCTCTGTAAAAAGTAAACACACGTGTTTGTTTATGGTGTCTCCGTGAGGACTTGCCATTGAATTCTATTGTTTTTATACTGACCAAATGGTATCCCCCAACCCTCACAGAAACCTGCATTTTTACATGTTCAACTAAGCACCATTTACTATGTTTATTATTCAGTTTCCCTTCTGAGGTTTTGCATACACATACACACACAGATGCCTGTAACTAACTGAAGTGTTTTCCAACAAATGTATGATGGTTTCATCGCCGTATATTTGCAGATAAACAAGCTTGACAAGGCCGTGCCAGCAGCAAATACATTTTTTATGGCAAACCCTGACCATGTAGAGATGAAGCAGAACTTGGAGTACTACAGCCTGATGGCTGGGGTGCAGGATGCTGATTTCAAGGATTTAGAGGAGAAACCACACATGGTAAGAATCTGAATATTAATCTGGGTGGATGGATAGATTAATACTGTACGACACCGTATTATACAATAAAGGATCAATTACATTAAAATACACAATTTACAATGGTATGTATTGCATAGATTTAAAATATCCCGTATGGTCTTCTTTCTGCTATCATTTCAGTTAGGGTTAGATGTATATGTATAGTACTTGTAGGTATATATTAGGCACTTTTAAAGTGTAAACCATGTGAAATCTAATGTCTTTGACTCTCATTCCAGGCTGAATTTCTAGAAGGCAAGATGCATTACAGTACGGAGAAGTTCGCGCCAGCCATTGAGCACTTCGAGGCGGCTGTTAAAGAGTATTTTACTGCTTATGAGGAGTGCAGGGTTCTCTGCGAGGGAGCGTTCAACTATGACAATTACATGGAGTACAACGCCGACCTTTTTCAAGCTATGACAGGTATTGTGTTCGATCGCACCGAACGTCTTACTTCGATTCGGAGGAAAACAGCAACCGATTCATGAATCAATCATATATGATGATATAGTGATATTTATGTTGACAAGAAATGATTTTATACTGTATGTGCTTTGATTCCAGATCATTATCTTCATGCTCTGAACTGTAAGCAGAACTGCGCTGTAGATTTGGCTTCAACCGCTGGAGGAGAGAAACCTTTCGAAGATTTTCTCCCAGCGCACTTTAACTACCTTCAGTTCTCCTACTATAACAGTACGACACAGTCTCCAATACATAATGTATCGCAGGAAATATAATTATACAATCGTGAGATATTTCCCAACATATCTCAAACTCTCTTTGTTTCTGTCCCAGGTGAAAAATACGAACAAGCCATTGAATGTGCCAAAACATACCTGCTCTTTCACCCTGAGGATGATGTGATGGTGCAGAACCTGGCGTATTATTCTGCTGTGCTGGGTGAAGATAAAGCTGCAAACATCTCAGCCAGAGAGGTACAGCCAAACCCACACTAAAACACATAAAACATGAGCAACACTAAAATACATCTTACATCCTGCGTATACTGGAAGTAATGTATGAAACGGAAGATTTAAATGGACCAAAAATAACATTTATTCATCCTCATGTCATTCAAAACCTGTATTAGATGGCCATGAACATCACAATTTCCAGTGTTTCCAGCAATTTTAAATACATTTCATTTATAAATCAATCATGAGTGTTTCCTCTTGTTTCAGATTGTGAAGCAGTATATTAAAAGGTCTCTGTTGGAAAAAGAGCTTCTTTATTTCGGCTTTGAAATATTTGGTAAAACCTTTGTTGATCCAGTGAGTATCTTTTTGTGTATCCAGCATTTAATACATATTTGATTTTATTCACAAGTGATAACATCATCTTAATCTCATTCTATCTCAGGACGCATGGACTCCCGAAAATATCATGCCAAAGAAACTAAGAGACAAACAAAAGTAAACTACACGTTTCTTTTTTTAATTTTTTTAAATAAAACAGTTTCATGAGATGAAAGCTCGACTGACCTGATGTTGTGTCTCTTGCATGCAGGGCGGATAAAGAAACAGCCGCGAGGATTACAGAAGAGATCGGAAATCTGATGAAAGAGATCGAGACGCTTGTGGAGGAGAAGAGTAAAGAATCCTTCGACATCGGCATGATGGTCAAAGACGGTATATAAAATAATTGCTAGCAATAAAAAATGTTTATGAATGTATTTGCGAGGAAAAATGTGTTTACATGATGTTTTGTGTGTCTGTCCTAATTCAACATTACGTCGTCATTTCAGAAACCACATCAGCACCTACATCAGCTAGCAACAGTCTCCCGTTTGATGACATCACGGTATCCATGTCAAGTTGAAGCTTTCTTGCTTTTAGTCCTTGTTTGGCTTTTACCAGAAATATGCACATAAAACATATCATCCCTTACAAAATATGTATAATTTTCAAGTGAGCTATTAGTAAACTTTTAAACTTAAAATAAATATACTTTTATGTACTTGTCATAAAACATAGTTGTACATTAAACGTTTACTACCGTCCCACACTCTTAGGTGCTTCACGATGCCATAGAAAAAGCTTTTTTTTATCTAAATCGTTCTATTAAAAAAATCCTTTAACATCCGAAGAACCTTTCTGTCTCACAAAATGTTCTTTGTGGTGTAAAAAGGTCTTTCAGATTATAAAAAGGTAAGAAAGAGATGGTTCTTTAAAGAACTTTTGACTGAATGGTTTTCCTATGGCATCACTGTGAAGAACCTTTTAAGCATTTTTAAGAGTGTAAGCGGAGTTGGAAAATACTTGTATTAAAGGTATTTTTAAATTTTTAACTATGTACTTTATGAGTGTTTTTATTTTGGACAAATTTGACTTCACTACATTCTAAAGCATATAGCATACTTTGTACTCCACTACATTTCCTAAATGTTGTTTTTTACATTTAATACTTAAGTACAATCTTAAATCTAGTACTTTCCTCTACCCGAGTATTTTTACTAAATTTTTAACACTTAAATACTGTATCAAAGGTAAAAAAAGGAAAATAAATATTTATGAAATGTAGTAACAGTATGATATGCTTTATAATGTAGTGAGGTATTTTTTCCAAAGTAAAACACTTTTACTTTTAAAGGTAAAAATACTTAAGTACACTTACAAGTATACTAGTACTAGTACTTGAGTGTACTTAATAATATATTTGAACTTTGCTTAACATAATACAATGAAGTGTACTTACTTTTGTAAGGGATATCTGTTTTGGGGTTGACATTAAACCTTTTGTTTTAATACAAGAGAGAAAACTCTACTTGTCAAAACACTTCATGAGGTCTTTCATTCTTAAGGAAATCGTTCTATTAGTATACTTAAAAGTATTCTTTTTAAAACTATAAATCACTTCATGAGATGTTTATTTCTTGAAAAAAGGTGCGTTTTGTTATTTGTTTGTTAAAATGGTTCTACAGTTACTAACCTTTGCATTTTTGGGCATCCACAGGAACGTTTACAAGCAGAAGCGCTTTTAAGAACACTTTCCAGCCCAGTAGAACCTGAAATCCAGAACACAGAAAACAGTGAGAAGAAAATCTCAGAACCTGAAGTAGCGACACCTGCTGAAACTTCAGAGGAACAAGAGAAAACATACAAACCTGCAGAAACGAGCAAAACAACCGATGAACAGGACACCAAAGCCGCTGAGATAAAAGTGGAAAAACCAAAGGCCAAAGCATCCAAAAAGCCAGCCAAAACAGAAGGCCAGACGAAAGCTAAAGCAGACAAAACAAAAAGCACAACAGCAGAGAAAAAGAAGACAAAAACAGCAAACAAAACAAAACCTAAGACGACAGACCAAAAGGAGAAACCACCGGCCTTAAAGGCAACAGGGAAAAATACTGCGAAAAAACAGAAGACAAAATCAAAGAGCGCAGAGCCTCAAAACTCCAAAGCAGAGGAACACAAAGATGAATTATGAGCTGTTTTATTTTTGACATTTTTTATGGTGATGGAGCAGAACTGTTTTTATAATTGTTTTTTAAGACTAAGGAAATGAAAACCGTAACATAGGATCATTACAATCAAGCCGAGTGTCTTAATTTGTTGAATTCTCAGGAACAGACCTAATACAGCTTTCAGACATTTCATGCGTCACTTGGCATTTCCATATCTATTTCCCCAATAAAATGACATGTTGTTACAGTGAAACAAAATCTTTACAAAGGGTTCAGTTTATGAAGAAAATGTGGGTGGTTCCAAGATGCTGCCATCTATGTATACATATAATCTATTTCAATCAAACGCCAAAGATGCTGTAACTCTGCACTAGGTGGCAGCAGAGAGCTGAGAGCATATTCCATGTAGCCCAAAAAACATGACAAGCTCTTGGTACTTGTAGTGCAACTTTTTATATAAAATAGAAATTCTGAATGGGTACAAAATGGTTATTTATTTTGTTTTGTTTGCTCTTTATGCCTAAACCACCCGAAACAATTTTCAGGACAAATGCGGTTTTGGGACACTTACTTATGTGTTGCTATTTTTTCCACATTTTAGAATAATAAACTCATCAAAATGATTCAATAAAACAAAGGGAACTATGCTGTAATAAATAAATGAAAACATGTTTGATCGTCTTCAGTGTAGAATTTGCAGAAATGTTTTCATGTAATTTTCTCAAGCAGCTTCTTCACCCTGAAATGCTTTTAAAACAGTATTAAAGGAGTTTCTATCTATTCTGTGCTCTTATTGGCTGTTCTTTATTATTCAGACAAAGTTATCCATTTCAAAAACATTTTTTAAATCAATAAAATGTTAGTTTTGTCATGAAAAAACATGTTTGGAAAATTATATTCTTGTCTACTAAACTAATTTCAGATACTTAATGTTTTTTTAATAATGAGAAAAGTGTTGCTCAAGTGTACCAGAACTATTGTAGTAGCAAAATCTGAAATTCTTACAAAACTTTTTATGTCCAACACAGTCTACATTAACATAAATGATACTTGTTGCAGTACAGTTGAGCATAGTGTGCTCATATTAAGTATTTAAGTAAAGTTCAAGTATAGATGGTTTTAAAGCAACAACATAAATAAACGTTACTGCGCATGCACGCTTTTGTGACCCAAACTAACTTCCGGTACACATCCACAAAGAATAGAGTCCCTGCAGATTATATCTGATAACAAGCAAATCGCGTATGTCAGATGAAACCGTCTATATATTTTAAGTATATTTTAAAGTATATTGTATGTATACTAATATCAATGTGAACATTTTCAATTAAAAAAATTTGTTTAAAAGCTGCCTCAAACTTCTAAGTCACATCAAACTGACTTTATAATTCACTTATAAACTTCCCTTGAAATGAGATAAACTGACTAAAAGTCAATTTAATATAATTTAGGTTCAAATAACTTGTAAAGCAATTTGATTTAACTTAAAAATGTATGGCAGCTTTTGAACTGATGTTAAGTTGAAACAAGTTTCACAGTGTACTATTTCAATACGACTTGGCTCTAACTATATACTAAATTGTCCCATTTTTTACTTAAAAAAACTTTTAAGCACACTTGTAAACAACCTAACAAGTGAATCTACTGTATATGTATAATGATGATTTACTAGTTCAATACTTGTATCCCATTTTTTAGTTTAAAAGGTGCACTTCGAAGTATACTTAGTAGAGTTTTTATACTGCAAAAATACTTGTTTTTCTTTAAGTGAAAATATTTGACTATATAGTCCAGCTGCTATATGCATTCTAATGCAAACACAAGGCCACATGTACAGAATGGTGCTGGGTGTCTGTAGGGAGCACCTGGACCGTGTTGGCGGGTGAATAGTGGAGGTGAGAGTAAAGGCGACCTGTGGCAGCTGCAGTGAGACCCCTCGTGTATCTCTGCTGGTACAAACGGGTCCTTTTGTGCACCTCCCACTGCTGAGAGGTGGGCAGAACCAGCCATGAACAGAATGCCAGAGACTGTTGGGGACAATGACTCTCACAGCGCTCCTCTACAGGCCTGAGTGAATAAGACATTTCAATACAACAATAACTGGCAACATTAATCGTGTTTTTCTATCTTAACATTGTCCAGTGGTGTAAAAACATGATCTACAATACAAGTAGCCTATAATGTAAGTGTGCAATAGCTGTGTTTTGAAAACACATATGCAAATTAGTATCTAATTTAAATAAATTGAGTTAATGTATTCAAAGATGATCTTATACAACATGTCACTTTCATTTTTTAGCATACTTAGCATTTTTATGCTAGCACGAACGTCCTATTTTGTGGAAAGCGCAAACCACTACATTGTTTTAAAAGTTTTAAGAAACATTCGAGGTTCATCACTATACTGTCATTTGTTTGCATTTGACAGAAAGTACTGACTTTAGTTTCTCAAAATGCAGATGAGCCATTAGTAAAACATATTTGTGCTCTGATGCTCGGTGTAGATCTTTCCTGTGACAACTCTTCCATTGTCTTTTGTTTGAGCTGATGAGATGTAAAACAAATGCAAAACAATTCATGAGTTTCATGTAAGTAGCTTCGGAATCCCTTTCTATAGGGTAACATTTTTCTTTTGTCATTTGCACACCCCACACGTGTCCATCTGACCCTGTATGTGAGGACAGACAGTAAGTCGGTCAACATCGCCGCTCAGCTCAACCCGGACACGCATCACTTTCCATAACATTTGTGATTTTTGTTTAACTGGAGTTTGTTTGCATTTTAAAAAGCATCACAGCAGCCCAGAGACATTTACTGTCCTTCTCTCGGGCGTGTGTCAGCGCTGTATGGCGTCTTTGTGCGGGGCCGCCTGCCGTGTTGTATAAACTCTGTTTAACGCTGAGACACACAGAGCACATTGTCCGCTTCAGGGATCGTGGTGTATGTAACTGGCTATTGTTCAGTCAGAAAAGCAAAGCATTAATACTGTGGCTTGAATACAATACAGAACTGCATAAATCTACGCCTTTACACAAGAAACCAGTGCTACGTACCAAGCAGTATGAAACATGTTCTGTTGTCTACATACAAGCGCTTTTGTCTCGGTTTATTATTTGGCGTTTATAGAGGCAAACGACATAAAGTGTCAACAGGTTCCTGTGAGAGATTTATATGAAATCTTGGACACGAAGAGTCTAAAGAGTGTTGCTCAGTTCATTATGGGTTCCATTTGCAGAATGCTTGATTCTGATTGGCCAGTCGCGACTTTTGCAGGTTTGTTATTCCCAGATAACGACGCTAAAAACTAATAACGTACAATAACCTGGATGCTGCAAATTATTTTGACAGACACAGTTTAATATTACACAAAAAATAAATATGTCTGTTAACATATAAGACATTATGTTTACAAATGATTAAATCAAATCGCCTGTTCGTGACATTTTGTAATATGCATCTATTAAATAATATAATGTTGTTAAACTATTCTCATTTGGTAGCTTTTATCTGCAAATATTAATATATGTGATTTAATTAAATAATTATCACATGACGCATTTAATTCAATTGAAAATCTGAATACGTCTAATTTGACTTTATAGGGCAATGGGGTAAACATTTATTAACTTGGTAATCTCAAACCATAAGAATAACAAAATAAACACGTTTGTCAATGATGAAAAACATGTCAGTAAAAGCTAAACAGACAGCGTTTCTCTTGCGTTCTCTCCATTCACAAAATAAAACGTTTGATGAAAGTGAGGAGGTTTAAAGTATCCATCAGCTGTTTCCACGGAGACCGACTCGGCACGTCTCCGGCGGGGCAGGATTTAGCTGGACGCAGCAGGACGCGCCCTGACCAAATTAATTCCAACTCTCCGGCTTGAAAAGATAGACGGGAAAGAAAAGCAGCAGGATAACAAGACCTGACATAGAATCAGCCAAAGTTTCCATGAGGCTGAAGCAAAAGTTACAGATTTAAATTTAAAATGATTTATCACACTTGAGACAGAATCAAAACAAAGTTTAAGCTTTGAACATAGATTAATTTATTTTAAGACTATAATGGGAAAACAAAGAAAGCATAAAACATATTTTAATTCTGTTATCATTTACTTACCCTCAGATTGTTACAAATCTGTATACATTTCTTTGTTCTGCTAAACACAAAGAAAGATATTTAAAAAAATGTCAGTAACCAAACAGATCTCATCCACCATCTTTTGATATTTTTTCAAATATTTTCCTTTGTGTTCATCAGAACAAAGAAATTTAAGTTTGGAACAACCTAAGGGTGAGTAAATGATGACAGATTTGTCATTTTGGGGTGAACTGTCCCTTTAACAAAGTAGACCATCAAGTACTTGTGTTTAAATAACACATTGTCAGCTTGACTGTAGTGTTTGTCTTCATCTAAACAGCACCAATCATGCATCATAAATATCTTTAAAAAATACAGCAACCGTGTTGTAATGTCAATAATATCATTTTAATGAAGTTGTTTAAATCTGGTCATAATGTGAACACAGGCTGGTATTGTTGGTGTATTTTGATGAATGCCTGAATGGCGACTTCAGTGGTTACCGCAATGAACTGTCTTCTTTTTTCCCCTAAGACTTGGATCACTCCGGTGCCGGGCCGGGACAGGCTCCAAGTCACTGTGATTGTGCTCGGGCTTGAGGGAAGCGTGTGAAGCTCATCCTTACAGGCTGGGCAAGCTACTGGAGATGATGAATTCAAACAGCTGCTGGGAGGTGAGGATCTGGAGAAGGAAGTGACCTTTGAGATATGACGTCGTTGACAACAAAATTGGAAAGAAGCGTGTGTAAAGGACTTGACCCATGAGGGGCATCTGTCAAATAAAGATGCTGCAATGCATTGCCATGGAGACGAGCCAAATCAAGATTTAGCATCAGTTGAGTTATGCTGCAAAATAAAGTTCTACCACCTCATTAGGTTTTCTATGTGCTTCTTGTCTTTGAGTTTACTAAAGACCCGAGCGGAGCAGCATAATGGTGGATTAGCTCAACACATTCCCCTCCTAATCTACCCCACTCTTCTGTGTCCAACTCAGCTGCTCTGCCCCGAGGCTTGGCCCCCTCAAGAGCGGCATGTTGATGTTGGCTACTCTCCCTCCCGTCCCTCTTCATCTGCGGGGACCGTGTGCCTCTCTCTGGCCCAGGTGGAAACTCTTCAGGAAAACTTTCTATAGGTCAGGTGGAAGAGGCAATTCAGGGGCCCCGGATAACAAAGACCTCATCCGGATTCCGGTAAGTGCGCAGAGGGCCTCCTGTTGTGCTAGCGTTAAGTGTACCAGGAAGTGCACGCAACACAGACCCTCCAAATGTACAGTACATTATGGTGAAGGAAGAATGCGAGTATGGTAAAAGCAAATTAGGAAAACTTTGTGATTAGAACGAGAAAAGCAAGAATCAGTAATGGAGGCTTTCATGCCTGGCCAACAAAAGTCACTCTGTTCCCATGTCAGAGCGCACAGACCGGGTCCCCGTCCTCTGGGAGGTCTCCTCCATGCATCTTTTCTTGTTAGCTGGAATATGACTTGGTATCTTTGATCATGTCAGCTGACTTGTAAGCTCAGCTTAGCGTTGTAAGCACCTGGAAAAATCAGAAGAGTGGAAAAACAGACGGGGTACGGATTTCGTGCGTGGACGTCGAGGGCAGGTCTGGAAATGGGTCATGCGGACACATAAGGAAGAGTTTCAAAATGATGATGAGATGAGACATTTTCACATGAGATGGCCTCTTTGATCATGTTCTCTCTTCAAAAACACTGTTTATGCTTCATTGACAATTGTTTCCAGTACACCAGTTTTACTACGCTTATAATGGGAATTACTTTGTTTTTACGCAACCCACAGCAAACAATAGTGTACAAGATGGTTTTGGCTCGCTTGACTACCACACTGACACTGTAACTTCTGACTTTCAATGAGTCTCTTAGCAGTTTGGAAAATGAAAATCGTCTTAGGGCTGTTTTTGGTTTGTTGTTTCAAAGTCTGACAGCTCAAAGCAAAGAACAGTTTAAAATTAATAGAGGTTTTAATATCCAGTTCTGCTGTCATATTATGTGTCTCTTAATATAAACAACAAACAGAAATAAAGAAATCTTTCATCATACCAGACAATTTAATAACATTCAAATGTACTTAGCTCATCAACCTTATTAAACAATTTCCTGTTTGGATGCTTGGTCATGTGCTACTTGGTACAACATGTTACTTTCAATGTGTTACATCTGTCGGCATCTTTTCTTGAAGGGACAGTTCACCCCAAAATGAAAATTTACTCACCCTTTGTTATTTCAAATCTGTATGACTGTACCGCCATTGTTCGGTTACCAACGTTCTTCAAAATATTCTTCAGAAGAAAGAAAGTCATACAGGTTTTCACATTTAAGTCTTAAAACAAAAGTTTAAGTATTTGCTAATATTCTTTGATAATTATTACTACTGTTGATTTAGACTAAATAAAACTCACATTGTCACATTTCACATTGTGAAAAACAATGTGCTTGAATGTGCACCTCTTAACTGTGTAAGTAAACACGAGTCTGTTGATTACAGAGGTGAAAAAACGCTTGAATGTCTCATCGCTAACTTGACCAGATGGTCTTTTCAATGGTCAAAGTTTCAAAAAGAGCTGCTAAGCCGCTGAAGTTTGGGCCTGTGAAGGGGGGGAGCTTTTACTTCAATCCACTTTAGTCTCGCCACTGTGTTCTTCTGTCTGATATACATCTATCTGTCTGTCTGTCTGTTCGTACAGATGGACTGATAAGATGTTTGTAAAATGAGACACACTCGCATGTAAACAGCACCCCTGCAGTGCTCCATGTTATGGACACGGGGCTCGGATTATAAATTCATCTTCATGTGAATGGAATGATCTTGTGGTCTGGAGAAAAACGAAGGTTCATTACTATCTACATAATTAACCCTTCTCCCTGTAATAACACCAGTCCCTGGGGCCCCCGGGTGCATGTTCGACCCCTGACTTGACGCGAGGATGGACCGCGGGGGCTAATCCTGTTTCGAGAGGTTGCTTCAAAGAAAAACCTAATGAGACGTTTTGAAAAACACAGAACTGCCCCACCTCTCCGAGGTCAATGAAATAATGACTTGTTTCTCATAAGTCCCTGTTCACGGCCTTGCGTAACGGCTCACAACAAGCTTTGCCAGACGCCAGATTAATTACCTAATTAAAAAAGTTAATTACAGATTTGATTTGGTATGCTTTTGTTGTATTATGACTAGCGAAAACATTATCGACTGCATAGCAACCTTCTGAGGTACACCCTAGCTTTGTGGAACTGAGATGTGCATGGGCCAAAGGAAATAAAAAAATAAAAACTGGTGCTGGTAGACATCAATGCCATGTTGTTTCAACCCATGGTTAGGTCAAATAGGGACATCATCTATGTTAATTTAAATAGTTGGGTTTGTCTAATTTTTACCCAACCATGGGTAGAAATTTCCCAGTTAATTTGGATAAGTATCTATCAAATGCATCAATGTGTGTAAATATCTAGCTTCATTTGCATAAATAGTTTAATTTGCCACTAGTTTTACTACGGTTGGTCCTGCCCTTAGACCAGACCCGAAAGGCGCCTCCATTGGACGCAGTAAGACCCGCTGTGTTTTCCTCACTCAGTGATTAAACTGAGCAAGTTCCCATGGAGATCCTTCAAGCTGTCACCGTCCGACCCCTAAATCTCCACCAGAAGTAAAAGTTTTTTGTGTGAGGTTGACACTTCCTTTCAGATGAGCACAGAATAAACGCTGATTTATGTGCCTCTCTACTGCTTCCAAGACAATCCGGCATCTTCAAAAGGGTCGATCTAGGAACACATTCAAATGAGAAAAACAATTTTACCCAACAGCAGATGCCACACCACACTGCGATGAATTTAAACCTCTGTTTACATGCGATTGCATTACCTTTCGATGACTCCACGAGACGTGCTGACGTTCAGCCACTCGCAGTTGGGAATTTTATTTAGAATTTGGGGTTTGTGGCACTTTGCACGTCTCTGTTTTGCAGGTCAACTCCAAAAGTGACATCTGGGCTTAATTAGTCCCTCCCGCACTGTTTGCAGTGGGCGTCGCTCTCCGCCCAAGCACCAATCGGAGGGAAATCACAGGCCTGAAACTCCACCCTCCCACTGCATTCAGCATGTCAAGGCTTTTTTGTCTCTGAAGTATTCTCCTTTTTTCACCCTTTCCCTCTGCTCTGCCCCCCGAGCACCATCCAGACGTGCTGGTGTGTGACAAGAACAGCTATGCTGTCCGTAAAGGAGCCCTCAGCCACATCCTAACATCCATCCCAAGATCTCCTTCCACGGCCTCCAGGAGCTGAAGAAGAACAGATTGATCTGAATCTGGTCTGCTTTATTTCAAACAGGATCAAGGGATGTCATTGGAAGCCTCCAAATGAAAGACACTGAAGCGGCCGTGAGCAATAAAAGGATACAGCAAGTGAAAAACAGAGAGACTTCATTGACTGTCTATTTGTTAGATTCATTCTGAAGAACGTTGAGGACCGATCTGCGAGGTAGAAAGTTTCCACCGTGTGGATTTCTTCGCACTGTACTCTTTTGAGGGAACAGCAACAGGTGTTTTGAACGGCAACCCAAGTTGGCTGGAGAACTTTCATTAACTCATCTTAATTCTACACTAAAGCAAACATTTGAACACTATGGCTAACTCTGGGTTTCAGCTGCTTGGCTACTTTCTTGCTTTGGGTGGATGGATTGGTATCATCTCCACCACTGTGCTGCCCCAATGGAAGCAGTCGTCGTACGCCGGGGACGCCATCATCATGGCCGTGGGGTTGTACGAGGGCCTCTGGATGTCCTGTGCGTCTCAAAGTACAGGCCAGGTGCAGTGCAAGATCTTTGACTCCTTGCTTTCCCTGGATAGTAAGTACCAAACTGCAAAACACAACCCACAACCCTTCTCGTAATCGCCATTGTATGAGGCCTACAATATTAATAATGTTTAATTTCAACCATTAAAGCTTCTAAAGTTTGATATATGACTCAAATTAAAAAACACTTAAGATTGTCTGGCTACAAATAAAAACTATGCACTCGACTTCACGAGCTGCTGTGTACATATGGATTTAATCAACTGGTTTAATCGATCAAATTAAAATATGTGAGTTTTGACATCATAATTAAAGTCTTGTGTGACACAAACCTCGTGGAGGCGCGGAGCCTATCAGACTGATTCCAGTGCTGTGGAATGCTATTACATAGCGATTAATCAACATTTAGCACCGCTGTCACTGTCAATTTTGTGGTTTCTTGTTATGTCTAATCACAGGCAGTCACTTCTGGTTTATTTCTGTCTGCTGAGACAGCCTCGAGATGACATCCTTAAAATGATGAATGCAGAGTGATGATCGTGCATTCAGTTTAATAGATTTTTTTCCTAGCATCGCATCCACATCTGTATGTGATTTGCGGTCAGATTATAACACTGAAAGGAAAAACAAAAATACGTTTTCAAAATAACAATGCCACACACAAATGTAATATACATCACAGTAATTAATATGTCAGAGTTTTCAGAGTTTGTATATCCAGCATCATCTCTAATAACAGTGTATTGTGTTGAAGTGATGAATGGCAGTTGTGTTGAGAATAAAAGGCCAGTGTTTGGACAAACACTAGAGAAACGTTCAGAATGCACATCCCCATACAACACAACTCTTAACGCTGGTTAGCAGACTTCAGAAAAGTAAATGTTTGCTTATAGCTGTCGTGAGTGCATTTAAAGGGATAGTTTACCCCAAAATGAAAATTCTGTCATCATTTGTTCCAAACCTGTATAATTTTTTTTGTTCTGCTGAAAACAAAGAAAGATATTTGTAAGCATGTCAGATCCCCCATTTACTGCCATAGTGGGGAAAACAAATACTATGGTAGTCAATGGGGGATGCGATCTGTTTGGTTACTGACATTCTTCCAAATATCTTTCTTTGTGTTTAGCAGGACAAACACATTTATAAAGGTTTGGAACAATCTGAGGTTGAGTAAATGATGACAGAATTTTCATTTATGGGTGAAATATCCCTTTTAAACACAAATACATTTACAAACTTTTCTTCTCTGGGTTGACTCATGACATTTAAAATTTAATTAATGTCATATGATTACTTACTACGGTTTTAACTGAGCAGCTGACAATATAACATCAAAACGTTTATGAAACTCCGAAGAAATCTCTAATGCAATATATTTAACAGACAAGGTTGAACCCAAGTTACCACAAGCATTTGGTGTTCAAAACATTTCATTGTGTTCTACACAGGCTCTTTTGAATAACCAATAAGAAGCAATGCAACGTAAAATATTGTTTTACGTGCATTTACTCCCCAACTGCACTTAGTTACTCTGACAGAACGTCCCAGCTGAGTGCTAAAAGTAAAGTTCACCAGAATACTCTCTGACAGTAGATTTATGCAGAAAACATGCTTCCAAAGAACGTTGGTAACCTCAGTTCTCGCTTCTTGCTTCATCATTGTGAGTTTTGCCGAATATCATTTCGCACAGTAACGTGTCCGTGGCTCGTACAAAGGCCGCTCTGAGAGAACTGTACTGCACATGGAGGAATCTGTAACCCTCGGCCCACAACGGGTGACAGTACCATCTGATTCCACTGTCCCCCACCCCCCTCAGTCTTAGGTCATCTGCTCAGATAGTGACTGCAATGTTCTGGCTTATGTATGTACAGACGGCCTCCCACAAGCTCGCATTGTTTGCCGTTTCTGCAGTGGCTCTGATGTCTTTGGCTGAATAACTGTTATTAGATTATGTGCTGTCAACTAAACACAAGGTATATGGGAGAGTACTTGAAACAATATATGAAATGCAAGCCATGCTTATAAAGATGGATAGTTGACTCAAAAATGAAAATTCTGTCATCATTTACTCACCCTCTTGTCAAACCTGTGTGATTTTCTTTCTTCTGTAAAACACAAAACAAGATATTTTGAAGAATGTTGCAACAAACACTGGAGAACACTGTCCTCCATCGACTTCCATTGTATGGACACAAAACCAAATTTATCAAAATATCTTCTTTTTGTGTTCCACAGAAGAAAGAGTGATGAAGATTTTTAACAACATGAGGTTGAATAAGTAATAACAGAATTTAAATTTGAGGGTAAACGAGACCCCCCAAAAATGTATTACAAATAAAGTAGTATTTTCAATTCAAATGTATTTTTTTGCATTGTTGAACATAAGCTAAAATCATTTTAGCAGTAGAGACAAAAGAAAAAACTAGTCAGAAGTAGTAAGAAAAAAAATATATATAAATAAAAAATATTATTAAATATATAATGTGATAATAATAATACAAAAATGTGTAAAATGCATTATATTTTAAAATATATTTATCTTTAAAAAATAATATATAAGGAAAATATTAATACTTGCACTGATTTTAGCCTATTATGTCTAAGAGGTTTCAGAAAAAAGAAAATTCCTCAACAAAAAAATAATTATTGAGGGTGTTAAAAACTATTATGACGTCATAAATAACTAATCTGTGTGAGGAATGCATTGAGAGATGTTTTCAATGACGTGCGAAACATCCCACAAGCGTGCAAACAATAGACAATGGCTGTGGCTCACATGCAGCCTCTCTTGAAAACGTCCTCCACCGCTGTGAACACGCTTGCTTTCTCTTCCGTCGTGCCATGCACTGCCAACCTTAGCCCTGGGTAAAGAACTGTGGGAGGACACCCGCCCCCTGCTTCACCCTGAGTCTAACTACCCCCATTCACTCATGACCTGGGGGTTCACAGCGGACCTCCGTAAGGGCTTCTATTCGCTTGCCTTACAAATCAAAAAATAAAGCAAAACAAGGATGAAAGATGAGAAAATAAGACCTCTCTTATAAAGCCATAAAAACTCTTCAAAGCCAACTCCTTCGCACATAAATCATACATCAAAAGTCATTAGATAATCTCTCCTTGGTTCTCGCTTGCTTTGATACACTGTTAAATGTATTTATGGCTTTGATTCATGTTTGATGTGACATGGTTTCAAAGCTCTGGTTGAAATACTGTGGATTGTACTTTAGTGTTTGAAGAGAGGCAGAAAATCGGTATACAAAAGGTAATTCATGTGAAAAATGTCAATTACATGTTGACATGTTGAACCTTACGGAGGTGGGCACAAGAGTGCATATAGAGTTCAAGAAAGCTGGTGGTCTGCCACTGTCAATCTGAGCACAAGTTATTTTCATTTTATTAACCGAAACTAGCATGTTACAGCTAGCATGTTAGCGTGCTGCCATCACACAATAAGCAGAAACAGAATAATTGAAAACAATCCTTCTTTGTGGATAAAGCCACAGTGAATTCTTCTGTATGAAACATGTACAAATGTCCCTCCCACAGCATTACACATGAAGTGAACATCGTGTGGGTTATCTGTGGAATTCTGATAGTAGAGCCGCTTCAAATCCCCACCAAGTGATGCTAAAACAATACAGATTACTCTGGTTATCCTAAAGATATGAAGATAAACCAGTTTGCTGATACAGTATTTTTTAAATAAAGCAATACTTTGATTTTATTCAGCAAAAAGATAGAACTATTATCATGGTGTATAAATGTTTTAGAGTTCAAGTGAATATTATTTCTATCACATGCCAGTCAGAATGGAAAAATGCTTAACATCATTTTTAAATATTTGAGAGGTTGATCACAGACAAAAAAACTAAGCTAATGAGAGAAACTCAGAGCTAAATAAATTGTAAACCCAGCACCTTAATGTGTGTTTTCTCAGTGCACATTCAGACGTGTCGAGCTCTGATGGTCATCTCGGTGCTGATGGGATTTATGGCGATCATTGTGAGTGTCGTCGGAATGAAGTGCACGAAAGTGGGTGACAACAACCCGTCTACCAAGAGCAAGATCGCCATCTCTGGTGGAAGCCTCTTCCTGCTCTCAGGTGAGACCTGTGTGACCAGACACAAAACACTAAAAAACGTTCGAATACAATCCTATATGCTGAAGAAAGTTTGTTAGGTATTGTATTGTGAAATTCTTACCAGTCAACTTTAGCCCTGTCGAGAAGAAAACAAATCATTACTGATCTCATTTATCTACATTACTGTCAATGAGCTAAGAATAAGCACATAATGTTGTCGAGGACTTGCCAAACGTCAGCACTGTAAATCATTTAGTGTAAATTAAATTTGGTAAATAAAATCCACATTCTTTCATTAGTCTCTACATTCTTCTTCTGACCCATTTAAACATGCAGGAGCAAAACATTTTTTGTGAAGGCTGAATACATAAACAAATTTTACAGGGATTGTGTGATTTTTATAATGTTCAGGTTTGTGCACGCTGGTGTCTGTGTCCTGGTACGCCACGCAGGTGTCCTATCATTTCTTCGATCCAAATACGCCAATTAATGCCAGGTAGGACGATGAGCAAATGACAAAAATGACATTTTCACAAACTACATCACCAACTGATTCAAATACATACATACGGTTTACATATATTTGTATGTGATACCCTCAAATTGAGAATGTGTAGAGAAAATCGACTTCAATGCCAATAAAAGATCTTAATGGTTTGTCAAAGAGGCTTTAATTTTTAATTTGTGAGGTAATGTGATCTGAACATGTCTTTGTGGAATTTACCGCTGTCTTCTGAAACAGTATAAAGAAGGTGTGGTCTCTTTCAGATATGAGTTTGGCCCCGCCCTGTTTATAGGATGGGCGGCGGCTATCTTGATGATGTTGGGCGGGTCGTTCCTCTGTTGCTCCTGTGTGAACGATGAGAGAAGAGGACAACAGTTCTACCGGCAGTCTCAGCCCTCTACGGCCAGGGAGTACGTCTAAATACAAACAATAACAGCACAGCAGATGTGAAGACTGTAACTGTAAAGAACAGCAAACACGAGAGACAGAGCACATCCCACCATGAGTACACCTCACTCGCACTGACCGATTATCCAGGGCAAACATACACACACAACACACAAACTTAACAACCACATGGACAAACACTTTTGAGAGATGCAAGCTTGTGTTTTCATCGAGAACGTGGAAATTGCGTACGTCTTTAACAAATTACAGCTGAACTCCCCAAGACATTATAAAAAAGCATTTACAGCACACTGGACGTTTTTGGGGATGATTACGTTTTTGTAGGTTTGATTTTGTGATTTTGAGAAGAGCATGAACACAGGCTGTGTTCAGAATAACATGCTTTCATACATTATTTCTGCAGTATACAGCATGTACAAGTTTTCGGTACAAAAGAGCACATTGAATGGAATACTGTTTACCATAATGCAATGCACTTGACTTTTCTTTGATGCATTTAAAGATGCAATGTGACACAATCATGTGACAGCAATGTAGCAATCTTTGTGAGTGTTGTTGCATAATGCATTGCTTCACAAACTACTAAAAAACATATATATACTTCACAGTATTCAGCAGTAAGCTAGTATTCTGAGCACAGCCTATAGGTCAGAAATCTGGTACGGCTCACCTGATTGGCTGGACCGTTCTGCATGGTGGGAGCTCTGTTTGCCAGCTTTGTGTGTTCCTGACAGCTGTGGCCGCACTAACACCGCATCGAGGAGACCATGAGTCATGAGACATCCACCGTCCACTGGAATACAAAGAATTCCTGTAGAACCACAGAGAACTTTATTTTAAACCATCTTGACCAATGCGGCAATTGGCTGACTTTTACAAATTTTTTACGATGGAGCTGTAAACATATTAAAACACCTTCGAGGGAAAGTCCGACACTAGTTTAAACATGTGATATGCATCGTGCACCATCGCACAAAACATCTCATGTAAGACTTGACTTATTTTGGTGGACATCGAACGATTTATCTACTGTCTCCGAAACGTTCCTCATTTAGCTGACATGATAAACGTTTTAACATGAACTAACAATCACTTGCATGCAAACCACTAATATACTCAAGGATCATCTTTTGTACTTTTTCTTTTGAAAATACATCTGATACTACTTGAGTCATGTAATATCAAAATAAGCGCATGCACTTTTCATTGATTTCCATGTCATCTAACAAGCACGCATGTCTTTGTGGTGCCACATAACATTAACGCGGTCTGAAGAACCACACAACGCAAAAACCTCTTGTGAATTGTCTCTGTCCTCTGACTGTCTTCTTCTCTCTCTAATTCAGGGATGAGTTGTTGAGTGAGACTAGTTTCCCTGACTGACCAACCCTCCCTGCCTTTACTCGAGGACTGTTCAAGCTCCGCCCTCTGTATCTATGTCCTTCACTCCCACCTAGAATCCAAATTCGGACACTTGTCTCTCTGATTGGACAAATGTCTCCACACCCTACATTCTTAAAATCTGTGTCTGTTTTTCAACATCTGATCAATAAATGTGTTTGAAAAATTGTCACCCAATATCTGTTGTGTGCTTGACCCAAACACCTCACCTATGTCTGTGACCCCATAAATCACCCTTGCAGTGAAACCGGCCTGTACAAAGTCAGCGACGATGTTTGAAACGCTGGATGCTTCTCTTTCCCGATTTTCAGTTCCCGTTTAACTCAAACCTGTTTTGTTTTTCTTTTAAATTGCAGAGCAAATGTTAAAAGTTCTCCACCAGACAAAGGGGAGCAGTACTTGTAGTTTGGGCGACTTCGTGGGTCACAAGCTGTTAGATTTTGGCAACAGACAAGACACTCTCTTTCGGTAAAAACGCAGTAAAAAAATTACATTAGTCAAACATATGTTTCTCTATACAGACAATGTTAAGAGATCCATGAAGCCAAGCAATGCATTCCAACAACATGACTTTGTACTGTAGTAAATAACCTTCAGAAAATACATGTCAGAAATTTGATGAGGTCCAGTGAGCCACAACAGTATTGTCGAATTGCGTTTTTTGTTGATGTTTATACTTTCAGAAAACGGTATCACTCATCTGTAAAGCATTGATTCAGGGTACATTATAATGCGTTTAAATAATTATGCAAATCTTTGCCGTGTAATATTCATTGAGCTATAACTGTGTTTTGACTCACGCATGTCGTTTAGTTTGCTAATTAAAGTTACCTTGCCGTATGTGAGATGAATCTCTTGTCAAATCAAATTATCATCTTATTTTCTCGTTTTATATGTCTGTTTGTAAACTGTATAGAAATCGTGACAGGTTATGGCTTCTAATTGTGCTTTGAGAAATACTAGTAGAAAGAGACCCACATGTGAAGCAGAACTCTTTAGTGCACTCATGATTTGTCTTGGTGAATTGTATTCAGCATGCATTGAAAGGCACTGTATCACAAATATTGTGTTTCAAGTGGTTACAGAGCTAATGGCCAGTCACTAGGTTTTTATTAGAAATATTTTAGTTCACGTTCCACCTTCCTAATATTCAACTATGTATCATCTCATGATGTATCAACCTTTCTGTTTAAGTTTCAAAATAAAATAAACTATATAAAAAAACTACACGTCTCCTGTGTGTACATTAGCAATGTGATGTTTGCGTGCATCCTGCGCTAGTTGTTATGTTAAAGCTGCGGTCTGCACACACATTTGATAAGACACGCTGCTTAAGACGTCGATGCATGTCCATATCCAAGATGCCTTCCTCTGTGTATAATAAAAACAAAGTTAGACGCAAATTTAAGCACATAAACTCACTAGATGTCACAAATGAACCGAGCCATGCGAAACCAAGTTAACCATCAGACTCCATCCAGACGAGAAATCAGACTCACCCCTATCTCGACGTGATTCAGACCTCTCCTTTACACCTGGATGATTTCTTCCTCATGGATGCTGTGCTTGACCAGGCGTCTGGACCCCTGATGCTGCTCAATTATACCAAAGGCAGAGCGTCCATTTCGTTTGGATGGGGTTTGACGTGATTTCAGAGTCATTATTGTATTTTTGCAGACTGCTGTTTGGATGTCAGTCTTATCTAGGATAGTATCAAACTATCATGGGTCATGAGGTCTATTAGCCGCTGTAACCGACTCATGCACGCTGACCACTGCACAGCATCATCTCTGGATCATCTGTGTGCGCATACATGCAAATTCAGTCCTCACAACTTTCCGCAGTAGTCGGTGGATTGCTGATCCAGCAGGTTTAATTAGAACTGATGATTCAGGATTTTGAAAGACCCTGTCAACAAACAAGAGGATGGGGAACATTTCAGCACATGATGATGGATGTTGAGGAGAAAAGGGGGGAGACCTTTCTGGAAAGTTTCTAATAAAACTATTTGCTCCAGATAAGGAGCAAGGCACCCATTTAAACATGCTATGCTATCGCGACAGAATGCACTTCTATGAGACTTGTAGATGAAGTTTGGGCTGCACCCTAGTGGTCATTAACAGATGACAGAAGTATTGCTTGTGACTATCTTCTTTTAATGTAAAGATTCAACTTTTGGTGAAAAATAAACAAAAATTATTTAATTCACAATGAAATGAGCCACCGGGTACAATTTGGGCAGAATTGCCAGTTTCATGTGACTCCAACTCAATAATAAGTAGCCTGCATAAAATAAAGTAATTTGCAAATGTATGTTTTAAACAGAAATGGTGATAAAGAAGCAAATGTTACAGACTGCAGCTTTACGTAATTAAACAAATCCAATAAAGAACCCACACATTTAATAATTATACAAATTAATTGCTAAATGCAGCTTCTGTATGATTTTATTACTATTTATATACTATATCAGCTTTCCTCTAACTCAGTGGTTAGAGCATGGCGCCAGCAACACCAAGGTCATGGGTTTGTTCCCAGGGGATTGCACATACTCAGAAACAAATGTATGTGTAATGCAATGTAAGTCGCTTTGGATAAAAGCGTCTGCCAAATGCGTAAATGTAAACATAAACTTTTCAAACTGATCTGACAATAATAATAATTTATTAGTTGAAATAATAAGGCCAGTGATGGTCATTAAAATCACGTTCACGATCACAAACAAGCCATTTTAAACACACAATTTTTTGAGCATTAGGGCGACATGTGCATACACTTCACTTATTTCAGTAAACAAAAGCTTTGTCAACAGCCAGCGATAACCAGCGGTCCATAATCCATTTGATATGTTTGACATTCAAGTGTTTTCTTGTTTCTTGAAAATGGATCTTAAAATTATGGCGACGGCAGGGAGTCTGGCTTGAAAGTATAGCGTTTGCACCAAACACATTAGCCATGCTTGAACTCTGCTTGTTTTTTCTATTTTTCCTTTGGTTTGTGTTGTTGCCAATCCATCTGTGTGAGCACCCCCTCCTGTTAAGAGTAATGACTGAATGAGTGTTTGGCTTTCTGTCGCCCGGAGCCAGTCAGCAGTGTAACGCTGTTCCATTACTGCCGTGTTTTGTGGGGCAGAACTTTAAACGTCAACTTCCTGCGAATGAAATAAATGAATGAACGAATGAATGCCCAGTAGCATTCCATTATGTGGCTAATAGACGACATTAGTCATGTTTAGTAACACTGGTTACAATTAGTAGATTTAATTAGTATCATTTAATGATCATAATGTCCATACAGTTTTAATTTTTGTTGTATTGGTTCATATTTAAAATCTCACTGATCATGTAAAAATATTTCACAATAATTGAACTAAGATTGATTATTTGTAATCCCTTAAAGGGATAGTTCACCCAAAAATGTGTCATCATTAACTCACCTTTAAGTTGTTCCAAATCTGTATACATTTCTTTGTTCCCATGAACACAAGAAAAGATATTTGGAAGAATGCTTATAACAAAACACTTCTTGAACCCCATTGACTACCATAGTAGAAACTACTTTATTATATATTATATATATATATTTGTTCTGTTGAACACAAAATGATATACTTTGAAGAATGTATGACAGCAAAAAGGTCTGGGGTACTTTTGACTGCAATTGTCATTTCTCCTACTATGGTCCAAGAACTGTTTGGTTACAAGCATTCGTCCAAATATATTTTTCTGTGTTCAACCAAACAAAGACATTTATTAACTAGACAAGAGAGTAAATTTCATTTTTGGATGAACTATCCCTTTAAATTCTGAATTTACATGAGTCCCTGCAATAGTCTCTAGGGGGCAGCATTTTCCTACTTCTTCATTACAATCCTTCAGCACAGTCTGTGGATTATGCATTGCATAAAAGCAACCAAAAGAAAAATATCAAGTCTGTCTGTAAAAAATGACAGTAGTAATTTTTAGAATTGGCTTGGGATAAAGTTTGCACAGTCTGTGGAGGTTAACCTTTAAAATGCCCGATTTCCCAGAGCTGAGAAGCACGACGGTTTCTGCAGCTTCCAATAATTTTACGACGAAAACCAGTCAGACAGTCGGCAGCTGCTCATTTTGACAAATGAGAGAGATGAGGGTTTAATTAAGCATTTCATTACTGTGATCTCAGAAATGAGACAATGCTCATGAAATATGGGCCATAGATGATGTAGAGATTAGGGCTGTCACAATTATTAAATAATCGTCTCATCGCAATTATTATAGATAACCGCAATTATTGTGAATCCTTAGAAAACAAGGGTGATCTGCAGTATCTGCTGCATTTTACATCTACTGTCCTTAATCTGCAATTACTGTTAAATTAAAATAACATTTTTCCATCATTTGAGTTGTATTGTTTGTTGATTTGTTTTGTTTCCAGACTTGACCCTCAAATCTAGTTTTAGGACTCAAGAATCATGTATTTAATGTTTAGGTCACTCTACAGTAAATAATATTAGTTATTTACAAATTTTCACATTTCTAAAGTTCTTCATTGAATAAATGAATTGTCATTAATAGTTATATTGCCAAAGCCTTAAACCAGACAATGAATCGCCATAATTGCAATTATTTAACAGACAATTAATCGTCAGCCAAATTTCATAATCGTGACAACCCCAGTAGAGACGTTTCAATAATTGCTGTCTGTTATTAGATAAAATATGAAAGACAACACAAAAGTTTGTTATTTCTTAACTGACATGCATTGAAAGTTTTTACATTTTTAAGTGTGTAGCATATTCATGTCTGGAGTCACGTGTTTCTTATAACATTTTTAGAAAAGTGGGGTTTGCTAAAGTAAGCATCAATATTATAAATACTTACACACTGCTTGTATTCAACTTTGGCACAAACTTGTTCTGCATCACGTTGACATGAACTGAAACCTCATTACTTTTAAGGGGGCTACATTCTAGGTTCAATTTCAAACCGGATTACTCCTTGAAAAAGCTGCCGCTGTCAATGTCAGCAGAAAACAGCACATCAGCTCACTTTTAAGACGTATGTTTCATATATTTGATTTTTAATGTTATTCAAAGCCAGCAGAACTAACAGAAAATCTTCCACAATACGCCTTCTGTGTGTCTGGCCTCAAACGCTCACCCACACTCTCAAAACAGAAATCTTTACACTGAATGAAAAGAAGTTGAAATCCTATTAGCGCTCATACCCTTAAATCTCCCCCTCCCGTTCGGAGACTCGTCTGAGTTTAGTGCTGATAGCATGTCTGTGACCCCTGCGTGACCCCGGTTGCATCATTAACCTGTTTGTGCTTGGACAACAGCGTGAAACGTTAAAAAATTAGCCCCTACGGCATCCACAGACATTCTCGATACCCCAAGTTTATATCCCGTGGGGTTTGTTTCGTCACACTTAAAAACTGAGCTGTGGTCTAGTCTCTCGCTTGTAAATCGCAACCCGAGGCGTTACAGCGGGAGTCATGAACTCTGTCTCACATCGGTATAAAGACACCGTGCTAACTCTTTTAAGCAGGTGAGGTTGAAATGAGGTTGTCAGACTTCTGCCTCCTCTCATCCTGTGTGACTCATGAGTGGGTAGGAGGCACTTCAGAGCCGGTGCCAGTCAACAGAGGCATCGTGCCACATGGTTGAGGCAGAAATGGGTCACAGAGCGTCTGCTGCGGAGATAAAGCAGCATCACAGGCATTTTTTAAACACTTAAAAATCATTGCTGACTTATGTGCGCTCAGAGATGTAAAAAGTGAATTGTTCATATGTTACACCCGAAATTCAGTAAAAAGTCAAACAAATGCTGCACTCATATCATACCAGATTCCTACATACATTTCAGTTTTTCCTATAGCAAGTGTTGCCTGATGTTTTCTAAATCCATACGGAGGTGAATTAATGTATTGATGAAACAATTCTATAAACACAACAAAGCTGCACATGGATGCCTGATTTGGTACACTCTAAAATTCACAAAATGAACCCTAACCCTAACCCAAAATGAAAATCATTTCATCACCCTCAGGTTGTTCCTAATCTGTATACATTTATTTGTTTGGTTGAACACAAAGGAAGATATCTGTAAGAATGTCAGTAACCAAACAGATCTCATCCCCCATTGATTTATTTTCCCTACTATGGCAGTAAATGGGGGTGAGATCTGTTTGGTTACTGACATTCTTACAAATATCTTCCTTTGTGTTTATCAGAACAAAGACATTTATACAGATTAGGAACAATCTGAAGGTGAGTAAATGATGATAGCATTTTTATTTTTGGGTGGACTGTCCCTTTAACTTGTTGCTAAGACAAAACAAAGCATCTAATCCAATATCAAAGTCAAAGTCAGCTTTATTGTCAATTCTGCCACATGTACAGTACATACAAATGGAGGATTGAAATTGCATTACTCTCAGATCAATATATAATAATCTATGTGATATTGTATGGCACTGAATGAAACTTATTTTAGAAATAACACTTATCTTGTGTATCTGGCTGACTTTTTCACTGAGCAATGCATTCTGGGATTGCCTTCTCGTATATTTAAGCAAGTACTTTCAACCTGGAATAATAAAAACATCAAAGTGTGCTTAACTAGCACCTTCAATTCCTACTTTCAATCATATTTAATTAATCACTCCCTCCCTTTCGAGATTTAAAGCTTACGGTGTGCGAGCAAAGGAGCATGGGAAAAGAGCACGGGACGCCCGGGTTCAGCCAGACTGCAAGGCAAAGAGGGTCACATCCCAACTTGCATATTAATCTGCAGGGAAGCCGTATTGATTATCTAAGAATATCAAAGCGTTTCTCACTGCTGTTGTTCACTGAGCACCGACATAGCAAACACACTGACAAAACACAGGTTGGGAAGAACATCTGTGGCGGGTCGCAGTAATCGAACAGTAAACAGCTGTGAACGGCTAACTCAAAACTCACTGGAGAGGAGCGCGCTCGCTACCAAAGGCAGTTGGAAATTTGATTGCGGTTGGCTGGATTTGGACGGGAATATCGCAGGGTTTTTTTTCCATAATCCCTAATGCCTGAATACATGAGTGTTACAGATGTGTTTTGAATGTTTGTGTTGTATTCAGACAACAAGTCAAGCACACACACATGCAGTATTAAAAACATTGGATCTAAATGATCTTACTTTAACAACCCTGTTAAACAGTTATTTCCTGAACATTTTATTCCCCAGCAGGCATCTATTAAATAAACAGGAAGCATATTTCACCTCTGTTTGAATGATTCTGCCGTTTAATGACGTTTGCTGTATTATTGTGTGCTATTTTTCAGAGCTGTTGGTTTTGTGCTTGATCTCGGTGCGGGCTTCATTAATCAAGCCGTCCGGAGAGAAACTGCTCACCTGCTTGCCGAGGCGTTTATCTTTAGCTAATTTCCTGGCGGGATGCCTGTCACGCTGTGTTAAAAACCTGGAACCGGTGTAAACAATACAGGGCCGAGGTCTCAGGACTGTTCCTACACTATATTCCTCTTTGTTTCAACACACCTGTCTCATTGTTTTGAACAAATGTGTAAATATATTGTTCTTGGCACCACTGCGCTAAGTTAAACTTTGGGTTATTTATGTCCACGAAATTGTGTTAACAGTACAGTAGGTGGTGTGCTAAAATGCAATCATATATTCATATAAATATCTCTATTCAGTCATACAAGTGAATCTCCCATGGCATGTCTGGGTCATATTTCAGATAGTTCAGATAATTTGTTTAGTGATATCAGTACATTTTCACCAAAAGTCACATTTAAGTAATGTGAAAAAGGTATTGTGCTGTATTCAATTTATGCTTGATTTACACATAAATCATACTGTATTACAGTAATGAGAAACTAATGAGGACCATCATTGAGAATAAAAAGTAATACACACACAAAAAAATGAAATATAGAATTTTCTGATGCATTAAGGTAATGAGAATTTGAGGACAAAGTACCTAACCGTCCAAAATAATAGTATGAAATTAGGCTTAAGTATCCTCTATTTTTGCAGTGTAATACATCCCAGGCGTGTACTCAAAGATTCACCCACATTCAGCGCCAGACTTTACACTAAAATTATTTGTCAGTCATTTCAAACAGTCAAGCATCTTGTCTACAACACCGAGTGCAATGCAAACAGGAAAAAAATTTAATTATACATTGCCCTGTGATGAAAATAAACATTTGTGATTAACATGCAGCGCAGACGTCGCCCAAATGTGAGAAACACAATGCAGTACGAGATGCTAGTTACGCATCTGTGAGAATTACTGCCGCTTCCAGGCACTATCGGCAGAAAAACCTCGGCAGCTCGGGCCCAAAGCGGCTCGCGGCAGCTGGAGCCAAACCCCACAGCTGACAGCTGGTTCGAGCGCAGGCGCGTCTACGTGACCCAGCTAGTTCCAGCTCCGCTGACAAGGATGTACACAGACAGGAACGCTTAGACAATATGGTATTCAAACAGCCATCGCAGAAGAGAGTGCGCCGGGTTTGGGTCGAAAATGTGACATTTTTTGTTGGAGGAACACAAGGAAATTATATTTACATATCAATATAAACAATGGTCATTGTCTGATTGCAGATTTTTCATTGTTTTGTATTGTTTTAGAGTCATCACAGTAAGCTGCAATCATATCATCCATATCCCCAAAACACTCAACCCCCACCCACCCCAGACCCCAAGACCAACCCACCTGACAGTCTCTTTGATGCAGGTGTACCTTTGTTTTTCAAAGCATTTAAATTAGTAAAAAAAAGGTTGAGAAATGTATCCACCTATCAGTAAGAATGTGCCAGTGAAAAACATTATCAGACCTAAATCACGATCAACACCGCATTAGCGGTCTTACACATATTATTAATTCAAAGCGATGAAGTAGGTGACAATGTGTTTTTTTCCAGACCACAGGATGTAGTTTTGTTCTTTGCCCTCAATTATCTGGTTATTCCATAACACTGCGGGTGTTTTGAATATATTATACAATAATTTGCCTTACAAAATGGAGCTTTAACAAACAACCCACTGTGTCTCGGAATGATGAGGTCTTCGCAGCAGATGGCTGCACTGCAAGGCACTTACTTGAAAAAGGACAGTTCTGTCACACACAGACCCACACTGGGGTACGAAGGGAATAAAATTGTGAAAACTTAAAACCATCTTTACAGGACACTCACTAAATTGGTGATCAAAGATGTGGATTGGTGGTTAGGGATCTGGGCTGGTAACTCAAAGGTTGTATTTGTTAGTTGTTGGTACCTGATCTTATTTAGTATTCAGTATTTTATGAGGTGGCTAATTCGTATGAATTCATATGATGTGAATAGCAAACCATTATTAGAAAAAATACAAATAGTTCCTTCCAGAAGTCTCTTCCCACAAACCTTGTGCGACAAAAAATGGTTAGCAGATGGACTGCTAACAAACAATGTATGCAAAGCTTTTAGAGCAATTTCTTCAATACAAATCAAATAATCATCAAATGGACTATGTATTAAACTGCACCTGATCTCCCTGGCCTCCACGTGACCCTGTTCTCTCCTGTTCTCTTAACATCTCTGTCTGTCTATTCTGCTAACTGAATTTTTGACTTCAATGCTCCAAGCTTTGTTTTTGCTTCTGACCTGTGGTCCAGTCTTTGATCACCGATCTGCCCTGAAGGCAGCCTGCCAAAGCCGAACTCATCCGAGAGAGTTTTTCTCACCTCCAAAAGCACAGAAAAACCGCACTGCATTTCAACCAGGTTTAACAAAACAAGTTTATTCTCTTTTGTCTCAGCCTGCCCTCTAAAGAAAAAAATGGTTAGAAAGATGAACAGAAGGGAACCAACAGTAAAGGCCCATCAACCCCTGGCGAAAATGAGTAAATTTGGGGTTAGTTGGAGCAGTCTTGCGTTATCCATAATTTCTCTCATCCTCGAAAGGAGACTGACTTCAGCCGCCCTTCCTCTCGGCTCAGACAAACGGAGAAAGACAGAAAAAGCGAGAGAAAGACAAACTGCTGGGTCACCAAGGGTCTGGAATGACTTGATCTAAGAGGGCGTCCAACTGTGATAATCACTGTTTCCATCGCAGCCCTGGCTGGCCGATGGATGGTTGAACAGCACAATGATTACATATGAGAGAAAGAAAGAGAAAGAGAGAGACACTATAAATATTGAGGGCATTACCATACGAACATGCTTTGGAGTGTGAATATCACCACATAAAAAGGCCATTCAAGTAAGAATTTGTTTTCCGTCTACTGTCTACAATATTCAAAGCAGACGCGTTGCTTGCCAATGAAAGCAGAACAACCATTTCCTATGTTAAGTCACTAACTAACCAGTTATTTGCTTTACAACAGCTTTGAACGTTGCACATCTGATCAGACTTTACATCAGATCTATGTAGTGTACCGAGTGTTTATCTGAATGTGTCGCTGCATTGAAGAGAGCTCCTGCATAAAGAGACAGGCAGGCAGTAGAGTCCTCCTGACCCTCACTCCATTAGAGGCGGCCTCACTTTGTTAATGGAAGAATGAATGTTTGGACAATTAAACTTCATTGGCCACTTCAGATGTTACCATGCAAGTCGCTACAAGGTGGGAAAAGGTCAGCAATTTTCCAAAGCGGTCAACCCACACTAATCTGTTTTTGAGGAGTCAATTCCAGGGATGCGAGCTTCACTGCACATGAGGAACATTATAAACATCAATGAAAATCTCTGAGGCAGTCACCTTCATTTCAGGGGTTAAGCTGGTTTCTCATGCCATAATAAATGTGACAAAAGAATCTAGACATTTTTGTTGTATATGCAGTACTTAACATTATATCGTTTTTTCCAATGACTAGCACTTACTGTACAGTAGCCTATATCAGACAATGTTTCTTAAACCATGACAATTACATCTTTTCTGAAGATTATAGCTTATGTGCATATGACATTTGTGCTTAGAAAACACAAGCTAGTATGTTTCCAAAAATATCCCTTTGGATAACGGCGTCTGTCAAATCCATAATGTTTTTATTAATAGAATTGAAAATTACAATATTATGAGTCAACGTGGTAAATTAATCACAATTTCTTGTTATTACATGAGGGGGAAGAGTTTAATAATACCATCTACTGACAACTCAATATGCGCTCATGTCAAATGCATAATGTAAATCGCCTACTGAAATCACCTCGCCTAACGTTACCGTTCGCCCACGTCACTTCCCCAACAACCACCCCCTAAAACATATCGTGCAACACTGACAAAAGGTGATAAACTCCCCTTTTAATGTACATTAAGTTACATCAGAAAACAAATGACGCGACAACCATGAAACCATAACCTTCAAACATTACGCTAGTTCTACGGTAACGTAAAGTTAGCAATAAGTTTAAAAACATTAAACGCAACAATAAGTAAAACGTTTCAAAGCAACTTACCTCATAAATGTGCAATTTTGCTGTATTTACGGCGTCTTGAAGACCTTTATGAGCAGCTGAATGCTTAAATTATACGGAGACACAAACACCTGCCACGCCAAAAGCTGTCCTGTCCTCCTCACCTACACGGGCCGTTGCCTTGACAACCTGTTGCCCTTACATTATTATTTTTGAAATATTTATTTTAAACGTTTTGTTAAGGATATTTCGATATGTATATGTTTAAGTGCTTAAATTGTACTGTAAAATTATACATTTTTGTCTGACGCTTTTTTACAGTCTATGGTCTGACGTGATGCGTAAGAATTTGGCGCAGTGGCGCATGCGCGGTGTGAGATATGTAGAAGGTCCTTTATTTAAATGCTTGTTTTTCCAGGTAAATTTTCCTTAAAAATGAAAGCAAAACCTATGTAAATGAAATGATTTTGTTTGTTTTGGGAGTAATCTTATCTGCATTTCAAAGGATATATGTTTGCATTGCTTTAAATATCCCTTTTATGATGCAATTATTTACACTACGTGTAAGTATAAGTGTACGTTTTTATTTTAATGTTTAATGACAATGTCAAGTCAGGTAAAATACATCTTTTTTAAAAACCTTGCATTTCATTGAAACCTTTTTCCTCATATTAAATTAATAACTATGCTTCTGTTTTAGATCTTTAAAGGCACTGTATAATGAAACTAGCAAATTAAAATAACTCAGCGACATATTGCATGTCTTAAAAGAGAAGCAAATATTTTATGTAAGAAAACAGTCTGGAATGCCATTCCTCACCTGGTTTGGATGAAAAAAGGACAGCCGGCTTTTCAGATGTCAAGGAGAGACCTTGAACCACCTCTGCTAACTGTTAAAGAGTGACAGTCTGCCTTGCCCTTCTAGAGATTTTCACACAGCTTTTTACTTCAAACACTTGACCTCTGACTCTCACTCAAACCAAGCAGGGAGCCAGAGCTTCTTTTATTGTGACATTGAGAGAGTTACACAGAAAACCTCCAGGGTCCAAATGATTAGCATGTCTTTGAAAATATGTTTTTATGAACGTGTTCTTTTATCGACCAACACCTGGGAAAAGCCATTTGTAGCATCCAGCGCTCTCTATGACCATTATTTAAACTTAATTGAATTTAATCTCTATTCATCTTTATTAATTAAAGAAATTGAGGATGTGGAAATATAGAAGCAGGTTTGTGCACGCCAGGCTTTTGCAAGCGCGAAATAAATATTTATCATGCATTATTGTGTTACTGGGGCGATAACAGACATCAGTAGGCTACTCAAGTGGGCAATAGAGTTACCTTGAAATGGCTGTGCCATAAAACTGAATGTTTTATTATTCAGCTTGGTAGTTCTACACGTGCCTATTTTAATAAGGCCTTGTGAGCAACTCGTACAAAAAGCTAAACATTCACATGTGAATCTTTACAAAACTAACTCAAGTGCTCATATCCCCGAACCCATCTCCACAGATTGTCGATTTGTGGTCAGCAGGTGCTTTTGAGTATCGGTTTTATTCCGAGCGCTGACGAGTATTATTCGCACAGGATACATCGGCGTAATTGTAAACAAACAGCATACAAAACAAGAGAATGTCAAGGAACGTGAAAATATGCTTCCAACAATTATTAATCAACGTTAGACGTCTTCAGAGTGGATGTGACAAATTGCATATAGCGTTATGCTAAAAACAGCAACGCTTCGAGTCGCTACAACAACTCGCGATAAAAGGACAATTACGCGACGGAATGAAGGTACGCGCGTGTTAATTTGCCACATTCATAACCATAAATAAATGTGACCCGTTCGTGAAATCAGTTTAAAGAGGGCGACACTTCAATTTTGATTGCCTCATTCATAATGTCCTGCTCGAACGATTCGGTCTTCATTACGCCGGGAGACAGCAGTTTGCTTAACGATAATGACGGAGCACGAAAGCTCAGCTCAATCAGAAGCTAACTCCTGTCGCAACTTCCACAGCTGAGAGGGTTCAACCAGCTGCCTCAGGTGTTGTTGCGGTACCGAGATCTTAACCCTCTGGCCTCCTCATGGAATTCATTGACTGCGGGAGACAATCAGTCGTTCGTACAGCCGCCTCTCATTGCATAGCTCAGCGCGTGCGGTTAAACCCAGCCACGTGTCATATGTAAATGCTTTGAACTGGAGTGCTGGGAAGTTTAGCGCCATCTCGGGACAGCTGCTTTGCGGATGCGGGGAACGCAGCTTGGAGTCCTCTAAAAACTGGAAGGAGAAGACAACAAATTATGCAGCTGTATGATACTTACAAGAGCGTGGAAATAGCTTGGGTGAAAGAGAGCTGCTTAAGGACTAGCTACATGAAGAAAAGCTCGTGTCTATTTTTGTGTCATAAATCGCTCTCTATAATGATATATCCGCTTTCTCAAATGCCACATTTACTGCTAAATGCCAACAGCAAGTAGCACATCATAAACTAAACACCCATTTAAAGAAAACTTTGGCATGTCCCGTCTAAAGCAAATACATAAACACAGGAAAGAAAATAGATGCTGTTTTATAGATGGCAGTGGATTGACATTCTGTCCATATACAATAATGTTAGTGTCTCAGAAACAAAAACTTTATTTGCAAATACAATTACTACCTATAGGTCATTTTGGGTTTTCTTGGTCATTTCTTGGTACATGGGTCACAGTTGCCTAATATAGGCTGAAATGTTTAAAAATTTTAAGTGAGAAATTGTTGGTTCAACCATCGATGCATGCTAAAAAGTCTTAGCAGAAGCAATAGACAATGCAAGGATTTCTTGCATACTGATTTACACATTTCTGACATACTCATTTTTGCATACTATAGTATGGAAGTTGCCAATTTTATATGCAGGGATGGATAAGACAAGAGTAGTTGACAAATGCTGTGACAGCAAAAATCTAGAAAAAAACTAACAATGAAAATAAGTCTCTTATGCTATTTTATATTATAAGCATTAATAATAATATAAAATAATATATTATTAACAGTTTTTCTAAATTTTTGCTATGATACACCATAGTCGTATATTTGTCAACCAAGTGTTAAAATAATACATTACAAAACTCAAAATAAACATAAAATAGACATGACAACAAACCACAAAACTATAAACATCACACAGTGTTGTTAGATCTAAAGTGTGAATATTTAGAATATTAAACACTGTTTATTATTATAGTGAGAACAAAAGTTATCACAGGTTACACCATTACTACTATTGCAAAATCAAGTAGGCCTATATGCTAAAAATACAAACTCAATTAACAGCCCATATTAAATAATAAAGCACGCACGCACACTCCTTGTCATGTTGTTACATTTCAATCCATTATTCCTTTTTATTTTAAAAAGGCCAGCCATCTGGCTGCTAGCGTTTCTGGCAGTAACTTGTTTGGCAAACATTGAGCCATTTATCACATTAAGACTCTCCGTAGAAAAATCTCTTTAATAACATATTTATGGATTGAACATGAGCAAGTTAAAAATGTGTAAGCCTATCTTTTACTCAGATAAAACAACAGGGGGCTGAGAGAGCGAAACAATGTAATTATGGTGAATCCGCTTCAAATATACTCCAAATCATGGTTATGGTGCTAATAAGCTGTCGGGGGTGTCAACAAAGCTGTTGTGCGCTGGACTTTTCCAAATAATGGGTTGCTTAGCTACACTTTAAAGGAATCATGCAAATAGAAGAGGAACGTCTGTGAATATCATTAATAATACATAACTGCCCAATATACAGAAGCAGAAAAGGCTTACAGCTGTAAAACAGAACCACAGGGAAACAATCTGAAGCGTTAGAACATTAAAACATGGAATAGAGACTAGAGAGAAAATGTTTATTGCTCAAGAGATTTGAGTTTAAGTATCAACTTAGTCTAAGATGTTTCTCTTAAAATTGTTAAGGAGAAAAAAAACAGAAATGAATGAATAATATGGAGGTGTAGATTGCAGAGGTCAAATAATCTGGATTTGGATAAATTTGATGAGAAATATTTGAGTTCATATTGAGATCTTCATTGACTTTTGATTGCAGACTTGACAAATCTGAGCTCAGTTTGAGACATCTTCTGAAATATGTGAGATTTCTGAGTCGCTGCAGCTAATATATCCCGATGTATTGCAGTAGTCAAACAAACATTCAGGAGTTGTTTTAAACATATGTATGGATGCTGGATCTGTAAAGTCCTTGGTGTGATGAGTGCACACATTCAAGGTTGCTGTGATCTCCTTAAATGTAAGCTGTCAAGCATTCTCCGTCCACCCTCACTGCCGCTGCACTTGTTTCTCTGTTGTGAAGGTCAACCGATGTCTCAGACAGACCATTCTTGAATAAAAACATCTAAGAAGAAGCACGCGGAAAGTTTAAAGCGGTAGTTCGCCAAGAATGAAGGTACTGTCATTATTTATTCATCCATCCTTGTGTCATCTCAAACTCATATGCTCGTTTTTTTCAGGGAAGAAGGGAGAGTCTGAAGTCTTGATGCAGTTCTTTCCCAATATAGCCGTTTGCATTTTAATTGTGTTATTTTTTGTTGTTGAGATTACTGTATGGACAAGGGCCGCATAAACATGCATAAACAGTCTTCTCCATAAAGAACAATGCCATACGAGTTGTGGGCGAGTAAATATCAGACTTCTCATTATGAAGTAAACTTCTCCTTTGAAGAAAGCATTGCATACCGTACCGTAACTCTGTTCGAACAGATCAAAGAGTAGAAGCTCACTGTTGTTTGCTTTGTGTGTAGGAACACCAGACGTCCTTCCCCTGAAACCTTCACCGTCTCATCTGGGAAACTATTAATATGACAGAGAGGTGAGAGTCACCCACAACAAACAAACATACAGCTCTGCTTGATTTATATCCAGTGCCAACACTCTTTATTATACTGTCAATACATTACCTGTTGTCTATTTACAGCTGTCAGCTCTGAATACACAGACGGGGCAAGCGGAGAATAAATGCGTCTGCGCTGAGTGAGAAAAGCCTCCGGTGATGAGAGCCGTGATGGACAGAGTGGTAATTGTGCGCCGGACTGGATGCGTTCCTTCATCCTGGCGTGTGATGGGCACTCTTTCCTCGGGATCTCTGCGTCCCGAGCTGATGTTTACCCTGCTCCGAGCTTGCTTTGCCTGTCGATCTGAGGGGGAAATATATTGCGTGTCAAGTGCTCTCCTGGGCTAAACTATCATTTCAAAGTGTTATCACACGATCCCACTCCCAGGGGCCCGGCATACGGAGACGCTGGAAGAGCTCCAGAGTTTTGCCGAGTTGAGCGTATGCCAGACGGCAGATGCAGAAGTGGCACGCTAGTTCACTGAGATGAGGGTGCGGGTAACATTGCAGTCGACTAGGTTATTACTCAGCATTTTGATTGGAGGGGAAATCAGATGGATTGCTGGATTGGAGCGTTTGTTGCTTGCATCAGCACCACAGCTCAATGCACATGCTAACCTTTAAGCCATAGTTGAAGATGATGTGAGTGCTGGTAAAAACATAATTTACTATATATAGATGGTTTCAAAGCAACGACATAAACAAATGTTACTGCACATGCACGCTTTTGTGGCCTGAACTTAACTTCCGGTTCACGTCCACAAAGAATCGAGTCCCTGCAGATTATTTCTGATAACAAGCAAAAGAAAGTAAATGACATTAACTAGCAAGTTACAAGTTTGTCTAGTCGGTATTATTTGGGGTTACCAGTTGAAGAACCGTTACTTCGCTAAACACGACAAAGTTACACGACCCATTCAACAAATTGTTTATTTTATAAAATTAATATACAATAAAATTCAACAAATTCTTTATTTAATACAATTATTATACAATTTTTTTTTTTTAAATAAAAATAATATTCATATAAATAAAATATAAATGATATTTTTAGCCACTAGCCAGACCGATCAACAAACACAGACCGGAAGTTAACTTCGAGCCCAACGTGTGCATCCGATGAAGCCGTCTATATAAAAAAATGCAAAATATTCATATAGTAATATATTAAATTTACTGTGTGCAAATCATCAGCACATGTTATTCCAAATATAGATTTTGTGTATTTTTTCATTTTGTTAAATTTGTTCTTTACATCACAACCTGAAATACATCAGAAGTAAAAAGGTTGAAATGTCATTTCGTGGTGCCGATCAGACCTCAAAGACTAACCACTTGTAACATCTACTGTATGTAAGATTCAGAGGTGTTTTCACAGCCCAATCGACATTATCAGATTTATACAATTTTCATAAAACCTCAAATAAATCATTAAAATGGTCAAACAACTAATGGATTATGTTCTTCTATATTGCTAATGACAGAACAACCCCAATGATGGACATTCAGGGTCAAAGTGCAACAGAAGTCAGTAAGTTTTAAATAATTATGTGCTACTAATTGGATCACCTCTGAATAGGGCAAATATGAGCAAATTAATTTTGTAGTCCCGGAGTCATTTCAAGGACATTCCAGCAGGGACATCTGGTGGTCTCAGCAGCAGTCTTGAGTCTGTGTGTCTTCCTCACCGCATGCTAATATCTGTCAGGTATGTGTTTTAAACACTTCTGTTACATTTCAACGCTGCATCATTGACTCATCATCATGTCTTTCCAAACCTGTATGACTTTTTTCTTCTGCAGAACACAAAAGAAGATATTTGGAAGAACCAAACAACATTGACGTCCATTGCACGAACACAGAAACATTTCTTTAAATATCTTCTTTTGCGTTCCACTGAAGAAAGAGTTTTGATTGTAAATAAAAGTAAAGGATTAGCACATCATTGGTTAAACTCTCTTTGCTGATAAGGTGCAGTTCATGATGTGTTTCATTCTTCCTCCGAGCACTTCTACCTCACACGCGTCTCCTCTTCCGCCTCTATCTACATAAGCAATCAAATCAAGCGCCGCATTCACGTAGCTTCTTCAATTTAGCCGTACTATATGCAGACGGGGCCACTGCAGAAATTGTTTCTGTTTTTCCCCTGTTGTTGTCTTTCTCATTCGTTTAACTGCTTGAAGGAAGTAACTGAAAACAATCTGCAATGTGTTTGAAGAAAAAGCAGGTCATGTTGACTTTTTATCCAACAATGAGGTCTGCAGTAGATCAGCAGGATAAAATGGCATCTGTCTGATACTGTCGTAAAACTATCTAATCTTATTATATACGCTCATGCATTTAAATATAACACTTTTATCTGAAGCGAAGTACATTCAAACTATACATTGCGATGTGTTCTCTCTGGACCCTGGCATTGCCCACTTCATATACCAAGCTAAAGAAAAGCCTATGCAGTTTTGTATGCAAAAAGTTCATTTTTTCTGAGAGTTGAATGTTTACAGAAATGCAAAAGATTGGATTTTTGTTCTAATACAATGGATGAATGCTCTTCATCTTCTGGTCTATCAGCAGCACTCAATGAAAATGATAGATCGCACTGTGAACGTCACAAACAGAAAGCTGGCGTGAATCAAAGTATCGGGAGTCTAAATTCATGGCTGTTTGCTTCCGTGACTGCGCCGAGCTTGAATGGTGAAGGCTGAGGAGAAAGCTGTCTTATGAATGAAACATTGAGGCTAATGAATTGAAGCGCTCTACTTCAGCTGGCTCACACGGACACAAACACGCTTCTCGCACGACATAATAGGCACGAGCAGTGCATCTATATTTGATGCTGAATACAGTAGCATATTTTTCGTTGTCAGGAGGGAGGGGCAGCGTTTAGAAGCAGGGAAGCTGAATGATAAGACCAGTTGATGAAGTGACGGCGTCTGGTGGTTTCCGTGCAGAAACCACAGCACGGGATGAGTGTGCGTGCAGCTCCGGGCGGCCCGTGAGGACACGATGCCGTGCCTTAGCTTGCGTGACTTGGCTTTAACAAAACATTTAAGCAAAAAGAATACATTACTTGAGAACAACCTCCCAGCTTCACTTGAACTTTCTGTAAGAATTATGACTTATAGACAAAATAATATAGACTATATGTGGGTCTTTTTACCCTGCTGAAAACACAGAATCATTTTAAACAGGGTTGTTTAAGGTTCTGATTTACCTGCTGAAAAAACATCCATACAAACACAATAGAAACCATCACAAAAATTCTACCCTGCTAAAAAAACAATAGAAACCATTAAAGAAGTTTTATTGGTTTTAATGGAAACTATAACGTGTCTACTGGTATGTGATGGATTCTATTGGTCGGATGTTAAATCCTATTGGAATAATGCCCAAAACACACTACAAAATGGAATTTTGTAATGTTTTAATGGAAAACGCTAATGGTTCATAATGGTATTTTAATGGAAACCATTAGAATCTCTGTGATGGTTTATATTGGGTTTTTATGTTTTTTTTTAGCAGGGTAATTATTTCATTATGAACCATTAGCTTTTTCAATTTTAAATCCATTATATTCATTATTACAATAGGATGTAACATCCGACCAATAGAATCCACCAGTAGATACCATTATAGTTTCCATTAAAACCAATATAATTCCATTGAATCCTACTGGAACACCAATAAATCCTACTGCCCTGCTGAAAAAAACAATAGAAACCATTAAAGAGGTTGTAATGGTTGTAATGGTTTTAAAGGGAATTGTTATAAATGGAAAATATAACGGTGTCTACTGGTATGTGATAGATTGGTCAGATCCCTGCTGAAAAAAACAATAGAAACCCAATATAAACCATCACAGAAATTCTATTGGTTTCCATTAAAATACCATTTTGAACCATTAGCTTTTTTCATTAAAACCATTAGAAAATTCCATTTGTAGTGTGTTTTGGGCATTATTCCAATAGGATTTAACATCCGACCAATAGAATCCATCACATACCAGTAAACACCATTAGAGTTTCCATTAAAACCAATACAATTCCCTTTAAAACCATTAAAACCATTACAACCTCTTTAATGGTCTCTATTGTTTTTTTCAGCAGGGATGTTACATCCTATTGGAATAATGCCCAAAACACACTACAAAATGGAATTTTGTAATGGTTTTAATAGAATAAAGCTAATGGTTCAAAATGGCATTAGAATTTCTGTGATGGTTTCTACTGAGTTGTTTTTTTCAGCAGGCCTTGTACAGACATTTTGTAATGGCTTTAATGGTAAACATCGGATAGTTCTTAGTGGTATTTATAAATAAAAAAGCAAGTCTATAATTAATGTAGAAACAATAAAAACATATCACATCAAATTACATAACAATTTTGTATAATATTATCACAAAAAAAAGTAAAACTGCACACACGCACGCGCGTTTGCGCAGCTATCTTTGCGAGGACATACATTGACGCAATGTAAACTCTAGCCCGTTCCCCTAACCTAACCATCAGAGCTAAGTGCCTGACCCTAACCATTACCCTAAACCTCATTATAACCAAAACCCTAAAACCAAAAACAGAGGTCTCTGGAAGTGAGGAAATGTCCTCACTTTACTCTCCCAGTCCTCACACCGCTGGTCCGAAACTCAAACTGGTCCTCATAAAGACAGATGTACGAGTACACACACACACACACACACACACGCATGCACGCATTCACCTGTGAGATCAGTGTTTGTTAGCAGCTGTGTGAGGAAAGAAAGGTTATTCAAGATCTCATTCATTATGTTTACTGAAGGCTTCGGGTTCCAGCATTACTTGAAATCTCGAGGGGTACTTCAGTGCGTAGCTCTTCCAACACCATTTTTTCCTACTGAAATAAATAATGCCTCAAATTACGTGGCTTATTGAGGAGAGGTTTGCTATTACACGTGTAGAATAATGATTTCGCCAGGTGGGAAAAAACATGCAACGAAATCCCAACTGAAGGAGAGACCAGCACCACCTAGAGACCAGAATAACAGATCAACAATCATAATGCCCTGGCATCCACAAAGAAAAACAGTGTATTACATTTATTAAAAAGCACTTTTAGTTCACAGTTTTTTACCTGATAAATGGGTTTACTGTAATCTAACACAATATGCATTTCACAGTAGATCCAGATACCTCAGTACAACGCTGCCTCATTTATTTTCCTGCCGTGGTCGTCTATCTTGAGGACGTGTTGAGGTTTTCAAGGTGAGAACGTTTTTAGGTTCGCAGCTTGGATTACACAGTATGTTACTAATTTTATCCCAAAACCATGTTGACGTGAAGACGCAAGCGGTTTGCTTTCATCCACCGAGTTGTTGAACTTTTATTTGCCTTCCGAAAGCGGAAGATGTTATTAGACGTAAAGCTCGGATGCAAAACACCCGGGAGGCGAGAGGCTGGTCACACAGGGAAGTGTGAGAAGTTCAAGCAGCGAACACGTGTGCCCAGAGGACGGGCTGGAGGAGAAAACCAGGCTAGGGCATAACACAGGCTCCGGGGGTTTGGAGATCAATGCACATAAATTCTGTGCTCTATTTCCAGACGTGTTTTCCCCCTCTTCCTCATCGGAGTGCTTAATGAGAGCCGGATTGAAATGTGCTGATTCCCTGCGATTTATTTTTGGCATGGACATTCATTTGCATAGAGTAATCAGACCGGTAATCAGTCTTGCTTGGATGTTGTCCACGCAAGCATGACAGCACAGGTGGCCAAGTGCACGTGACATCTAGTTGACAAATCATATTTGTTGCAATATGTGAATATGCATCTGGTTACTTTTGGGTCACTTCTTAGAAGTGTATGATATAAAAGTATATTTGGCCGTTCTAAATCCTTTCATCATCATATTCTTAAAAGTATAATGAAGCATTGTAGTTTACTCTGACTAGCCTATTAAATACTTAACACATAGTTTTACATACTGTCTTTGAAACGTACATGTTTATGCATATAAGATAGGCTACATATTAGGCCTACATAAATAGTATGATGGTAAGTAAACTTAAAGAAAATGTACAAGTATACTTGTAGCATAGAAACTACTAAACTAGTAGTTTACTGAGTCTGAGAGTACTTCAAAGTGTACTTTCATGAACTCAAAAATGCACTACAAGTATTAAACCAGCAAACTATCAGTAAACTATACATATAAGTGCACTATAGTTGCAGTACAAATGGAAAACAGTTGTCAACTAGCTGTGTAAGTTATATTGTTACACTTAAGCATACTTCAAAGTACACTTATAAGTAGGCCTACATTAATTTCAGTGCACTTACCAGCATATCTGAAGTATGCTTAAGTATACTTGCAGTTTATTTAAAGCATACGGCAAAATATGCTTTAAATAAATCATACTTCAAGCATACTTCTTAAAGCATACTTTTTAGTATGCTTTTACTGTATAAACTAAAAAGTGGACCAATGTAGTCCCAACTATTATTGAACTAGCACACATATAAGTACACCGCTAGTACATTCATATTAGTACACTTAATATAGCCTACATTAACATATACTTGAAGTAAAGCAAAACCTCAAAATATGCTTTAAAATAAATCACACTTCAAGCATATTTCATGCTTTTACTGTATAAACTAAAATGTGAGTCAAATAAGTATCAAGTAGTACTTTTTTGAACTATAGTACACCTAATAGTATATAAAAGTATACTACTAGTACATTGATGTTAGTATAATATATGAAGTATACTTGCGGTTTACTTAAGATTTAATCAAATGAACTTAAAGTATACTTATTATTTTAAAGGGCACACACACTTTTATCTAGAAACAGGTGAAAACTTTTTAGATTAACATTAAAGTAGAGACACCTAGCCATATCTAAAGATCACAATAACACAGAACACATAACAACAAAGCAACGCTCCTGGCCTCATGCGCCCCTCAGCTTTGAAAAATCTAAAAATCAAATGTTCTGTTTGATTCTGAAAATTGGAAACATGTGGGATTCCCCCGAGTCTCCCGCATCCATTCATGTGAATGACAGAAGTGTTGGAGGGAGGAGAAGAACATTGTGTCTGGGGTAAAGTACCCATCACTGTGTCTGCACACACACTGCTGCCCCTACAACACCAGTGGGGGAGAGACGGCATGCTGGGTAAACAAACCATGGGCGAGATCAAGGCGTTAACTAGGACAGTTGTGAGCTTTTCAAATATTCACGTTGCTTTCTAAACATACAGCCTCGGAGGAAAACAGACTGATCTGAAAGAGACATCGCATCATGGCATCACGGCATCGGCAGGGTGTGTAAATATATACGGCCTGAGTTATGAGTTATGGTGAGGGTGGAAAATATTTGATTATATGACTATATTTTAGGAAAGCCATCATCATACAGCAGCCTGTGACTGACATGAGAATATTTGTGCATGTCATGACATAAATAAATATACAGGTTAAACTATGAATTATCTTTATGTGAACGCAAAATTATAGATTTCTAATGCACATCCATTTTCTTAGATAGTTTACATTTAATATATATGTCATTTTTAAAAAACAATTTACATCTTAGGAAAAATGTGATAAACACATACTTAATAGTATGAATATAACTGTCCGATTACATTATTTATTTTATTATTATAGATATTTCATGACTTCTTTTACTTTGGTCACTGTCTGTATTATTAAGTATAAGGCTGATTGTCAACAATTGTTAAAGCTATAAAAATAAATAAATCCATAAAAAGAAAAATATTTACTTGAACTGAATGTACACTATAACAGAAACACGTTCTTACTTTCTTAATATTTCTTTTCACCTTTTAAATCTAAAATAAATCAAAACAATATTTTAGTATCTTTAAAGTTGTCTAAATTTGCTAAATCTTGGCATTTTGTCATTTGGCTTCTTGAGGTCTCACCCTGAGTATTGAAGGATTTCTCATATTCAGGGCTCTTATTGGCTGTCATCAATTTGAAAAATATCATTTTCTAATGAAAGAAATTGGCACAATTATATTTGTATCTAATTTCAAACATTTAAGAATACACCTTGAGATGAAAAGATTTTTAAGATAATTAGAAACAAAATTATTTGACCCTCCATTAGGACAAAATATAATTATATATATTTCACTTTTACCTCGCTCACTTTTCTTCTTGCTTGAACACAACATATATAAAAGGTGGCACATCTCTTGCATTATATTTTGTCTTGTATCAGCATGTATGTGTACAGAGCTTTATTGGAAGAGCTTTTCGTTTAACTGCAGATTAGCAATAACTTTTGCTCTTCTTCATAAGCAATCGTATCTATGTTTGCTGATGCCGAGAAACTGCCCTTGGGATCAATAAAATAATTTAGCAGTTCTGTTGAATAACTGCCATAAGCCGAGTCCATGTTATTTGTTTTGCTTGCGTAGACAAAGCATCCCATAATAATAAAAAATGAATAATGACACATTTTAGAATGTTTATATCTCCAAATAAAATGCAAATAAACAATACAATTGGCGGGCACAAATCATTCTTTGGCCCCCTACAGGATTTCGTAGGTATTGCACATCACTTGCTCCTCAAGGATCAGGACCTATAACCTCCCCGAAACATTTTCAGCCTCATTGTGCGAATCTCTTTTCGCTAATAAACCCCAAGATTGAATCGTCGGTCAGGCTTTACTGTGACTACAGTAACAGGGTTTAATCCAGGCCAGCAACCGCATGGAAGCCCCTGATTCAGGATTCACTTCCATTTGCATTTTCCGGGCCTTAAAACATCTTATTTTAAGAATTAGGGCTTCATTTCTTCTCTGTCTGCTTGATATCTCTAGGGCCGTGATAATTTGCGGAGCAGGATTGTATCAGATCCATGCAAATAAGGATCATCGGTGACAGACTTTGCTCTTAACATCAAAGGGAAAGTTGGAGCGGTGCGGGTGCACGCGCAGGCCAGAGCGCCAAAGGTTCTGCATTGAAATCACGCCGATTTGCATATATGGTAATGAGGGCACTATTACATTTTATGAGCTGCTCCTGAATTTGGGCACTCGGGGTGGGGAAATCCTTTTTTTTACTTGTTCAGGTAATTAGGTCAGTCACGGTGATTCTCTTTAATTCTTCATGTATGCGTGTGTTATGATTCATGTTACGGTCATGAGATTCATTAGGCGAATTAAAACCTGCTTCACATACAGTTTAAGTTTATGAAGATGTAGCTGCAGCTCATAAATGATTCATTTTTATCTTCCCAGCTTGAAATCATTTTTTTAACATTAGCCTAAAGCATTTATGTTACCTCAGAAAGAAAATAGTGCATGCTGGAATTGAGTCATGTGAACTTAATTTTACCCACTTTTCTATACGGATGCGGATCCTGATCATTAATGTTTTATCAGAGAGTTTGCATGAATGGCACAAATGTTTGGACAACAACAGAAATCAAAACACATCTGTTGCACAATCCTCTGATGATATCTTGTATTTTGTAGTGAAGTAAGACAAGCACGCATGTTGCGTGACCCCCTGGCGTCCCATCTGACCGCGTTCAGTCAACTGCGAATGAGAGAGCGATGCTGGACGAGCATCTGAACACATCTACAGCACAAAGAATGAAGCTGTGAAGGGTGATGCTGAATTTAACAAAGAGTCATATACAGGTAGGCTAGGTGGTGCACATACTGATTCTATATATATATATGTTCACCTGCTATGAATTCTGGGTATAATCCGCTTCAAGGTGACATTTGTGCATGAATGGCTTTAACTTGTCACGCAGAGAACCACCCAAATGGGCACGTTACATTTTTGGCAAACACAAACAAAACACTTCCAAACATTTGATCTCCAGATAGATAACAACTTTCATAAAGTGGCGATGAAAGCTGACAGTCTCTTGATATGCAACGTAGTCATGAATACGGTTTTAAGACATTAAATTCACGCTTTAACGTTAAAGTAATGAGGAAACCTCTCGGAGGAGAGCGCTAAAGCCCAGCGGACGTTAAAAGCAATTGCTGTGCTGTCAATGGCTCACGGTTCAGAGCGAGCGGGGCGTTCGCAAACAAGAAAGACGGGACGGAATATTCGCATTATGAAAACATGATCATTTTTAGACAAATCTCAACTGTTAAGAAATGTCAAAAAAGTCGTACTGCATTTCACCAAAAAATAAAATTAAATGGAAACAATTTAAGAAAAATCTATTATAGAGACCATAAAATTTTTTTGTAAGATTAGCATACATTAAAGGCAGTATAATTATGTATACCAATACAAAAATCCCATTCTCATTAAAAAAAAGTATAATGGTGAGTGAACACCATCGTTTTTCTTTTTTGTCGACATGGATTATTTTGCAATGAATTGATTTGGGGATAAGCACAATTATGACGATTATACATTAACTCAAATACAATAACTCAAAAAGAAAACTCTTCTGTGATTGGGTGAATTTATTGACCGACAAGTGCTTTGAAGGCAGTGATTGGTGGTTCATTTTCCCTTTGGGGCGCGTGCAAGATTGTCCAAATTCACAGTTTTTCAGGAAATGGAAAAATGCTGTAATTTGTAATGATTCAATACTGTGTTGTCGGAGTTGACAAGCACTTTATAGTGGTTAGATATTTGCCAAACCCAGTGATAACATAAACAAGGGTGACTAATAATAGGCTATTTAGGGCAAAAAAAATTATGAAATATGGAGACACAAGGTTTCAAAAGGTGCTTATTACTTTTTCCAAAAATGATTTTTTTAAATTAATATTTACATGCCCGATTCATGTGGAACTCATCCAATAAATGTTGTCTTAAATAGATTAACAATCATATTATTTGTATATTTAGGACACCCAGTTCATTGCTTATAAAAGGAGGTCCAGTGCTTTTATTTTTCAAATCAACATGAATTAAATGGCATTTACTGTACAACCGATATTATTGTACTATGTATGTGACCCTGGACCACAAAACCAGTCTTAAGTAGCACGAGAACATTTGGAGTAATAGCCAAAAATACATTGTATGGGTAAAAATGATTTTTCTTTTATGCCAAAAATCATAAGGATATGAAGTAAAGATCATGTTCCTTGAAGATATTTTGTACATTTCCTACCATCAAAATTTTATTTTGGTGAGTAATATGCTATGCTAAGGACTTTATTTGGACAACTTTAAAGGCGATTTTCTCAATATTTACATTATTTTGCACCCTCAGATTCCAGAGTTTTCAAATAGTTGTATCTGGGCCAAATATCAATAGAAAGCTAGCTTTCAGATGATGTAAAAATCTCAATTTAGAAAAATGTACCAGACTGGTTTTGTGGTCCAGGGTCACATTTAGCTGTAACTAAACAGAATGCTGGACATTACATCTTGATCACAAAACAAACATTTTTAAATGATGAAAAAGGATGAATTGTGTACACTAGGAAACTAAATGAGGTGAGGTAACCCCATATTTGTCCGTCCCACCTTCACAGGTGCATTTACATACCTTAAGACTCTCAAGTTCATTATAAGAGCTTTAATGTGTTAACAAACCAAACTCTGAATCTGTGTACACTGAATGCTTTACATTTTCTCAGTGAAAAAATAAATAAAAAAAACAGCCGACTTTGAAGCTGTAACAGAAAAACAGATTTCATTTTTGACAAGCGTTTGTTATTTTCCATATACCAGCATTTACACATATTTATGTCCATCTTTTCCGGAGGGATCCACAGAAAATGCCGTTCGTGCGCAATAAATAACTGGCGTTTAATCAAACACATGACATACATAATTCCCTTAATCCCACCGTATAAACAGAGACTAATTCAGTGTTTGTGTGCGCAAGAGCCCAAACATTTCTCTCGAGTGTCTTGGTTTGTCATCACTTTTATACTTCTCTTATGACATCTCATTGTGTTCCTCATTAATTTAGTCTTTCTGTCATGTTTTTTTCTTTCTTCGTTTGAGGCACTCGCCGTTGAGGTGCTGTTGTGTGTGTGGCAAAACATTTACACTATTCATATTCATTTCCAACTCTTTAATATTCATTAGGTCCAGTTTCTTACATACTCATGACGCTATGATTCATAAAATCTGTATCCATGTACAACAATATTTAAATAAATTGTGTCATTTAAGGCAGTCCATACATTTACAAAAGAAGAGAAAACGTCTCGTCGAAGAACAAAACCGTCCGTGTTTCTCAGTAATAGTCCACGCAGGGTTCCGAGTCTTTCAGAGTTCATACACAAGACTCAAACATATGTCAGATCAATGTCTTTATGTTCTGGAAAGGTCCGTGATTATATGTGCACCGACGGGACGCTCTGGTTGAGTATCTGGGCTCTCATCACCTGGACGCTGGTCATGATCTTCTTCTGATGACCCATTAATGTCACACCCAACCTATGCATGTCCCTGACAGAGAAAAGGAAACATAGTGATACAACATTTACAATCAGATCTATTAACTTAATAGAATTTATTTTATTTATTCCAAAACCAAAATCATTTATAATCAGTACGGATGATGTCGCAAATGTGTAAAGAAAGGTCCACTCACACAAGACTATAATATCTCTTGAGGTACAGCACACACTTCCTGTAGAACGACTTTTATGATGCTTTTTCATTTTTGGCCGCAAGACCTCATTATGGGAAAGAGCGCTTCTTGAATATTTCTTCTGGGATGTATTTCACAGAAGTTGTATTGGTTTGGAATGACATGACGGTAAGTATATGAGAACGATTTCTTTAAAATGAGTCTGAGCGAAAGCATTTTTCGAAGTGTTTTCTAAATGTTTCTCACAAAAAAGATAATAAGACCAAGCTGCCCTTCCACAAATATGTAGAAATCAAGTTCATTTTATTACGTATATTGAAGCAAAGTATATTTTTACAGTCCATTTTTAAGTATACTTTATGTAAGCAAACTAATATCAATGTACTAGTAGTTTACTTGTAAGTGTTCTCTTTCAATACTACTTTTTGATTTATAAAAGTACAGATTTAAGTGTAAAAATAGTGAACATTTGAGTGCACAACTAGTTTACAACTATGTACTTCAACTATACAGACGGTATATTGTTTTAGTGATATATTTTTTATTAAAGTCCATACTCTTCGTAAACTACTAGTTTAGTAGATTTTACACTGTACGTTTTCTTTTAAAGTTTGTGTTTACATAATATATGTCTGTGTACTTTGCATACTAATGAATTTATAAACACAAACACTTGCATGTAGACATTTATATTTATATATAATTTAAATTATATATATAAACATGTATTCCTTTTCATATTTTTCTAAAATATTTACATTTATGTGTACGTCTTTCCAAATGTGTTCGAAATTAATATGCACAGTACACATATTATGTGAACACACTTTTATTCTGGATGCGATTAATCATGGAACAGCTCATTCATATAATTTTACATGATATTGGTACAATCTTAATATCTAAACATGTACGTTTATAAGACAGACAATATGTAAAACTATGCGAATTGTGCTACTCTCAAGAGTAAACACAACTACAAGCATACTTCGAATACTCCATCAAAAAACGGAGATCAAATATACTTTTGTCAAGCAAGTATAGTATAAAAAGTATACGATCAGCACACAGGGTTGGAACCATTTTTCTGAAAGGTGAACATGGTTTCAACACTGCAGTCGTTTTTAACCCACTGAACTGAACTGAACTCAATTCATCAGCCGACTTCATCAATCGAGCAATAAAGCTTCCTCCAATCTCTCATCCATCCATCTTCACGTTAAGATCGGGTTTATTTTACACTTAAACCCCACGAGCACGCAACCACCAATCTGAAGGGCTTTATTCTGCTGTTACAAGCACTTTGTCATTTTCTGGAGTAAGAACTCAATCCACTCACTGTTGATTCATGCTCATCACATGGCCCAAAGTCAGGTACCCTCCCGCGGCGAAGCGGTCCTTATAACGGCCCATCTTAATGGTGTCCAACCACTCATCCACCGACCGGCAGCTGGTGAAATCAGGAATACTTCTGTTCATCAAAGAACTGTTTAGTCTGAAATGAGAGTGAGAAAGCGCGGACGAGATGTACCTTGAAATGCGGTAAGCGCAGGCAGAAAATCAATACAAGTTAAAATGATAGAGAAGGTGTGAGAGGGGCTGTAGATCTGACCGGTTTGGCTAGATTAATACAGGGATAAAACCTCGCCATGCACCAGTGGCTCGACGGGACCGAGCCGAGCAATTTATACAAGTCCAATTGTAAAGCAGAAGCGATCTTTTTTGTTTCACCGAGATCAATGTCAATATAGCGCAGAGGGCTTTTTATTTAACAGAGAACACATCTATTTGAGACGGGTTTATTGGAAAACGCACGCTCGCGTTTTAAAGCGACCCGCGGTATTCCCGCGAAACTTTCTCTTCAACTTTGCGAGACTTTTCAAAAGGATCATATCTGACAACGGCAAAGTACATTTGTCGGGTAAATCTTTCTAAAGGCAGCGCTATCGATCGCAGAGCCCTCACCTGCACAATGTGTCCAATGACTTGAGGTTCTCCGGGTTCCGGATCAGCTTGTCCAGGACTGTGACGATCTGGCAGAATCTGGGTCTTTCGTTGCGATCTTTCTGCCAGCAGTCGAGCATGAGTGTATGAAGGGCACCCGGGCAGCCCATGGGGGCAGGAAGTCTGTAACCTTCCTCTACGGACTTGATCACCTGCCGAAATACAAAACGTGCATTTCTTTTCAAATAGGATTCTGCAAATGAAATGAAAAAATAATTTAACACTGTTGTCAAGTTCTTTTTATTACTTTCCATTGGTCAAATGTTTGCAAAAATAAGTAGCCTATTCATGAAAATAAGTCAATAAAATGGGAAGATATTGAAGATTTCTGGCCAACAGCAACCATACGCAACTTGTTGTGCACAGTACGCATATTGCAAAAAAAAGTACATTTGAAAAACAAAGCGCATGTGATGTCGAGGTCGTGTGTGTGATCTAGACGCACATCTCTGTTGGTCAAGTTCCAATATGGCCGTTCTCCATATGACATCACTTCCCACATCACCACTCCATAACTCCACACGTCACTGGAGGACGAGAACTTTCGATAGGCGATGGCCTCCGGGGCTGTCCAGCGGATGGGAATCTTTCCTCCCTAAAAATGTATGAAAAATATGAAAATATTACTGTGCATACAAATAAAAGACAAACACCCAATATGTCATGTGATAAACAAAAATATTCTTGACATGTTTACATCAAAGTTTACAGTCACTTAAGTGCAGTGTTGCCAAGTCTGCGGTTTTCGAAACAGTTTTGACTGTGAAATGTTTCTCGTGACCTTATAAATCTTTTAACAAAATATAGTTATGCAAACCTTTTAGATATTAAAACCATATTGCAAAACCTAAAAATGTTATTTAATAAGAAATGTTTTTGAAAAACAAAAATACTAATATTTAAATGATTTTTGTACTTAAAAATATATATATATGTAACTAAAAATAAAAGCTAATTAAAAACATTAATAAAACTACAATATAATTAAAAGAAATGCATTAGTAATCCAAGAGATATACATTAAGCATGTAACAGACACTCACACTTGTGGTGTAGGCAGCATCCGGGTCGTCTTCTAAAACACGGGACAAACCAAAATCTGAGATCTTGCACACTAGATTACTGTTGACCAGAACATTCCTGGCTGCCAGGTCCCGGTGGACGTATCCCAGATCGGACAGGTAAGTCATGCCAGCCGCGATACCACGGAGAATCCCCACCAGCTGAATAATGGTGAACTGACCGTCATGTCTCTGTGCACAGGAAAGAAAACAAGCCGGGATGATGAAGCTGTGAAGGCATTCAGCGAAGTGAAACGAAACTCAAGAACACACGTGTGTACACACCCTCAAGAAAGAGTCCAGAGAGCCGTTCTCCATGTACTCTGTGATGATCATTACCGGTTTGCCTTGGTGAAGTGAGAAAAACAAGAGAAAGTGAGTTGTCAAGAGACATAGCTATGGTTAAACAAAATATTTGATCTACGAGGAAATACGTAAAGGATAATATACAGTCAGGCGCTACATAATGATACAACAAGTAAGCTGAAAAGGTCATAGCTGTTGTGAATAAATCAAAGCTATTGGCCAATCAGAATCAAGAAATTAGTTCGTACACACGAAGAAGTATACTTGGCCTGTAGTTGTGTTTATTTCTATCCTATTAAGTGTCCTATAAAATACTTTCTTTTTCATAGTTTTATATATCGTCTTATTAGCGTACATGTTCAAGTTTATATAGTAACAAGTCAGCTTTAGGGTGGAATAGCTCCAAGTAAATGAAACCGGGCTAAAATACTTAAGATATGAAATATTATTGGAACAATTAAATTATATAATAATATAGAATATAGACGGTTTCAGAGGCAACAACATAAACAAATGTTACGTGGCCCAAATTTCTGGTAGACCTCCACAATATTATAACCGAACAAAAACCGGAAGTTAACTTAGAGCCAACGCGTGCATCCGATGAAACTGCAGATAAACATTCTTGTAATCATTATTTTATTTAAGTAAACCTCTGATTTCAAACTAAAGTCATTTTTGCAATCATAAACAATAGCAGTATATATAGTGCTCACTGCGAGTAACCACCCCCTCCAGATGGATGACGTTGGGATGGTCGAACTGTGCCATGATGCTGGCCTCGCTAAGAAAATCTCTCCTCTGTTTCTCGGTGTAACCGGCTTTAAGCGTCTTCAGGGCCACTGAAATATCCCGCTTACCCGGCAGCTTCATCCGGCCGTAGCACACTTCACCAAACTCTCCTAACGCCAGACAGGAGGCATTCGCATTAAAATGCATATAGACACAATTACGAATCTCCGATATGTTTCCACAGAAAGTATTTCACCCGACCGCCACGGACAACTGTACCTGAACCAATGATTTTCTCTATTTTGATCCTGGACGCTTCAATTTCTCTGGCAAACTCGTGGACGGCCTGGCAGGGGTCCTCATATGTGTGGGGATCAATATAAAATCTGGCTCCTGGAAATGATACTAGAATAAACAGAATTAGCATTTGGTCACATATTGCGGCATGAAAGCAATTTTCAGTCACAGCCACAATCTCTGAAAGGCTCAGACAGCAGCTACAGCGTGATATTGGCCCAAAAAACAGCAAACGCTTCCTGCCTAAAATTCATTAAAAGTGGAATCATCTGGGAACGGCGCGTCTCGTACCGTGGCCATTTTGGTAGTGCATCTTCTCCTCGTCGGAGTCTTGGAAAGCTTTACTGTATCCGCAACGTCTGTAATGCAAACCAGAAAGAAACAGAAATATCTTTATTTAAACACAGCAAACGGGTGGCATAATATTTAAAATGTTAGGCATGCAAGTCATAAATTAAGGAATTATTTAACAAAACGAAATCTCTCATTATTTCAGACTTTTGCTTCACGCAGGGATAACAAACTTCTGTTAATCCGCTGGCTTTATGTATCAAACAAACTGAAAAGGTTTGAAGCAAGTGATAAGAAAACCATCAAAACTTGTGAGAACATCTGCAGTGTTTGCATCAATAAAATGTCGTTCTGGCACGAGTTCTGCTTTACATAAAGTGTATTAAGTGTCTAAATATAGCGTTGTGGAGCAAAGTTTCCCACATTAAGTGGAATTTCCTCAAACATCAGACAAGTACGGCATGAATCATGTACAGTGTGTTTGGGTGTGAATACATCAGGGCAGAAAGCTGGCATGAGTATCTCTTAACATATATTACAGAATAAAGCAGGGGAATGTGAAGGCAGACAATTCAAAGTTCTCCTCTTGCCGTTTTCTGCAGATGACAATGGCCAGAAATGTCAGCAGTCCTGTTATTGACACCAGGCAGATCCACAGGATCGTCGTGTTGGTGTAGCGCCGGGGAACTGGAGAAGAAAACAGAAAGTGTGAATCAACACGAACGCATCATTAAACTCTCTGAATCACCATCAGATTCACCGCTGCGAGGAAACTGGACCGTACCGAGAATGCCGCTTGGTTTTTGGTTTCGTAATTGTTCACATTTAGATTTGAGTGTAAGGACAAGTCTGTATTTGTCCGAGTAAAGAAAACATTTTATTTCTATTTATTCCCTGACATTTCTCGAAAGAAAATATGCGTAGTATTTGTAAAAACCCACTGACAGCACGTGACCAGAAGTCATTCATTGTCAATGAGAGTTCATTCTCTGAAGCGCGGTGACACGAGCGAAAGCAACCGCTGACAGGGTTCGACTTTATGCAAATGAGCAGCGAGATGATGCAGCGACTACCAATAGGAGCGAAGACAGCGGCGCTCACATGATCGGCATTCTGATGGGGTTGGATTTTAGCGCATATATATAGTCACCGACAGAACAGCAATTTAATGACATTTAATCACCGTCAGTGTGAAACACATTCATTAAAATAATTCAGCTATCAATCATTCATGAAGACAGACACGATTTAAGCATGTAGTGATAGAAATGACTTTTAAAAGAAAAAGAAAAATCTAAAACAAAGCAAGAACCACAAATCAGATTTTTGTAAAACTATAGACGGTTTCAAAGCAACAACATAAACGATTCTGTGGTCCAAACTTAACTTCCGATATATTATTTCCAAAAACAAGCAAAAGAAATAACAAGTGAATGACATTAGCTAGCAAGTTAAAAGTTTGTCTAGTCAGTATTATTTGGGGTTACCAGTAGAAGAACCGTTACTTGACTAAACTTAAATGCAACAAAGTTACCCATTCAACAAATTGTTTATTTAATCAAATTAATATACAATAAAACTTAATAAATTGTTAAAAATAATGAATATACAATAACATATTCTTAAAAATTCACATAAATATCAAATAAATAAAATATTTTACACCGATCAACACACACAGAATCTTTTGTGCAACAGAAAAGTCCCATGGACAGTCAAAACAGTTTGTGTAGTATCTTTATTTGTAAGAGAGTATACCGTGAATACTTGACAAGTAAATAATTAAAAAATACTAACCGTCTCTCTCTTTCTATCAAAAGGTAGTGTTCTGTCTTTTGTAGAAACTAGTAACTTGGTGTTAGCACTTATTGTACTATTGCTCCTTTTTGACATCACTTTATTGTTTCCTAAACTCTCTGTAAGTCGCTTTGGATAAAAGCATCTGCTAAATGACTAAATGTGACCCTGGACAACAAAACCAGGCTTATGTGTCATTTTGTATTTATTTAGATTTTTACATCAACTGAAAGCTGAATAAATAAGCTTTCCATTAATATATGGTTTGTTATGATAGGACAATATTTGGCCGAGATACGACTATTGAAACTCAGGAATCTGAGCATAGCATATTACTCACAAAATAAAGTTTTGATATATTTACGGTGGAAAATTTACAAAATATCTTCATGAAACATGATCTTTACTTCATATCTTAATGATTTTTGGCATGAAAGAAAAATCGATCGATTTGACCCATACGATGTATTTTTGGCTATTACTAGAAATGTTCTCGTTTTGTGATCCAGGGTCACAAATGTAAATACAGCTTGAAGTATAAATGACAGTTTTTGTAAAACGGTTGTTGCACCTCATTGACTTCCATTTAATAAACACAAAACACTGAGACATTTCACAAAATGTCTTCTTTTGTGTTCCACAGAAGAAAGAGTCACATACAGGTTTGAATGACACGAGGGTGCATAAATATATATTTTTTGGTGAGCTCTCCCTCTTTCCACCAGATAAAAACTATTAGTCAAATCGCATTGACAAGTATATCACACCTTACTGCACAATTGAAGTTTGTAGATGAGTTATGGACATTAGCACATTAACCGAACACTTACTTGCTTTGCCCGTCTGTATCTCCACCGACTGACTGAACCGCCCACAGCCGGCTGAGGTTCTGGCTCGTATCTGGAAGATGTAGCTGGTGCCGGGCTTCAGCCCTGATACTTTAGCACTTGTGTTCTTTGACTTCAGCGTGGCATAACTGTTCTGCTCATTGTCCTGTGAAAACGTCCCAGAGGGACAAATAAGACCGTGAGAGGTTGCAATGTCCTTAAGGACAGTTCCAATCAGCAAAGCATCTATTTAAGGTGATTTATGTAAATACAACCCATAAATAAGGACAGCAGACGAACAGTCCAGCGTGACTTCAAAACAAGAACGGAAAGTCTTTTAACCCGGGATAGAAGAGATTAAACCCCAGCGCCAACACAGCTCTCTAATCTACAAGCGTTCCCCGCGCCGGCCCACGGCCTCCGTCCGGTCTGAAAGTATTTTGCTTTGTTAAACCGCCTTTGATGCCGTCGGGTCCCCCGAGGAAACCGCAGGCGTCGCGTATCGGCCGAAACCCAACGCGTGCTGGTCTTTAAGCTTCATTCCCCCTTGAATCAGCAGCGGGGAGAGCGGCTTGACAAACAAGGCTTGCGTGTAAATCATATTTACACAGTGGCATTGTCGAAGAGCCACTGTATACTAATTCCTCATCACAGCTGAGACTTTTTTGCACCATTAGGCAGCAAAGCTCCCGGCTCACGCGACAATTAAGTTCCCTCCGGCGCTTGGCAAAGCTCACCGTCAATGTCACTTGAAGTAATCTCGCCAAATCAGTCAGAAAGTGCTATCGGTTGGTAATTTCCTTTCATTTAGCCCGAGCTGCCGATAAAGGCAGAGGTTAAATTGAGATACCTGACTCCGGGGTAGTCTGTATATCGTGACCCGTCATTGAATGGCAATTCATTTGTAAAGTTGATTAGACCTTCTCGCTTAATGAATAAATATCGAAACCTTTCAGACGGAGTACATGAACTTACTTTTTCATAATACTTGATGTCATATTCTAAAATGACTCCGTTGGGATGGGCCGGTTCATGCCAGAAGAGAATGACGCTGTTTTGACTGGCGTTCTCTTGACGTATAGCCATCACTTGAGATGGAGCTGTGGAAACAAAGCAAAAATACGATCCATTCGGTTATATTATGAGAACATTTTACAATAGAAATGCTGTTTATCTCTGACAAATCGAGAATCTGATAGTTGCTAGCTGATCTAAGACGATCAACATGGTTAGTGTTGATAGACCAACTTGGCTAAGCTGGTAGACATCTGGTTTAGATGTAGATTAACTAGCGGACCAGGGACTGGATTGACAAAAAAAAGAGACAAAAAACGAATTAATAAATGATAAAATGTTTGAGATGCAATTTCTAGACGCAACTGTCAAAAATGTCTTAAGAAAAATTAAGTATTATAATAATATATAATTATTATTAAAAGATTTCTTATTCTTTTTTAAATGTTATAAATAAAAATATTTTATAAAATATAAAAAAAAATAATAATAAATGTATATATATAATTTATTCTTAAATATAAAATATATATTTTCAGAGATTTAAGATAACTGTGAGGTTATCCTAACTTTAAGATGTTATTTATGACCAGCTTTTGTTCTGAGAATTTAAAGATTATTCTTAAGATCTTTCTTTAGGGATACAAAATATCACTTTTTTTTATTAAATTTGCATTTAAGAAAAATGTGAGGTTAGAAGTCTTTTCCTAAGAATGTTTTGTAAATGCAAAAAATCATAACTACTAAACACATTGGCACTGTAAGATCTGTTTAAAGTAAATTTTTACTAAGATTAATGAACGTCAAAGAGCCAACAGTGTCTCCTACCTGCCTGATTCGTGGTGATATTGACCATCACAGACTGGGGAAGCTCATTGCTCAGGTGTGTAACTCCATTCAGCGCTACGATACGAAAGGTATAGTTGGTGTGCGCTGCGAGGTTCAACACCGTCACCCACGGTTCCGTCAGCCCCGTCTGCTGAGGGATAAAGCGCACAGGTAGCACACCCATCCGGGCCACCAATACCCCATTCATGGTTCCTCCACCACCAACCGTTCCTCCAGCGGGTGCGTTGGCGTCTCCAGGAGCCCCGTGGATGTTGCTCACCCCGTTGACCCCCTTGCAGTCCTCACACTGCGTTCCCTGTTTCTCACACTTGAAGCACATCACATCGTAGACGACGTCTCTGCGGCCTCCCGTGTCCAGAGGAGAACCCCACTCCAAACTTACGGAGGTGCCGTTCACAGATGATATGACATTTACAGGAGCCGACGGAGGTCCTGCGGGACGGTCGGGAGTCAGACGGTTGTTAATTACAGGTTAATTAGATCGAGGTGTGTTTATGGTTATCAGGGCTCATGATTAAAAGGGAAGATTGAATTTGCACTTCAGTGCCCACATGACCCTAGATCAACCCATAATCGAATGTAAAAGACAAGTGTTTCATTTTTATGAAGGTGCACTTTTGAAAAGAGCTCCTAAATATTTTCCAAAAACTTGAATGACTTTCTTTCTTCTACAGAACACAAAAGAAGATATTTTGAAGAACGTTGGTAATCAAAAAAACTTTGAACCCCATTGACTTCCACTGTCTGAACACAAAACCACTCAATGTATCTAAAATTTCTCAAAATATCTTTTTTGTGTGATTTTTTTTTAACAAAAGTAACAAGTTTTTTTTGCATGTGGATATCTGCTTTTTATATTTGAATGCATGTTTGTAAAGTTTGTATATCTTTTGTAGTGCAGTTAATTTTTTCATGTACCTTTAGCTTTCAATCAGAATATTGCTAAGCAGATAAACTTCACATTTTTGTCTAGAAAATGCAAGATCACTTAGCAAATAGTAAACAATAGATGTTCAATAGATGCTTAAAACAAGACAAACAAGACAAAAAGTAGTTCAACAATTTCTTGTCCAACACTGTAACACAATCTTATCTTTAAAGCTAATTTGTGTGAATTACTGCATTCACGCTAGGTGGGGCCTTATTATATATTTTTTAATTTGGTTTAATTTTGGTACTTATGAATTCATAAAAATGACCATCCTTGTAAAAAAGTTGTGCATTTCTACGATATCAGACTAAATATTCTGAAATGCTAATAAAATGTCTAGTGTATATTGTGATCAACCAGAACATGAGACATCAATGTAAAACTTACTAAATACACAACAGTTGGCTTGATATCTAGTGCAATAAACGTCATTTTTATACTTTTTGGGACCTGTATGGCAGACGTCCGATCAGTGAAGCATCAGACAGTCGGATATGTGAACATATAAACTCACGTGTGCAGGGAGAAGCAGACGGGTCTGGAGAAGAGCGATAGAAGTTTGAATCACACGGGCAGCTTACAGCCGCTCTCGTCTCCGAGTGACTGTGAAGAGGACATTTCCCACAGCGCTGATCACCCGCCACCGGCTTATAGAAACCCACCTCACAGGCTGACAGGTAAAACAGATATAGAGGAAAGTTTATGTTGTGATACATTCTCCTAAACAATCAAACGATTTTACGAGATGGCTTATTTGTACAGTGATGTTGGGTTTAAAATGATATAAATGTATAGAAATGGGCCACCCTGTAAAATGGTTGCATTTTCTTGCAAGATCAGGTTCACTTTCTATACTAGATTAATGTCGATGAACTATGAACAAGCTGATTTTCTAAAGATGGTAAACAGTGTTTTAGTAGCCAGACACAACAACCAGTGACATGGGATTTCATTTTAATTAACATTATCAACAACATCTAAACTTCTTAGGATTAAACATTCATGAAACTTTGTACGCTTGACTCTCTTATCTAATAAAGTATTAAAAATGTTTTACGATCTGTGCCTGTTCAAAACGTACAACTAAGAATTAGCCAAAGTTAGCCACCTCGTAAAATACTTACGATTTCGCCGTGAGTTGCGTTGAACAGGCACAGATCGTAAAACTTTTTTAATACTACGTCAAACTATGTTGAACAGAAAATGATTAAAACAAATGAAACGTAACAAGTTGCCAACAGTTCCGAGTTTGTAAAAGAAGATGTTCAAGTGAGGACTATATGGGTGAAGATTCAGAGCTTTAGGGAAAAAGAGACGCTGAGAATTAACACAGAGCGATAGCAAGTTCTTTATCTCCACCAACAGAAACCCCAGGGAGTCCAGAAAGCATTTCTACTGCAGTATTTATCCTCGTCTGTTTTCTCTTTTAGCTTTCCGATTAATCCTCCCTCCCTTGATGTTTTTTTGAAAAGCTCCCGAGTTGAAAAGCGGGTCACGATAAACATCAGGCCTGTATGCTCATCAAGTACAGTGGCGTCTACACGCTTTGAAGTTTTTGACAGACTACTCGCGGCAACACAATCGGAAACAAAAATTCACCTGCGGACGTCCACGCGTTTGAGGATTCTGATGAGTAAATCGCGATGAACTTCGCTGTGACTTTTTCCATTCGGCCTGAAATGGCTTTCGGGACTCTTTCATTAACACTCGTCTCAAAATGGATCCGAGTAAATACCAGGGTAAAAAAGCCAAAGACTTCGAGGCTCTTTATCCAGGGTTGTTTACATACAGTACATTAGGGCTGCAGGGTGTTTTTTTGCACATTGGCACATTGTTTTGTTTGTCAGCGCCTGTCAGAATGCAGCGCCCCTCGCAGCCAAATTTGCATTACAATGAATTTTAATGAATATTTACAACCAATTGAATGCTGACCTTGATTTTTATGCTCTGTATAGATAGTTAAATAAATATGGTTGAGAGGAACTAGCAAGATGTTCTTCATGACCAGACTATGCAAGGAGAACAAGGTCTTGTAGGAGAACATGGAGATTTCAGCATCGGCACCACAGTTTACTGATGAAAAGTTTTTATTGACCTTGAAATGTGCATGTTGGAGTTGTTCTGTAAGACGTTTTGTAAAGTATATGAGTAGTTGACAAATAAACCACACGTGTGTCCAATGGTTACAAAAACCTAACAATCTCTTTTATGCTATTTTATATACATTTTATATAAATATATATACATTTTACAAATAAATACAAATAATAAATATGCACATTACAAATTCAATGAAACTTCTTGCCCATATAATAATAAAAACAATTACTGAAAGCATTGTTAAACTATCATCTTTATTATTTATATAAACTGTAAACCTTTGTCCAAGAATCACATCTTTTAAAAAATACTCTGAAAACATCACAGATATTGATACTACAGACATAAACAATATTGTATTTTCTCACAGACTGTCACACTTATAAATAGACCTTAAACACTTCCTAACAAACTCCTTAAGAACTTTTCTGCGAACAAACAAGCTAATGATCTGGAATTGAGTAAACAATATATGATTCACGATACACACTGTCCTGCTTTACCTTTAGATGCACCTCACTTTCACATTTCCATATATTCAGGGCTATAATGTTCCACAAATGACTATAAACCCCAACAGATGTTCCTATTCAGCCTAAAATACACAGTGTAAACATTACAGTCCTTTGTTTTATATTACATAATGGATAAACCTCTTATGTGGCATGATGTAAATCCTTTTTGAATGAAAATCTGTGGAGTGCACCAAGATTTATTTGGTAGCATCTCTTCCTCATCTCCAAAGTCACAAAGTTTTGTAGTAAGATTCGTTTTCTACCATTTTAATAAATGAATAAAGCTGTTACTGTCTCTTTAAGTCATTTACATGTACATATTACAGTATGTCTATGTTGTTAATCCTCACAATGCAAACACTGGTCAGGAATCCAGAGGTTTTTATGCCAAAGTCTCTATCATATTTGGGACAAAACAGAGGGCAGAAGCAGCACTTTTAGGGGTGACATTAATCAAGGTTAGTGACATTTGGAGCCGGCCAATCCGTCCTCGGGCAAAAAACCCGGCAGCAGCGATACCGGCCGTGACTGGCACCATCCAGATTCCCAAAGCCGCGCGGCCACGATAAGACCTAATGCCGACTGAGCCTCAAACCGCGAGGGAGAGCGTCTCGAGATCGAACATCCAGAGGGTTCAAATAAATAAAGAAATAAATAAAAACGGATAAGAAGGGGAGATGATAAATTGCTCGCGAACGATCGGGCCTTCGAGCTTCGACTATCAAAATGCCAATTCATGCATGAAATGCGAGATGAACGGCGAGCACAATAACACATGCGCACAGACATGACCTTTTTATTGTCATTAAACAGACGGGCCTTTGATTTCAAACAGCACCGAGAATATTTTGCATTACAATGCCGGGATTTACCTGCATATTAAACTTAGTCTTCAGTTATAATAAGGTCTGTATTTAATAGATATTCAACAACAGCGTGCGTTGAGAAATATTTCCAATTGCTTTCTCAGTATTTTAAAGAAACATTTCACTCAAATAAAATGTATTTTGTCATCATTTACTTATTGTCATCCGGTTATCATTGAAAGAAAGCTTTACATTTTCAAACCCACATAAAATCCCAGATGAGATCTCTTTAACTTCTCCAAGACATCAATGAAAGTAAATGGAGAGCAAATTAAACTTTTGCATCTCAGATATCTCTCCTGAGAAAAAGAGTCCGAAATCTCACAAACGTCTCTAAGTTTCAGAAGAGATCTCAGCAACGTCTCAAACTGAGATTTGTCAAGTCTGCAAGTCAATATTATCAAAGATCTCAATATGAACTCAAATCAAATTGACCCAAATCCAGATTGTTTCACCTCTACAATCTACATTCATTTACACCTCCTCTCTGTGTATTTCAACGATTGTCGATTTTTATTTCTCCAAAACAAAAATTTCAGGAGAAACATCTAAGTTGGTACCTAAATAAAACACAACTCCATCAAACCTCCTGAGCTCCAGAAGAGCAACATCTGAGCAATAACATTTTCCTCTGGGTCTGTTTAACATCTCCTTCCGCAGAAGCAAACACTACAAGTAAATGACAATGAACTTCCTTTAATTGATCCCAAGACTACACAAAGAAGAAGTGCACGGGTCACGAAACCCACAAACATAACCCCCCATGCACAAAATAACCGTATACCTTTGACATCCGAGCGTATCTTAATTTGTGCAAATGGCTTGTGTTGGCCTGAAGAAAGCGGGCTCATTTGAAACAGGCCATGTGTAAAAATGTCTATTTATCCCAGAGGGAGGCTTTTAATGGATATATAAGAGGACCGTAAGGAGTTAATTGTTTGTGCCTGGCGTCTGATATTAACTTCGCTAAGAGCACAGGGCCATGGAAGTCCATTATTCAGTTTATTCTCATTCTCACGTACCTAAACATATACATATTTGTGTGTGTGCAATTTCGCTTGTTTTCCACTTTGGCCCTTTAATCTCATTGTCTGTAGTTGCGGTTAGGCTGTGTCCTCCAAAGATCTCATCTTAAACTTTGTGAGAGCGGGAGGGTAATTGCTATCAGATCAATTTACTCAAGAAAAGTGCTGCCGGTTTCTAAGTGCCTGATAGATGGAGACCAACTTGTCTAAATTGGGGGCGACCTTGAAGAATCATTAACAACAGACGGGGAGAAGCAGCCGGTGACTTTATTGACTTGGAGAATCCTTGCGAGCGAACAGATAGGCTCGGCTGCTCCTTGATATGGAAAACGAATGAAGAAATGATTTAAGTCTATTTCAACGATTAGTTATTGCTTCCTTAAAAAGGTCATTTTTTGTGCTTTTAACATCTTCCCTGCTCAAAAAATAAAGACTAGATGAGCTAAGTTGATACGCTCTGTGACCGGCTAACCAGTAAAGGTAAAGGCAACATCCAAAGACAAACCTTAAACCAGTTTAGGTTGTTTGCTGGTTTATACTGGTCAACCTGTCACATGAAGCCAAGCCATTTGACTGACATGTACAGTAAGGCAACCAATCATTTTGTTTTTTGTATGGATTAGGGGTGTAAACATGTAAAACTGATGTCGCAATGCCTCCCAGAAATCAGAAGAAAATTTTACTGGCAAACACACAGTTAATACTTAAGACCCTTACGAAAAATAACCATGGATTTACTACAGTTAAAAAAAAAATAAAACATGGTTACTGTAGTAAAACTATGGTTTTGCAAATATCAATACACCAAAAAAACATGGTTACTATACTTATACCATAAAAAAACATGGTTAACTTTCATAAATAAACAAATGGATAGTTCACAAAAATAAAAAAATCTGCCATCATGTATTTATCATAATGCCTCATATGACTTCTGCAAAACACAAAAGAAGATATTTTGAGAAATGTCTTAGTGGTTTTGTGTTCAAACAATCAAGTCAATGGGCGTCAGTGTTGTTTGGTTACCAACATTCTTCAAAATATCTTTGTGTTCTGCATACGAAGAAGAATGAAAAAAAAGTAATTTTAATTTTGGGTGAAATCTCTCTTTAAACAGGTCTCTGTTAATCTTTCTCAAAGAAACTCGAAAAAGATGAAATATCGAAACAAGGCAATATTTTTACAAACCCATCGAAACCGAAGCTTCTGTCTAATGAGATGCACGCACACGTTCTGTATGATCTCTGACAGTCGACTCCCAGCAGGGAAAGTCCTGTACTTCAGTCCAGTGCCTGTGTCCGGTGGTAACGCTGTGCACTTGCTGTAGCGTAACGCTAATGAAGTCATTTAATCTACCTGAACACTCCCACAGGGGCCAAGCACTTTAATTATGTTCTTAAACGTCTCTCACATGTGCTAATAGGCAGAAATGAAACATGGCACCATGTTAGGAAATCCTAGCGGAAGAAGGGACCCGAGCGGGGATATTAAAAACTTCATTTTAGCCCACACAAGAGCGTGCGCGTGCGTGGCAGTAAAGCGAGGTCGTGTTCAGATGCCGGCCCAGTTAGCACAGAGCATTCAATGCATTTAGTCAAGTGACAATTCATATCTTTTAGGTTTTCTTTTTCTGCCTGCCGGCTTGGACGTCATAAGCAAAATGTGATGCCCCGTGTTTTCCCAGCATCACCTTAAAAAACATACTTTTCACCTTGTTTCTGGTTCTTTGTAATGAATGTCATGTTTTATATGCTCTATGTTTGCTTGCATGTTTATTGTTTTTTTTAGTTTGTAGAAAGCCGGTAGATCAAATAAACATACAATATTATTATCTGGGAATGATTTAAAGAAAATAAATATCTATTCTTTTTTTGCATCATATTTTCTTCTTAAACTGAAAACTTTTAACACATTGAAAACACATTCACAGACCTTTGGACTGCATTTATGACAATGAATGGATTGCTTATAACACTTCAAATGGACCTTTAGAGAAAAACGCAGAAAAAACTGCAGAATGAAAATAAATAAATATAATTAATTCATAATTAAAAAAATAAGTAGATCATTCAAATTGCAGATTGATTTTTATGTAGAAGCCTACTGCCTTGAACAAGCCATTTCACATAACAGATGTTTACAACACAGAATAACAACTTAATATAAAAAAATTTATGTTTAGTGATCTATAGAACTATATAAATATATAGAACTGTACACACATTCGATACATAAAGATGTTTTGTGTGTGTGTGTGTGTGTGTGTGTAAAAATTTGTCATGTTGTAATCTTTCCTATCGAATCTCCCAAAGCAGCGATCCGATCATGTTTTCTTTAGAAAAGACTGTGTAAGCACACATCAATGGAGACAAACGTATCTCTGTTAATGAGCATTAAACGCCTGTTAATTGTTTGATTGAATTGCTGTCACCTAAGCGTGTCTAATTGAAGTGTGCCGAGTCTCCGATGTTTACACCGCCGCTGACGAAACGCAGCCATCTGAAAGAAAACCGTGATGTTTTATGTGCAGCAATTACAAGAGAAAAGGCGAACGTGCTCGTTTTCTTCTGTCGTCTTTACAGGAAAGGCTTATGAAGTTGCGGCTTTGTGGATTTTATCACACGGCACGTTTGTTTGGTGAAAACAATGACAATGCAAATGAGCTGATAAGACTCTGTTTTCTGTTGTGGTGTATTTTCACATTCAAAGTTTGGTTTAAATTAAGTGATGAAAAGAACGTGAGAAAGAAAAGTCACGGTTGATAAAATTATAATACTGTATAATGTCTTTCATAATTTGCCCGTATTATCAACTCTGCATTGTCAATCCTGCCAGTGTCATTTCATCTGCATGGACAAACACACACAGACTCGGCCGTATTAGCATATAAAATATTAATACCGCTCGCCCGGAATAAATGAATGTAGCTATTGTTTGTCCGGTCATAACTGTTCGGACCATTTCTGACACAAACGGCAATGTTGATGGTCGGGGAGGTGAGCGAGATTTTGACTGACGCGTCTCTGCGAGATAAAATTCGCTCCTTTGTCGCGAAAGCCCCCCACCTCCCTTCCGCAAACCTATTCGTCTGTCCGTCCGGACTGACAGATTAAACCGGCGTCACCACAATGGCATAGTTGCGTGAGGGGCTTTAATATCGCCGCCGTTTGCTCATTTAATCCCTGTGTAATATGTTGGCCAGGAACCCACAGGCTGTAGCCTACACAATGCACGCCCTGCTAAGACACAAAAAAGGCTAATTAGTCGCCCACCCAACCTCCCGCCCACCAAGCAAATCCTCATTCTCACAATATCTGCTTCTGTTATCGGGGGCCAACAATGTGTTTTTGGCTGGTTTTGTTTTGTTTGTCATTCATTGCTGATAATGTGAAACAATGAATTATTATTTGTATGTTGGATAGTTACTTGTTGTGATGGGGCCGAACAGACACAGGAACACATACAGGAACACAACATATTGACGCTGTCTTTCCAAAACTATGGATGTCCAAATTAGCTTTTTTGAAAAAACTGCCCTTTTTTGTCTAAACGCTTCCACAAAGAACCTTTAACATCTGAAGAACCTTTCTGTTTCACAAAAGATACAAATTATAAAAAGGTAAGAAAGAGATGGTTCGTTGTGCAACCAAAAGTGGTTCTTCTATGGCTTCGCTGTGAAGAACCCTTCAAGCACCTTTGTTTTAAGAGTGTATGGCGAAACAATCAAAAATATGGAGATGTGACGTATCGACTAAATACTTCTCAAAAGCTGCAACTTTTGTTGTGAGCACAACCAAGTACAGCATGTAACATTTGCATAATGATTAGGTGACATAACAATCATGATTTTAACACAATTCTTAAAGAAGACTTTTGGCTTTTTGTAAACCTAGTTTACTTTCATTGCAAGTGTTTTATTCTAAGAGCATGAACATATTTTTTAATGCTTTGCTAATATCACTCTATAACTATTGTCAATAAATCCTATCAAACCCTGATACATTTACTTGACACATCATAGACTTCCTTTGCAGGTTTTCTAGATCTACTATAGCTTTTCTGCATGACAGAAATATGAATCTACAGCAATGACAGCTCATCATATCCAGCCCCAAAAACATTTCTTAAGTAAATTCTTTAGTAAAATTATGTTTTTTATGTTGTGACAACACATTTTCTTGCTAATACATTTATACGCCTGATTATACAGTATAGGCACAGATGGTGCCCTCGTCCATTCAAAGACAGTAAACAGTCTGATTTTCTAAAAATACAACATCAACATCCGGTCCATAACTTTAGAATCATGAACCCTGCCATTCACTACCACTATATTTTTCCATATATCAAAAAAAGCATAAGCGCACCCTAAACAATGAGCTACACATTGATCATATTAGAAAAATTATAGGTTTGATCAAATCATCATAATTTGGGTTTGCAGGTGTTTTTGTAAGAAAGTCTGTAAGGTGTCTACATGATGAGTCTTGACTGGCTGATGTCAGGACTCTGATCTAATCTTCAGCTCTCCATCTTTTCTTTTTGTGTGCTGTGTGGAAATAAATATCATTATCTGAGAGTGACAGACTAAAGGGCCCGAAATTCTCTCATTCCCTGCGTGGTGAGGGCGAGCGAGACGTCTAACAATCACAAGCAGACACTAGATTGAACGGAGGAGTTTATAATTATAATCTGTGAAAATATGAAATGTGAAAATTGGTGGCTGGGATTGTGAAAAGCTAGCCCCTTAAACAATGTAGCTTTTGACTGCCTTTGAAACCATCTAATGTCAGAAAATGTTACCAAGTCAAGCTCGTACGCTTTTTACAAACTTCCTGACTTACAAAAGACTCGAATAAACAACTTTGAACTTGCTGCACTTTCAACAAGGAACACCATTTTGTCAAGGCAAATCTGAGACAATGTGCAACAATTTCACTTTGTGGCAATTTCTGTCTCTCCGGACAAGACGATACGTGTGCAAGGGCTTCAGAATTAATATTAATATTAAATTATTCTCAGCAAGCAAAGGAGAGACAGATAATGCTATTATAGTCATTCTTAGCATTTGTCAAATATTTGTTCATATAATTATGTATTGAAAAGGGCCAATCCTACAGTGGTGACACGCTGTATTTTAGCTGGAGTGCAGTGGCTTTATATGATGGTTTCAAAATTGCAATCAACATAATTTTGTAATAGCTTTTTGCTAAGTAAACACAACCAAACAGCACTGCCATATATTTAGTCAATTTAGAAAAGACAGAAATTAATGAATTAGTTCACAGAAAAATTTAAATTCTATTGGGTTTCTATTGAAATATTATACCTTTGTGAAAGACAAATATGTACTTTTGAAGCTTCACACTCTGAAACGCTTTGGGATCCATATAAAGTGACACATAATTTTCATCTTTCTGAGATCTCTAATATCTTAATCATTTCTTCTAGACATCAACAACATTCAATGGAGAACAAAGGGAAACTTTCTCATCTGATCTCTCTCAACTTTAAGTCTCATCTGCATCTCAGATATTAGAAAATGTCAAATGTCTCCATTAGAGTTTCAGAAGAGATCTCAACAATGTCTCAAACTGAGCTCAGATTTGTCAAGTCTGGAATCAAAAGTCAATATTATTGAAGATCTCAGTATAAACTCAAACATTTCTCATCAAATATACCCAGTCAGTTAAACACTTGAGTGAATTTTCAAATCTTCGCTCAATAATTAAAGAAAAAATATAAAAAACTGAAGAAAGTAATGCATTACAAATGATATTATCATTATACAAATTTGAGTTTGGGTTGAATCACATAATTTCATGTCATATTTTCTTAGATTTTCCAATTCTTAAAATCATCAAATTATACCTATGAACAATATATCAGCTGCTTTACTGTCTCATAATATAAGGTCACTTATGTTAACATTTATACTCGTTCATATTTATGTTTATACTCCTTTTCAATGTTTTATGCACCATAAGGAGGACACTTAATATCATCGTACCCTGTGGAATGACAATAAAAGAATCGATCTCTTTTTATTCTGACGGAAGCCAGTTTACAACTTCTCATGAATAAGTTAAGACACAGTGGCAGCTGGACATGTGAGAAAGACGTTCTCCCTTGAATGCAAGTAGGTTAAATCAAGTTGCCAAACAGAGTGGATTTGACAAGACTTCCTCCTATCTCCTCTGAAATGGATATTTTCTCTATCTTCACACGGGGATGGAAAACCCGAAGCCACCGCCAAAACTGAAAGGCCCAAACTAGAGCTGACAGGACTGAGATGTGAAGCGAGCTCTCTGTTTTGATCGGCACTTAAAACATTAGCGGTGGCTCGTCGCCGGGCTCTCGCTGAAAGCAAACGAAGGGCCTTTTGACATTTTCTAGCGCTACGACATGCAACCCTTTCACGTGGCCAGCGCCCAGGGCTTTTAGAGTGGTTCGGTTTGCATGGATAGTAAACGCCGGCGAGCAGCCCGGTTAGTATTTCCCCGAGATGTGCGTGACTAGAGGAAGGCGCGCTCGGAGAGAATTAGCACAGCGACCCAGTTTAGACGGCGAAAGGCAGACTCTGTAACTCAGACATTTAACCTTTACTGACATGCGGGCAGAGAGAAATGGATTGTTGTGAGTGCTTTTAGCCACAGATCGAGCAGAAAATTACCAGACAGAGTATGAGTTTGTGATGCTTTGAGTAATATGTTCAAAACAGAACGCTTTGGTATGAATTAATGGCATTATGGCATTAATAAATTAATAATGAATTAATAAATGTGCTTACGGCAAACTGTATTAATAAGAATTGCACAGCATTTAGTAATGAATCTGCTGAAATATAAACACAGCAGCTGTTCATATCATTACAATGAGACCTAAGCTAGCAAATCAAAGTCCTTCGTTCAAACGATTCAACACAAATCCAGAATAATTCTTAACAAATGGGTGGGCAAGCATTAAAATATGTAAAAAGAGCCTTAAAACTGATGTGAATGGCATAGCTTACTGGAACCTAAACTATTATGAGTTCATATTAAAAAATGATTGTAAACTTTCAGGAGAAACATATAAGAAGCAGAAGACTTCTAGTCTCAATGAGTCTCAATATGCTCCCGATATATTCTTAAAAATTAAGATCTTACAGAGATTTCAGCTGTAATTTTCTTGGCTACTTATCTCTGCAAAATGTAGATTTTATTGCATTATCTAAATCATTTAAATATGCCTAAAAGGGATCAAACGTAAATTCATAAGCAAGTAAACAAATCAAACATTTAAAGATGCAATCTGTAACTTTGCCCTTTATATCATCAAGTCTGTTTTATACATAACATTTTAGGTTTAGGCTACTGTTTTATGCGAGTTATGTCAAATAACGTCAAACAAAAGTCAAATTTCCTACGTTGTAAAACATTTTTTTAAACTCAACGTTGCAGAGGTCATAAGAAAGCTGTGAACACAAAAAATAACAAGCCAAACTTGCCACTCACCAATACAGTTGTCCCTGTGCTCCTCAAACCCTGCGCTGCAAATGCACCGTCCAATAGGAACAAGCCACTCCCCCTCGGCGCTGCAGTACATCTTGGGCGTGTCTCTTTCTTCCGCATGGTCCACACACTGACCCCTGACCTCCACGAGCGAGGACGAGTCCGCCCCCGTCACCACATCCGTGAAGATGGCCAGATTGCGAGCCATGCCCGTGCAGCGCTTGTAGTAAACCCGCACCGACACAATGGCGATGCAAGCACCTATATCCTGGAACGCCAAGTAGAACCCGCGTTTGCTAAGCGGCCCCACGCCGCGTATTTCGGTGTTGAGCTTTAGTCTCCGCACGCCTAGATCCACGTTCGTGAAGCTCTCGTCGGCCGCGATGGTGTCGATCTTGGAAAACTGACTCTCCCAGATGCTCGTCCCAACGTCGCGGTCGGTCTCGTAGTAGTAGAGGTTAAACGTCTCTTTGCAGGTGCCGAGCACACCTGGCATGCTGTTGCAGTCTCGCAGCGTGAACTTTATTTCGATGTAAATGCGCCGGGCCCCGTCTCGCTGGATCCAGTTGGTCCTGAGCCAGTTGTTCTGGCTCGGGCTCATGACGTTGCACACCTGGTACGTGTGGATGGGACTGAAATACTCGTCCATCTCGTTGATTGCATCCCACTGGCAAAGAAAGACGAGAGAGAGAGAACATTTCAGAAATGTGTCTGGTTATTTTGAAAATGCATCCTTGACAGTGTAAGTGCTTGCCAACCCAAAAAGTTCTGCTACAAAATTAAATGCAAAAACAGATCATATTTTTTTGGACCCTGCCGAGACCACGGGTCACCAACATCACCAGCGCGGTCCATCATCTACACCGGGGGATTTACATACTTGCAGTGTGAAGATTTTTTACAATCCGTGCATTATTGTTTCACAGCACATTAGGAATGTGCGTTAGCGTTTCTTTAAAACGATTATATCTTGCACTGCGTTTCCGTGCATGAGATTAATTTCATATCGTGATGAATGTGGCCCGCGTTTCCCAAATAACATTAAGAATACATTGTTATTCTTGGACGCTTTTTGTGCAATTTAAGCAGTTTCTTATGCAATGCAAATAATCAGGAAGGAATAAATAGTTCATCATAATATTTCATCATTTACTCACCCTCGTGTCTTCTGCAACTCCTGTGGAACACCAAGCGAGTTATTTATAGCACGACAGCCATGCTGCTCTTTTGCATACAATGAAAGAGAACGGTGACCACAGCCGTCAAGCGAGACTAACAAGATACGTTTTAGTCTGTTACTCACAGAAACATTTTACATGCATTCATAAAACTGCAAATATATAATGCTTGTTATGGTGCTTCCTGATCTCTTTGTGACTGATCTCAGATCTGGTCTACCTAGAATGAAGGAAGGAGATGATTACTGTCCAATCAAATGACAAAAGGCAGGATTTGCTATTGACGGAAACCTAGCTCCAGGCAAAAAATTTTATATTTGACATCAGTTTTCATAGAAATGTTTGGCTCGTTCATGTTGCTATTTGAGCACGATTGACACGTGTCAACATTTAAATGACGAATAAAACGACCAATTCTAATGTCCAGTGATGGCAACGCGGTGGCGAACAGATGGTGGAGGCCCGTTAAAAGTTTTTGCGTATGGGCCCGGGTCTGACTTGCTACGCCACTGTAAAAGATGTATTGAAACTTTCGCGTGCATATTTATGTTTGGATTGTAAACAAAGGCAAAGAAATTACAACACGTGCAAAGATTTAGTCAAGAGCCAGTAGATAGGCAACAAAACATTACAACAACAGAGAATCAACAAAAAGTATTAATATCTGGAGTCAATGCTTGTTTTATTATTAGTAAGATTTTTCTATGCATTTTTGTATATTTAAATAAAACACACATTCCCTGATATGCTATAGCCCACACCTCATATTTTAATGGTTTATTTTGATGGTGGCATTAAAAGCAAATATTGTGTGTGAACAAATATTCTGCCAAACTTTTCCAAAAAAAAGGAAATCAAGACAGAATCTTCTATTTTGTGTGAACCGCCTTAATGGCCCAAATCATTACTTTGAAGCAAAAATTGGCAACCAAGAAACCAAGAACCGGTCACATAACACCAGACCTCTCGCTATAAATATTTGAAACACTGCTTGAGTATGCTATACAATTTTCACCAGACGGGTTTTCAGGTAGACTAGTAAAAACAACGGTGCTCTGCGTTTGATTGAAAAGCGTATGTTGTTCTTCAAGCGGATTGAGATACGTATCAACGGTTGTCTCGTGTCCCGATCTAACGGCGCTGATGGTCTCGAACAAGCTGTCTGTGGGCAATTATCTCTTCTCATTTGGCGTGCACATGAAACACTGAAACGGGCGAGTTGGAGGCTAGCTGCACTTTAAAAGACCTCGAGCCCGAGTATGCTAAAGCCTCTGGAGAAGGGGCTGCCACACAGCACGTCTTTCATCTCTCCAGCTCAGAGCTCACACCAAGCCTTACGGTTGGCACACACACACACACACACGGAGCCGCGAGCGAGCGCTGAATATTCGGCTGTAATTAAAAGCGGGGGACTGCGGGATAAGAGAAACGGACGCATGGAACTCGGGGGGGAATGTTTGGCATGGAGGAGATCGAACAAAAATAGTTGAGATCGTTTTTACACTTTATGAACCTACAAACAAATTGTCACATAATATGTGAATGAAATCATTGCATTAAAATTGAATGTAAGGAAAAAATATGCTGCATTTATATTTATGCATTTGGCAATCACACTTTCATCCAAAGCACATTTTTGGACACATGAATTTATGCACATTAATATAAGACAAAAAATAAAACTAGCATATATCTATATAGATATCTATAAGTTCAAGGCACTGACCTGCAGCTTCTCAAGGCTGTTCTAACATCTGCTTTCTGCTGTCTGGATTGATATTACGAATATTACTACACGACACAGGCGCAGACTAACAACAAGCAGCCGTGACCACAAGGCCAGAAGGTTTTTGATTGAACAGATATTACGAGTACTGAAGCATCACAGGGCAGAGATTTCCATACTGTGACTTACAACAGGTCTTACCTGCTGGCTGGAACTCTTACTAACTGTGCTTGCTAAGACTCACACTTGAGATTAACACAAACACATAACAAAGGAGACGTGCGTTATCGCTTTCCTAAACAATCCAAGCTGTGACTTTTATCTGGTTGGTGATAAAGCAAGCACAAACCTACACTTTTACTCATGTTATATACATTTTGCAATGCAATGCAATTGAGCTACAAGAACAAGACAGAGGACCCAAGCCATAGCTACTGACCAGAATATCACAGTGACTTCAGGGTGGACTCAAGAGACAGAAAAAAACACCTGGCAACCATCAAGAACATCCGAGCAACCCTCTGGCAACCACCGACAACACTATTGCACCACTGCATGTGAAATTATTACGAAAATCTGGAATCTGAGGGTGCAAAAAAATGTAATATTGGGAAAATCGCCCTTTTTGTCCCTCAGAGGCCCTCAAGAAACAGGTGTGTTTAAATGCTCTCTTTTGGCTTACCGCTGTAATGACGTTGTGGAGAATAGATTAACCTGAAAGCTGAAATTCTAAACTTTACACAGATACCAAATTTGAGTGGATAATTCCCAAAGAGCGGCAGCAGCGAGCGAAGTTTGTAGGCGTGTTTCCGGCCATTTTTGTCCACGATTTTGCTCACAAAAATAAAGTTTACGGTAGGAAATTAACAAAATATCTTCATAGAACATGACCTTTACCAAATATCCTAATGATTTTTGGCATTAAAGAAAAAACAATATATTGGTCCAGGGTCACAAATGTATGAACAGTAATGGGAAGACTACATGTTTTTATCCATCTAAGGTAATATAAAACAGGATTCAGCTCCACTGGCCTTGTGTGAATCACCTCCTCTGAATACATTACGAATCTGTCCGGTCTAATTGAAAGGGAAAACGCTAACCTCAGAGGAGAACCAGCCTGACCACAGTGAACTTGGCCTCTGTTCATGAGCACTTCTTCCAAAGCGGCAGATTTCCCTGTTTCCCTGGCCTCATCCTCGCCTCTCACTTCCCACGGGACCACAAAAATCCTGCTGCGGTAATTAAAATGTTTTTACTCGAGCGTACACCATCACCAGCCCCAAACTAAAACTTAAATTGAATTTGTCCTTGGACTAATGATTAGATGTGAGAATCTAACACACTGAACATATCTACAGTAATACCTTTTATTGGCGCTTTTGAAGTTTATTCAGGTTGACTCGAGGGGTGTAAGCGATTAGATTAAAGCTTTTATGAGGTTTATGATAAAATGTCTATGTTTTGTTTTAGCTCCGTCACATATTAGACGATTGAAATCAATCAAAGAGATGATATTTCAGGGAGGAACAATGGAAATCCTTCTGTTCGGATAGTTTTCATCTAATTGAAACACTTTTATGTGTAAATCGAGTTAATCTACATAATCTCCATATCGATAAATTATTCTTTTTGTATGGAGATTTAGCGTTCTGTTCATAGCGTGCCTTTAAACTATAACTTAGAAAGACTTTCACAGCCAAATATATGATACTGCTACTAATGCAACCTTACTAAACCTATAAACATGATTTTATGTTTTAATTAAAATATGAATTAAAATATCATTAACCTTTTTTCAACATAAAAATTTAACATACAGTCCACATAAAAATACTGTAGCATTCTAGCATTTACTACAGTTAATAGTAGTTTACTGTAAAACACTATAGTCATTTTATAAACTTTATACATTGAAATAAATACTGTGGTATATTGCGGTATAATATTTACTATGGTAATGTTCAAAAATACTATAGCATAAAAAATTGTGTACCATTCTAGCATTTACTATGGTAAACCGCAGTGTACTGTAGTATGTTATAGTAAGTTCATAAACTTTATATATTTAATTAGTAAATGTATAGTGTAGCAAATAATGTGGTAGTCTGTTGTATAATATTAACTATGGTTATGTTCAAAAACACTAAAGTAGTTGAAACTTACTATAGTAAAGTATTCTTCAACATATCTTTTTAATTTGGAGTGGCCCTAAAATATTTAAAATATCATTTTGCATCCTTGTTTGATATTTAGGTGTCTTGTTGTAAAACATCAGAATGACATCCGCATAGAAGTTCAATGTGATGCTAGTTTACAGAGAAACTGACTCGACTGAAAATGACCTTGATCTTGGTTAAAAGTAAAAACAACAAGTTTTGAAACCCCCCTAAAACCCCTAACCTCTAAAAACCTCATGGTTTGAGATGTGTGAGTCTAATGCAATGACATTCATGCATTTTTAAGTGTGAATCGAGAGCAAACGTGTCCGTGTACTTTTTTGGGCCACAGTACATCAAGATAAGTGCAGGGCATCAATACCGTCTGCCGGCACCGCACACTCATTCTGTTACATTGAGGGAATCATTTAGCGTCTTCGTTTGCAATAAAACACCAAATATTCTGTCATTTTTATGCCTTTTTTTGACGGCATACATCAAACTTCTGTCAACCGAGAGATGACTTTGTCCTGAACACATCTGTTCATAATAATCTTTGCTGTTGTTTCTGGAATGAGCCCTCATGACACCAACTAAACGGCTGTAAACATACAAAGTCATTACAGAGAGCTAAAAAGATTCTGATAGCTCAGTGTAGCTCAGTGGTTAGATCATGGCGATAGCAATGACAAGGTCATGGGTTCGATCCCAGGGATTGCACATACTCAGAAACAAATATATAATGTATAATGCAATGTAAGTCGCTTTGGATAATAGCGTCTGCCAAATGCGTAAATGTCACTGAAACGCAATTTTGAGTTTGCAAAACCTCTAATCCAGATCAGGGCTTTTACATATTTAAGTGTGAACCACTGCTTAACCCAGGGTTAAAAGTAGCCTTAACATGGGGTTGAAGTTAATAAAAACAGTGTGCATAGACTTAAACATAACTGCAAAAGAAATGTCAGAGAAAAGTCTCGTCTGGTTTCTTGGCGATCCAATTTCAGATTAGTGGCCGGGATGAGAAAATCCTTTGAATCTGGATTGACAAAAGCTGGAGAACAACTGGACATCCCGGGGTGGTATTTAAAGCGACACAATCGCCGCTTCACCCAGTTTCACTCAAGTGTGAGAAATCTTGATGTGAATTGAATCCTCTGGTTGGAATACAGACTCCGACAGCGATAACCTTTGTGAAGCATGTCTGTTAATTCTGTAGGTCTGTCTCTACTAAACGTTTGCTGTGGTACGCTGAACCCGAAACCGTGAGGTTACAAACATCCTGACGTGTGCTTAGTGCCTCAAAGCATTGAATCTTGAAATCTTCAAAGGCTTCGAAAGCATAAAGAGTGACAGTAGATTAATCTTAAAGAAAAGTTTTCACAAGCAAACAAAAATGATGTTATTCTATTTGAGCTTATGCAATATGCCTAGCAACCTTCACGATCAAATATTTATATTATTTATAGTGGGCACTTTTTACAGATTCAGCTGTGGGTTTTGGGACGGATCTCGATTGCCTGGCTAAATGTAAGATGTAGCTGTTCAGTTATTTTTACTGTCCGTTACTCAATCTCTTGCTTTAGGCTGTCCCATTTTTCAGACTTACAGGACAGAGAAATCACATACAAGATCTCTTTAAAGCAACAGGATGAAATGGAAAGCATGTGGAGCCTTAGACTCAAATAATCTCGCATCGCTCCGCTTTAGAAGCAAGTGTGCTGCCTATATAGAAAGCGGATAGTTCCCCCCAAAAATGAGAATTATGTCATCATTCAAAACCTGTATGACTTTCTGCAGAACACAAAAGAAGATGCTTTGAAGGACGTTGGCCCCCTTGACTTCCATTGTTTCGAGACATTTCTCGAAACAGATTTTAATATGATCTCAAACACAATGTTGATGCTCAAATAAAACAACTCCATTAGGTCTCCAGAGGTATTAAAGAGCAACATCTATGAAGTATTCCTCTGGGGACACATCTTCACTATCCACTGATATATTGCTGCTGTACAAACAGATTATCGTGACAGTAAATCTTTACAAACCTTTTGGGCCCTACAAAATATTTGCTTAAGACCTGTGCCGTTGTGAGAGGTGATGAAACATCAGTATTTATTCAAGTGCCTGTGGTCCTGAGGAGAGGAGAGCACATCCTGCTTTTCTTAATAAGTTGAGGCTGTTCCAAGTAGATAAGTAGAAGGTTTTTTTCTTTAAGTACTTGAGATGTAATTACTCCAAAAGTTACTGAGAAGCACAATTTAACGGCACCTATCTAAACTCCACAGACACGTGTGTTATAATGATACAGTATAGAACGAATTGAACTAAAATGTACGCTATGAATTATGTTATTCTTGCATCATATCATTTTGTTTACAGCAGAATGGCAATTACTTGTAGAGCAATATTTCTTATATCTCATATCTTCAGCAAAACATTAGCGTTCGTCATTTTCAAATGTGGTTTAAACGCGGTCTGAATACAGTATAATGATCACATTTTTTCCGGTTGTTTATTGCAATACGATTATCGAATCACCAAAAGCCATGGAACGTAACAAAAGTAACAAATTGTGTGAGTTTTAAACATAAGTATCTTCGAAACAATGTACATTTTTATTATTAGACTATTCTACGACTTATTAACATCTCAATTTAGTTCACATCTTCACCCACACTTATCGAGTTTTAATGCTCTTTACAGCTCAACACCCCGGGGTGATCTCCCGGCCCTCCGCGAACGGTCCTGACACAAATGCGACGTGATGCAATCATTGCACGCCTGTGAAACGCTCACGTTTTTTTTAGACCACATTTGCATGCCGCAGTCACTGGCGAAGTGTTTCTGCACCTCCGTGCGCCAGCCCGGCGTGTCAACGTCTCGAGACGCGTTTGGTGGTAACGGGAGGGTGGATGCATTCAAATCATCTCTCTCTCAGAGTTCATTTGTCAACGTCTCCGCGTGTCTTATCGCTGCTATCGATTGCGGCGGGTGGGTGTCAGGGGGTGGAAAGGAGGTGGGTGTCAATAGACGTGTCAAGGCAAACATGAGCCAGATAGGAACATAATGAAGTCGTCGGACAGCGGCTGTCAGGTCCTGACTGATTTGGCAGAGTGACAGCCGATGGCGACTGCAGCCCTGCAGGAATGTAGAGAAGGCATGCGATATCTGCCAGGGGTCGGCCTGGGGTCACTTCTCTGCCTGCCAGCTTGAATTGGACAGTAAAAGGCATTTCGCTACGAGTTCATGAAGAGGGAATAAATTATTCAGGTCGTGCCGGCTGGGGTGAGCTCCATAACAATGGATTCAGATGCGATTTCTGGATCGGTTGGTGTTGGTATCTGTCATTAGCTGTATAGTTTATATAAGTTGACTTAAACGATGCAAAATCATTGGTAAGTTTGAAATAAACTTATGTTGTGTTACTCAAACAAGTATTACTATAGCTCTTCTTTAAGAGCTATTCAAAGCAATTTGTTCTTCACTGTTTATAAAAATCATTTATTTACCATCATGTCATTCCAAACCTGTATGACTTGAAATAACATATAGGGGAGTAAATGGTACACTGTAAAAAATCAGCAATTTTTAAACTCATCTTTTTAAGTTTCTTTTTTGCATTGGATTTTTTGAGTTGTACTGACTTCCAAAAGTTGAGATAACTTACATAATTGAGTCAACTCAACAAGATTGGACGAAACCATTGGATTAATTTACTAAATTAAGTTCAGCTGACTACAATCCAATTTTTTTTTACAGTGTACAAAAATGTGATTTTTTGGGTGAACTTGCCCTTTAATGGTATCTCAAATTACATGACTTGAGAAGAGAGCCCTGTTATTTTTCTTCCTTTTAAATGATTAGGATTACAATTTTCCCCTGATGAACAATAAAAATAAAAAGACATGACAGAATGTCATAAAGATGTGTGAACTCTGCCGGCCTGGGCTCCCAAAACAACCTCCCAGAATATCCTAAAAAACACAGCGATGCTTAAACCCGTAGCAACCAAACAAAAAATGTTAACAACGGCACAAAAATGCGATAACAAGCACACCGTAACAACCACATAGCAATGCACTAACAACTCAAAACATCATAGCAACAATCATAGCAAACTGCTGCCATCCATCTGAGGACAGCAGCACAGTTTCGGACATTTCATACCCTTGCCTGTCACCCCTGGATGTCAAAACCGATTAAAATAAGAAGCAAATCGGCTTGTCTCGATGAGAAATATATGATAAGCTGCTAAAAGCAAGTTTTAGATTTGCTCACCGTTGCATCTTCTGAAACTTTGACAAACTGGTGGGCTGTAAAATTAGCAATTACAGCTATCATTTAATCACTCGACACATCAGGAACGTGCTTGAGATTTGAGCATCCTGCTAACAGCTGCACAAGTTTCTGTGGTTGCTCAGAAACATTCACTCCAGCCGTGTCACAAACTTTGCAGAGAACAGAAAGCTTGGAAATCCGTCATGAAGGGGCCGAATGCATTGTCATTCGTTTTCTCTGGCTTTGCAGAAATTTGATGTAGCAGCTGGCAGTACAACACAACTAATCAAAGCGCTGTTGTTGTTATGGACCAGAGGTGTCCATAACCCATGTGGTGACTAGGGTTACTCCAAAAGTACAAGACAAATATAGACAGCTTTAGACTTTACTGTAGTGAGGAAGCCAAGTTCAAGTGCCAAGAACACAATACTTCATTCTGCACAACTTCAAATGCTTGGAGGTACAAATAAATAAAAAGGGACATTTTTCAATACTCTGGTAACACTTTACAATAAAGTTATATTTTGTTAATATTGGTGTATCTTAGTTAGCTTTCATTTCAGGATATGAACAACTGTATTAACTCACATTAACAAAAATTTACAAAAGCAGAAAACTACATCGCTCCTTGTTGGCAAATGTATTAGTATTCGTAATAGTAAAGTGTTATCAAATGAAATCTCAACAATATCTCATATAGTGATCAGATATCCCTATACTCCATGTTATATTTGCTGCACATTACTACTGAAACATTAAATACTAGATAGGCCTAAAGTAAAAACAATATATATAATTAAATATATTACATAGACAACGGATATATACAAAGCAAATTCTCTCATGACTGCCCAATCTTTGCACAACTGACCAACAACAGCCAATCAAATTCAAGCATCAGCTCACCTTGATCTTTCTCATCCCTGGGGGTTGCATGCACAGGTAACAGGGGTGCTGAACTATTACAGGACGGGGTTGAAAAGAGCACCATTTTCATCTTTCTCACTTTTCGGACCATGTCAGTTCTTCATCACTCCTTTTTTAGCTATATGCTCACAATCTTCCATAAGCCATACTTGCATGAGAGGATGTGATGGATTTCATACTCAAGGTGCTGCTTTAATCCAATTTTAATCCATCTTTCTGGGCCCGATTTCGAGATGGGTTTTTATTCCCTTTTGTCAGGTTCCTACAGAGAATGCATCTCATTCTCTCTTTTTTTTATGCGAACAAAAAGGAGTACATGGCAAATGATAAACGTAGTTTTGAAATCACCAGTTCATAGACTTTATTTTGCATGCCATCAACATCATAGCTGCGATAAGCAAAGTCGAAATAATACTTTTTAATTCACTACAACAATGATGCTGTTTAATAATGATGTGCTTTATGGTGATTTGAATCATATTTCGTGTCATATTTCACCCTGAAATTGCATTTACAGTAAGATTTACAGTATGTCGATGTCAAGACATTTATTAACTCATTCAATGTATTAATCACATATCCTAACTCTGACCTACATTCCATAATTAAGGATTATTTAACTCATAATAAGTTATATCTGGATGTGGTAGAACCATTGTCGTGCCCGACAATGCCCAGGTAAAATATTAAAATATTAAACTGATTTCTACACTTAAAAACGAGATGCTATAATTTATCAATATATATTGTGCTTGTGTACTAAGCCTATATTTTGTTTGATTGAACCAATGGGGGATACCTACACAATAATCCATTTTAGTATTACATTTAGTATTATTTCCTATGAGAGATATAGCCTATATAGTATTTCCTATGAGATATACTAGAGAGTTTACATTTCATCTGACTGGATACAGCTTTATCTCACGGGATGTCTATTATGACATTCACTGGAGAAAATGATGTACTCGATCACAGTGTCTACATTGGTTAACTCCTACAGCATCAAACTCCAGGTGTTCACTAAACCCGGTTTAAAATATGGGGCGATAAAGTGAGATATGACAGGCTTCCAGGCCTCTCAGGACCTGAGACTGAGACAGGAATGAAATGTGTTGAGTAGCTGTCAGAGAAAGCACAATATGGTATTTGTCACAATCATTAGTGAGGTAAAGCTTTCAGAACACGCTAGCCAAACACCTGTTTCTACATAATGAACGGATTTAGTCATTAAAATGTATGTTTCTTCCATTAAACGTCAGATACTGTACTATGTCTTTTTGTTAACAGTAAAAGAATGTGAATATACTACAATAAATTAGATGCATTATGAAATCAAAATTCTGACACTAAAAATGTCATCCCATAATGCCTAAAACATTGTCTTCTTTCTTACACAGGCCAAACAAGCATCAATCCCAGCACACACGATAAAGCGTATGACAGATTTGCTTCAACGTACGCCACATTTTCTGTGAGCTGTGCTCGGCGAGTGTGTAAAGCAACCTGGCGCTGCAGACGTCTTCCTCGCGCGACACGATCTGCCATCATCAAACCCGCGGGACCTACAGTACGAGGCGGCCCCTCTGCCACGACAGGGTATACGTTAGAAGTACGCGGCGTAAAAAATGTCAGAAAAGGAACTGTAATCTCTTTGTGTTGTGCTCTTTTTGTTCCCGAACGTCCCGTGCATTGTGTGTCACGGCGCACTCGGCTGAAGTCACGTTGCATTTAGAGGGAGATGGAATTTTAAGGAAATGGAATTGCCGAATCCTTGAAAAAGACAGATGGATTCAGACGAAAGTGTCCATGCAGCAAATCCTTTTGTAAAAGGGAATCATGGGGCACAAAGAGGGCTGAAGTATTTAATCCATCAATACCGATTCCACCGGTCGTGTAGACAGCGCTGTAGTGCTTTAACATGAGGGTCAGGCCTGTGACAACCAAACAAACTGTATTTACTTCTACGTGATCGGCATGATGTGCGATCGGTCGGACCAACAACTGAAGCTCTGTTTGGAATCAGAGGCGCAGCTATTTCTCAAATGTTGCTCTTAAAGCGTAGGAGAGGTATTAAAGGGATAGTTCACTCAAACATGAACATTCTTTCATCATTTACTCACCCGCTTGTCATTTCAAACCTGTTTCTAAGATAATAAGATATTTTGAAGAATGTTGGTCAACAAAAAAAATTATGTTGGTTACCAACATTCTTCAAAATATTTTTTTGAGAACTTTGAATGCAGACTTTGATATTTTGGCAAATCTGAATACAGTATGAGACATTTTCGAGATCTTTTCGATAATTCTGAAAAAATTAGAAGACTTGAACAAAGATGCTAATTGAAATATATTAATGAGATATTATAAATGCATGTATGATATTCCTCGTAGTAGAAATTTCTAATTGCAGAATTTTATTTGGACAAATCTGAGTACATTTTGCCAAAAAACCCATCTGAGATTTTATCAGGAGCAAAATCTAATTTACTCAATTAACTTTTATTGCAGTTTAGGAGATGAACAAAAATCTAATTTGTGATTTTACTTTCAAATGAGTTTTTTTGTATTGAGAGCCATCATGAAGTTACATAAACATAAAGTACAGCTATTAGTAAAACAAGCCCAAGTTTCTGCATCAAACGGAGCATTGCGGCGTGTAAATGAGATGCATTTGTCGTGGCTCATTTCAGTAGGGAGCGCCGCAGCCGCATCAGACAGGTACACAACTAATGCCGAGCTGCTAAAGTACGCAACTAATTTTAGCTAGCTGTCAAGTAATAATTGGGAAGGAGGTGCTTGCTGTGTCAGTGTAAATGCACGCTAACATAATCTATTTGTGGAAATTATCTTTACAGTTGAGAAAAGAAATAACCGCCTGCTTCCCACGAGACAACATTTTTATAGCCGGGCTCCCTTGTTTTTGTAACTGAGTGGATGCGAATGTAAAAGGGAGGTAAGGATCAAGTAAATAGCTTTATTATTCGCAAAGGGACTCATTTAACAAACTATAATTAGAGGGTAAACGCTCATGCGGATGTTCAGTACTGTGTTAAAGCTTGTTGACTTGCATTGAGCGTGTGCTCTAGTAAATCGTGTCACAGGTTGTAATGTGCTCGCTGTAAAGAAGGAAAACAGTCATTTAAATCGGACTTTTCTCTTGCCCATTAATTATCTTCAAACCTTAAAAACGTATTATTGTAATTTATGTGGCAACATCACACAGGTTTGATCACGTGACTCAAAATATCCAGAACAAGAGCAAGCTGACTGCATATGCAACTATACACATGTAGGAATATCAAATGCTTTGCGCTGCTGTGTAGACCTAAATATTAAAATTGCTAAACGAACGCAATACAACAAGATGAATGCGTTAGCTTACACAACTTTAAAAATATAAAAACATATCAAACATCACCTTATTTTATTTCTTTTGGGATTTAAATCCCAGCTAAACATTGTGTGGCATCTTGGATTTTTACTGTGAGTGATGACAGCAACTGAAACGTAGACCTTTCCAAGATGGCCGACGCATTGACGTGTCTAGAGTTGTTTTATGTGCCATCTACAAATCACATCTGGATTCGAGGCGTTTGCTTGTATTCTGTCACTGTTAAACACATGAACTGATAATGGCAGTATTGTTACATCAGTGGATGCGCCGTGTTGTCGGGTTTGGTAATTGTCACCTGGCGGGGAGGCGCATTACTCTGAGGGACATCACCGCACCGTCAGCCTCTGACAGCCGCCTGCGCTAATTGTGACAGTTCAACGCTTAGATCACTTTGTGCGCCGCTAATTTAATACCCCATGCATCATTTTCCCTATTAGAATATGCAAATGACCCTGACTTGAAAACAGAAAACAGCCCCCAAACCAACATCGTCTCGTTCGCCCGCACCCTGTCCTCCCTTCACCCACACATCTCTTTCTCTCTCGCTCTCTCTTTCAGGCTGAGAGCGATTAAATCGTGTCACAGTGACAAGTGAGACAGATCTTGGGATTAGAGATGTGTGTATGCGTGCAAAGCATATGGCGACAATCACAGCTTGTTTAAGGCTATTTACACTCGGTCACTTCTTGCATTTTACTGACGGAATGGCCAAGTATGGAAATGAGCATTTTTGTAAGTGCACTTGGCCGAGTGCGTCTCACGAGACCATTGGTTTGGTATTCATCTTAAATTGATCTTGGGATGCATTTAGAGCTTCAAGATATCTGTTGAATCAGTAAACGCACAAGAAGTCTGTTTTTCGAGTGAAAGAATAATTATCACTTCAAATTGGAAAAATGTGACCTTTCAATTTCAAATATTACAAATATATCAAGTTTAAATATTATAAGCAAATAAAGCTTAAAAGTGCTGTGTGTAATTTTTGTGCGGTTCCTGTTTCCAAATTAAAGTTACAGGGTTGCAGGCACAACGCAAACCCTTCAGCCACGGCTGTATTCATAATATGGCAAAGTCTCAAGTGCATTACTTACCATATGCGTGACACATCAACTATTACAAACTATTACCATTAAACATAATATTAAACATACTCGGACCATTCTTACCCCGTGTGATGGGTACGTGAGCCACCCCCAGTCTCCTGATACTTTGGTTGTGTCCAGAAGATTCACTGTAAACGAAACATAAACACACGTTACAATAGTTTTGACTTTTGTGCTATATACAATTAAAATGATTAAAACCGATCAAAATGAAATTTGTCACTTGATGACCAACGATGACAAACTGTGCCAAAGCTATTACAGATTATTTCCTAAATGTTTGGTTAATGGATCCCAAATAAGTGCAAACTACTTAACGGTTGGATCAATATGGCCGTTTAACACAGAGTTCAACACTAACATTTATTGAATGAGACATGCACAAGCTCAAATGGGCTGTTCAATATACACATTTATTAAAAATAAAAAAAATCACAATAATCACAATGAACTAAAATATTTAAAACATATAATACAATTTATAACCTGATTGGGAGTTACATGAAATATAATCTAAAGTACATTAAGGGTGAATAATTATTAGGATTATTATTGTTATTTTAGCAAATATTTTTTCTTGTTTTGACTTTTTCAAGGGAAATTGTTCTACAGATGTCTCTGAGTATTAAGATGGAAAAGGAGAAACTATTTTAACTTAAAATATGTAATTATAAAATGTACTATAGCTATATTATACTATAAAAATATCATTACAATTTTTTGTCATATTGCTATTGCTGTTTAAATCTATCTAGCTTAGTTTAAAATAAATATAAATAAAAATTCTGTGATCCTTTACCTTCATGTCATTCAAAGCCTGTATCTGATTTTTTACTGTGGAAAGCAAAGGAAGATTTTTTTGTGGTTTTGTGTCCATACAGTGGAAGTCAATGGGGGCAAATGATCTTAAAAATATCTCTGCAGGAGAAAGTCAGGTTTGGAGTGAGAAAATGACAGTAAATCACCGTAATGCATTGATTTGCTTTGAGGTTTGAGAGTAAATTTAGCACTATTAAATATGTACTGACACATTTAGCGGGTCGTCCCCTGACTTAACTGATGTTTTCAGCACAATTCAAGGTCACCGAGGAACACGACTACAGCTAAGGGCCATATCATGCTAAATTTCTCTCACGAATGCACACGGTAAACTGTGTCTTCCTGGACCCATCCATCTGGGAAACGGAGAGGGAGCTGCGTGTTTGGCCCTGAGCTGCTTGCGTGACACTTGATGTGGGAAGCTGTGACAGATGTGCTCATCTGTGCAGGAGGAGGAGCCGATGAGAGACGTTCACCAGACCCAGTTTCACCCCCTAAATCCCAGAGACCTGCTTTACATTCAGCACACCCTGTTAGTTGGAAATGGGTAAACAAAGAGTCACCTTCAATTTGAAAAAATGCCATCTGCCTCGTGGATGTGTGTCGCGTATCGCGGTAACGGATAACAGCGCACCGGCTTCGACCTCCCACAGGTATCACACGAACACATCAAGCTTACTGTTACCTTCACATTCGACACTTATAACTTATATCGGATCTTTATTGTGAAATGCCGCACGTGCAACCGCAAAACATCTGCATGGACCGTTGCAGTTGTGTGTTTATACAGTAAATCTCATAGCTTTTGGGTACAATTTTCAGGATACAATGTTTTTTTTGTCCTCTCCAACTCTAAATTATTTTTTGACTTGTTGCATCTAAACTGTACAATTGGCTCAGATAAGGTTTTGTCAATTTTGGCCTTAATTTTGGATTTTGGATTAAAGGTTAAATCCCTCAGGAACACTTATTGATAAACAATGAACAATGAACACAATTAAAAGAACATGGACATAAAACTGAGATCCTTGCTGTCATTAAAAGAATGGTTGACCCAAAACTGAAATTTTTTGTCATTTCAAACATGTGTGACTTTCTTTCTTCTGCAGAAGACATATTTTGAAGAACTAAACAATGGTGGTACCCATTGACTTGCATTGGTTTTGTATCCTTAAAATAAAAGTGAGTGGTTACCGCCGTTGTTTGGTGAACTATTCCTTTAAATTTGAAATTTGCCTCATCAAAAAGAAAATTTAGTCCACATTGATTTTTCAGTCCATGGAAACTGGCGTGCACACTTTTTGAGGGCCATTAATACACGAGGCCCCAGCTGAGCTCGGAGCAGATGTCTTCCTGCATTATCACAGTAAAAATGATGCAGCGCTCCTCATCTTATCTCTCAGTATCTTCATTAACAGGTTGTCTGCAGGGTTTTGTTCCCTTCTTTTAAATGTCATCACTTTGGTTAATTTTCTTCTGACTCGCTTCAAGATCCCCTCTCTCTCTCTCTCTCTCTCTCTCTCTCTCTCTCTCTCTCTCTCTCTCTCTCTCTCTCTCTCTCTCTCTCTCTCTCTCTCTCTCTCTCTCTCTCTCTCTCGTGTTGTAATCAGCAGTATTAGTGTGCTTGGTGATTGGACTCCTCATTTGGAAAGGCTGCGGCTGATTAGGGCACTGGGTCAGAAAGTAAGAACAGATGGCCCTCTCTCTCTCTCTCTCTCTCTCTCTCTCTCTTGCCTCTTACTATTTGGCTCGTTGGTCTCATCGAGCAAATCAATAGAGGGTGGTGAGTTTCAGCAGTTTGCAAAGACGATAAATAAATAAATGCTAAAAATTACATTTCATACACACTTTAATCTGCAAATTATTATTTTTACGGTTGTTGTTGCTTTTATGATCATTTATACATTATTCTTTATTTTAGAGCCACTATGTTTTATTTGAAAAATTGCATACTGTCAATAAAAAATATATATTTCTTGATTTAATTCAGTAGTCTTGTAGAAAAACCTCATACTTTGTAAATGCGATCTCATGAGTTTCACATGTGACTGACTGAAGAAATGTTCCAAAAACACATTTCATGTGCACATGTGAAAATTCAAATTCAAAAAATGAGCTTCATTTTACACTCCAAGCACAACTTTGCTACATGCAGGGATAGTTCACCCAAAAATAAATTAATCCTCATGTCATTCAAAACCTGTATATGACACAAAACTTTTGTGGAACACAAAAGAAGATATTTTGAGAAATGTCTCAGTGGTTTTGTCAACAGTACACTAGCGGTCAAAAGTTTTAGGACACTTACACTCACTTATGTGTTAATATTTTTCCACATTTAAAAATAATAATAAACTCAAAATTATGAAATAAAACAAAGGGAACTATGGGAATTATGCTATGGGAACTAAAACATATATTTTATCATCTTCAGTTACCTTTCGACAGGAATGTGCAGAAATGTTTTTATGTAATTTTCTCAAGCAGCTTCTTGAGGTCTAAATAAAATGTTAGTGTTGTCATGAAAAAACATGTATGCTTGGAAAATTCTATTTTTGTCTACTAAACTAATTTCAGATATTTAAGCAAACAAATGAATCAAAAGTTTTTTTAAATAATGAGAAAAATTTCACTCAAGTGTCCCAAAACTTTGACCACTAGTGTAGAAGTCAATGGGGCCCAATTATTTGGTTACCAACATTCTTCAAAATATCTTCTTTTGTGTTCTGCAGTGAGGTCAGGTTGGAAATGACATGAGGCTGAATAAATATGAAATAAATCTCTTGCATTTGAATTCTATATTTTTGGCCAGTACTGTCATAAAGAAAAATGGCCAGAAAGCACCTTTAAACTTCTTTAAATTATGAGCGGTTTGTAGTTCGGTGAACTGGAGGTTTTTAAGATACTCCCCCAACACTGCTCTCAACTTCCTGTTGTTGTGGTCGAATCAGCCAATGACCTCTCAGCGCAGTCAATTTCACAAGCCCGTGTAACAATTACACATGGAGATGCTTGTCACTTGTCAACGGTGACGGATGGCTTTCCACGACGCAGGGATATCTTGAGAGAATTAGGTGTACACTTCAGCTGTTGTTTTAAATATTTTTTAATCTTTCGCCCCCCCCCCTCAGAAAATATCGTTTTTAAGAGTCTATCCATCAAAACGGAAAAGTCCCCGACCTGTTGTGAAATAAGTCACTTGTGTTCCTTTAGGGCAACATCTCCTTCCCAAAACTGTTCTCCATTTTTAGTTTTTCAGGCTGTTCATGTGGAAGCATGTTTGAAACGTCTGGATTGATGGAGAGCTGCTGTGCCCCAGCCGCCCGGGTCACTTGCGGAGAGATTGCGGCGTCTGAAGCGCCACAAGGTGAACTATTGGTCATGTAATTGAATGGAGAAAGTGTAGCACCAACCGCCTCATTAACACGGTGCATTGTGGGTAAGAACTGTAAAGTTTTCCCATAGAGAGAGGAATATGTGCACCGGCCTAATGGGGATGGGAGTGTAATGTTTATCACCATTAGTTTGGAATGTATTTTTAATGAATAGATGTGTGAATAATGCGAGCCGGGGAGGAAACCATGAGGGCACTAAATATATCTGTGTTTGTTTTCACTTCTAATTATCAAAAGCACATTTTCAGATGCACGCTGGTACATTTATAATGGTGCTTACCAGGCAAGTATTACTATCGTAACAAACCCCTAACCTTAAGTATTATAATACAGTGTATACTGTAACTGCTCCCACAGTGTTTCTTCTATGAATGATACTTTACTTTTGTTAAAGAGAGATCTGCTGTTAGTTTTCTAAACTTTTATCTGAAAAGCCCTCTGCAATTTTGGCCCGGCTCATGATGAAATGGCGAAATAAAGATTCGGAGAAAGCTTTGTAAATACCCTGTTGACCATGTTTTTACTACAGTGACGGTTTTATTAATAGTAAAACCATAGTAAACCCCATAGTACCATAGTTTAACCATAGTATTTTTAGTAAAACTATGGTAATACAAATAGTACTCAGCCTGTCAAAAATCATGGTTACTACACTTTTACTATAGTAAAAATATGGTACATTTTATAAGGGTATCAAACACCCCTGAATCTAGCATCATGGTGGTGAATTTTTCAGATGTAAAAATCAGATTAGTTTTTGTCTTATAATGTTAAAATGCAGAGATTCCCAATCTATTCTAAAGGATGAGATATCAAACGAATCCTTCGTCTGCAAAGTAAAATCTGTCTAAATTTAACGTCAAATCAGGCATCAGTATCTTTTTTTGTCAGCTCCAGATGGAACAACTGAGAACAGATGCAGTTTTTGGGAAGTACTGATGAGGGTTTTAAGACTTTTGATAGGCAGGACATCCATATGGTCCTATTTCCACACCTGACTCACTCTTTACTGATCACTCAAATCACTCATCTGTATCTTCAACCTATTCACACATACACACACACACAACTGAAAAACTTCTACAGAATAAACTTAAGGACATTAAATTCCTTTCCTGGAAATTTCTGTCTGTCTCTCTAATAACATTCTGATAAAAAAAGCATCATATAATATAACTTTATACAGTACATGGGTAGTTGACAAATCTACCGTACATGTATCCTATGGTGTGACTTAGAAAACAAACTGTTAATAATAAGTCATATTTATAATTGTAAATCTTCTTATTGATCTTCATTGTTAGTATGCATATGCATTTATATATATGTTTATTTCTACAGCTCTGGAAATGTCCCTATTATCTGCATTTTACATAAATGGTGTCAATTGAACACTGTTGTGTCTGTTGAACACCAACAAGAACAAACCTGAAAGCAAACCAAAATCCTTTTTTCCATCAAATTTACTGACAACAGGAGTATTGTGCTGTTTAAATGTTTTTTTGTAAAGTTATTTTTACCAGTTTGTCCAAAGACCAGTGTGACCAGTGTGTTTTTATGCAAATAAATATTTTTATTTTAAATTTGGTATAAACATTATATATATAAATATTAGGTTACAGAATTAAACAAATTTTATTTTAACCTAAACACAAATAGTATAAATTTAAGAGAAATTGAAAATAAGTTTGCCATCAGTGCTGGGTCTGGTGGTGGGCCTAGGGGGCATTTCCCCCCCAGATTTTTTGGGGGCCCCTCAAAAATATACATCTGACAATTAAAATACTTAAAAATTAAATACTTATTATAAAAAAATACTTATTAGTATGACGTATTAAAAATGACCTGTTAATTTTCATACAGAAAATGTAAATGCAATGAACTATGATTAAATATCTGTCCAACCCCAATATCCCCCAGCAGTCAAGCCAGCCTAGTGCCGGGTCTAAGTGGTTTCTTGATTTTTTCCAGATCTGTATATCATGTTTTATTCTTTTTTACGATATACATCCATTTAAGAATGACATTTTAATGCTCTTTATTTATTGCTCATTGGCATATTGTGCCACATTTCTAAGCAAGCTGATCAGACATATTGTTTTTCCATTAAAGCTAAATTGACTTCAGATTTCACACAGCGACTAAGTGCCCGGGCTTCTTTTATCATGCGGAAAAGCGGTCATCGGCCGTCTCGCTTTGAAATGCTTCGTCCTTTCAACAACAAAGGTAGAACGTCTCGATCTGCTGCGAGGAGCCTGTGAGCGAGCGAGCGTTTAAAACAACATTCATCATCTAAGAGAAGAAATCCTCGAGGATTCATCTCATGAAGGTCTATCCTCAAAGCTCTAGAGAGATCCTCTTCAGAAAACTCACGGCGCTCGCAGGAATTGGTCATTAGATGGACACTGTTTGTCCGTGTTGAATATCAGTCTGCTTTTACTTGAAGAACTACTTCAATGAGCGGTAATGAACTGTTGATGCTGTATATAAATTCCCTGATGTACGTGACATTTTTGTGAGTTCTCTGCCTGGTTATCCGCAGCTCACACTTCAATTATTCCAGCCGTGGCGGTATACGGTTGCCTGATGGAGACATTCAAGATGAAGCTTAATGTTCTCGTCGGCTTTAGGTGAACAGAACCTGGAAGCCTCGTCTTTCCCTGGAGGATTCAGTGGGCAGGAGCGGTCACGCAGCGGTAAGCTTGGCCGATCCCTGGGGAGCGTTTGCTCACTTGTTTGTTGTAGGGCTGTATAAAGTTATTTTGGGACACACAACGGCTATGTGGAACATAGCATCACTGAAGTTGAGCGTTAAAGTGATAGTTCTCAAAAAAATGGACATAATTTATTCTGTCCCATCCGTATGACTTTCTTTATTCTGTGCAACACAAAGAAGCTATTTTGAGAAATGTCTCAGTGGTTTTGTGTCCATACAATGGAAGTCAATGGGGGGGTCAATGTTGTTTGGTTATCTTCAAAATATCTTCTTTTGTGTTCTGCTGAAGAAAGTGTACCAATTTGCCAACATCTTACAGTTTTGTCAAAGATCATTTCTAACTGTCATAACAACACTAGATCTCCGATAAACAATGGACGTACATCTCAAAGACAGCATTAATACAAAAAGAACATCTCCACAATACTCTCTGTCAATTCATAAAGCATTTCATTTATTTTCTTTCAAACACGCTCACATGTCATCGTCCTCGCTTCTTACGTCTTGTATGAAACGACAAACATAAGCTTTCGCTCATATTCAACAGATGTCAGACGAAATCATTTGAGTAAATCAGTTAATCCTTGGGAGTAACGTAGGATTTCTCATATAGCTATATGTCAGGACGTGAGTTTTCTGAGATGAACAGCGATAAGACTTTCTTGACAGTTAGATACATTTTAATCCATATAAATGGTTTTAGTGGTGGCCTGTCATTCAGCAGAAGCACTGAGGTGGATCTATACACTGCGATAGGATTTAATGGAAAGAAGTCCAGTACAATAGAATAGATACTAAACGATTGCGAGGTGCGGGTGACAATGACGGGATGTGCTTCGATGAAAACAAGCAATGCATTTTAAAGCCGTTTATATGACACTATGCTCTTATTACTTTTCTTCAATAAAAATTCGGAAAATGCATTATATAAACAATGCCACAGCATGGAAAAGGAGATTATTTCTTTCATCACCGCAGTGTAACTTGATTTTCGCCGGTTTAAGTCTCCGGCCGCTGTGTTGATCTGAACAGAGTTTCGCAGGTAATTATTTAATGTACTTCTGCCCGCGTGCTCAGACCTCCATTAAACCCGTCGAGCACGCGTCGGATAATTCCTTCAATAATATGGGCCGCCGCTTAAAAACCGCGTCTTCTGATGCAACGGCCTGAAAGAGATATTAAATAAATCTTTTGCCTCTGAATGAGCTTCCATTCCTCCACCGCTCTTCTTCAAATAGGCTTTATTAATTTCTCCTACCTTTCCAAGCATCTGCGCTCCCTTTAAATCATGAATTCCTTCGTCTTTTTTTAATGTGATGCGTCGGGTTTGCCGTGAAAGCTGGAGACCCTGCTGTAGACTACCACTTTCACCCCATCACTAAATTGGGTTAAACCTATGATTTATGTGCAGATTATGGGGTGTAAAATACATTATTTCTCTATGGAAAGCAAGGGGGAAATCCATCAGCGAGGATCGGCCTGAGTTTGTGGTTTACGTTTCTGTGTTGTGACGCAGGAGGCAGATGGAATACGGGAGCATTTTCGAGTTTCAAAGAAGTCTGAATTTTTAGAGTCGAGTCCTTTCTGATACCAGACAGTTCCCAAAAGACTAAATATAATATAAAACAATATTTTTTTTGCATACTACTGTACTAAGATAGAATTGAATCCATCTCCAGATTTTTTTTAGCATTGCATTATTTTTCAGTAATGATCATTGAAAGATGTGTTTAATAGTCATAAAAATAGTGTTGCAATGCAAGAAAAACAAAAAGAAAGATTCGTGTTAGTATGCAAAATACCATTTTGAAAGTGAAGTGAAATATGACGCATACATGTTCTTGACAGGTTTCTCGAGTCTTAAAGGGACAGTTCACCCCAAAAATGAACATTTTGCCATCATTTACTCGCCCTCGTGTCAACCCTGTATGACTTTCTTCTGTAAAACACAAAGATATTTTGAAGAATGTTGGTAAACAAAAAAAACATTTGTCCACATTCACTTCCATAGACACAAAACCAATGCAAGTCAATATGGACCAACGGTTTTCCAAAATATCTTTGTGTTCTGCAGAAGAAATTAAGCCATACACATGAAATTACATGAAAGTGAATAAATGATGACAGAAGTTTCATTTTGGGGTGAACAATCTCTTTAAATACAGACTTTCACTTCACGTCTGTCGATCCCGATAAGTTCGTTCATTCAAAACCGGTTTGAGTTCTGGTTTCATGAACGCTGTGTTTGTGGCGAGTCTCCTGCGGCAGTGGAGTTCTGCTGCGCTCTCCATCATGCAGGGATGCTGAGGTTCATCTGGCCGGCGTGACAGAAATAGCCCCATGGCTGGAGCGGTAGATTGTGACAGCCATAAAGTTCAACACGGACATTCTTTAATGTGTGCTGTGGGGCCACTTCATTTTGGAATATGCCGGAATGTCATCTATCGTCCTCCGTCCTCTCTCTATCTCTCTCTTGTCGTGCTGAAATGCAGCATCAAGTAGCTCTTTCTTCATACTGTCATGCAGCAGGTCTTCACCTCGTGGCTGTTTTATTATACTGAATTATACAGACTGAACGATCGCTTTGTCATGAGGTCGGGAACAGCAATGCAGAATGCATTTAACAAGACACATGTGTCGTTTCTGCGCTCTTAAGATACAAACTTCTGCCAAACTGCCTCTGTAAGATAAACATTTTCAAGACATGTGTTCACCATCATCTGGTTCAAAACCTGTATGTCTATGGAACACAAAAGAAGACAGTTTGAGAAATATCTGTGGTTTTGTGTTCATATAATGGAAGTCAATGGGGTCCAATGGTGTTTGGTTACCAACATTCTTCAAAATATCTTGTTTCGTGTTCAATAGAAGCAAGTAAGTCATACAGGTTTGGAATGACATGAGAGTGAATAAATAATGAGAAAAAATTCTGTCCCTTTAAAGATTCTAACATTTGGCCTATTTCTAATGCAACATCACATGCATCCTTCGTGCAAAAGACAATCCCAGAATGCATTGTACAACACTGAATATTATTTTCCAAGCTTATTAAAGTCTTACTGGTTAAACTACAACAACCCAGTATTCATTTACTTGTACTTTTAACCACAAGGGTATTTTATTGGTTAGTTTGGGTATCAACTAAGGTCACAAGTGTTTACAGAAGTGTGTTGGTGTGTTTCTCTATATGTTTGGCCTTCTGAACCCCTGACTATCAGCAAACAGAAGCACCAAACCGCCTGTATTGATTCAGAATCCCCTGTTCCTGCTGCAAACATAAATACTGCTCTGTAAACACAGGCCGAGGTGAAAGAACACTTTGTTTTACTGATAACAACCTTGTACAGTTACACTAGCAGTCAAATGTATGGACACACATGACTGAATGCTTAAATATACTGAAATAAATATGAATACAGATGAATTTGTTTGCAAAGTGCGATTTGACAAATGATTTGAAACGACTAGCCAAAGAAATACAGAATTGCCAAGCATATAGAAACTTTTCTTATATTGTTATTAAAATGAACTAGTGTGCAAACAAGTATTATATGGTGGCTGCATACTTTAGTATTATTTCCAACACAATTTCATTGAAATTTGTAACAATTTGAATATTGACTAATTTGGATGAACATATGATATAATTTGTACATTTAGATAAGATCTGCTTTTGCGCCAGTGACGCAGCGGCGGTTAGGTTCATGGGGGGGTGTCATCTTTGCTTATTTCTAATATTCATACATTTTTGTATGAATCACTTCAGATGAATACATAAAAAAGCCACTTCAGAAAAATAGTTATGAAATCCCATGAGATCAAGCTGCCTGTTTTATATGTGAGCTTTTTTACATATTGTAAAGAACATTCTGTAAAAATCTAACCTTGATGTCTTTATTATTGAGTGAGTAAAACTATTTCAAAGAATGAAATCAATGTTTAGGAAGCCAACATTTAGTACTTTTATTTCTTTTGAGCAAAACAATAAAACAATGTCAATTAGATCTATTGTATAATCATCTACATAGAATATACATATCTATATATTTATATATATATATATATATAAAATAATTTACAACAATAAACACACATATTATGTCTTTTGTTTTAATGACTATGACTAGTTTGATGCTCTTAAATTAAACTATTCAACTATAGCCGTGATAACACAGACGTGGTAACAAATATTTCAAACATAGCCGCGGAATAAAAAGAGACCATTTCAATTTTCAAAGAATATTTATAGGTATGTGTTTAGGTAAAATGATCATTTTTGTTTTTATGTGTGATCTACTAACAATACTTCTCCCAAATTCCAAATAAAAATATTGTTTTTATTTGCATTTGTTTGCAGACAATGAAAACTAGAGAATCAGGTCAAAATAACAGAAAATATGCTCTGTATTTTTTCAGACCTCAAATATGGCAAAGAAAACAAGTTCATATTCACTTAATACAACAGTAATATTTCTACACGTGTTTACATTTTTTATGTAATAACCTTGTGATTTTTATCACCGCTTTTATGTGTCTTATCATGCTGTCAGTCTTTCACATTGCTATTGAATGACTTTATGTGACTCCCGAGGTTTAATTTTGTTGAAATTCAACAGAAACTGGACTGGAATGACCTCAATAAATCAAGAAATGCTGATAAAATGAAAATCTGGAATGATCTCTTAATTGTTTTCGCGGCTTTATATATTTAGTTATATTTTATTGGATTTCCTATTGTTGTAAAATAAAGTTAAAATGAATTCATCCATCACCATGTAGTGTCACCTTCTCTTTTCATGCACAACATTGCACAGTTCACTTATACCACAGGTACAGCAGTGCAGCTACAGAGACGTCAGGCTGTTCTGAAGTCTCAGCAACTTTCTTACAGATTTTCCCTTCTGGGATCCGAACTCACAACCTTTTGGGTTGTAACCCAGATCCAGAACCACTGCACTACATCCTCCCTCGAAGAATCTGGTGCCTCGTGCTTCACATTCACAGACTACCACTCATCAAAGTTACAAACGGACCACAATCAATATGAGATTGCCCAGACAATATGAGCCGCATGCTTTTGGCTTTTCTCCATGGCACAGATGCACAATAAACTACTCTACTGTAAGAAATCATAATGCACTTTCCCCATGTGTGACACATACCGCATTTCTATGATTTCATCAACAATTCCTTCATAAGACACATGAACCAGAGAAAAACAGATCACAGCAAATACGTCCCGCAGATGGAAGGCGTTCTGAAGTATAGATCTCCAAACAGGACTGGGAAATTGTTCGTGACCCGCTGAAACCGTACATAAACTTTTCCATTTACAGGGCAGGACCGCCGTCTCTTTCCACGGCCTTCCACGTGGAGTTAAAAAGAGATCTGACGGTCCTGTTCGGGAATTATTGTTTCCTTCTCGGAGAAGATAAGGATTTTATTTTAATGTCACAATTCAAGAGTTACTCACATTTTTCTGCCTTTGGAAGCATTGCTGTTTTGATGTAACCTGCCGATTTGCTGCATTTTAACTTCATCCTTTGCAAAAGTTTAAAAGTTGACTGATAATGGGAATTCTTACATTTCTATTATTGCACTTGCTTTAGATGCTGTAACTTTACATTAGGCACCATTTTGTTTTATAATTATCAAACAATTATTTTTCTTTAATATATGGCAAATATACGTTTACCAATAACTACAAACCAACATTACGTTCCGAGCACCAATTGAGTGACAGCTTCATTTAAGCAAAATTCGCAACCCTGCCAAACAGATGGTAAACAACTATAGAAAAATATGAAAGAAAAATTCAACTTTCAGTTTCACCTCTGAATACATCATGACATAAATGTGATCCGAATAAACTGCAATGATATAAGATAAGAAGCATGATAATGCATGTTTGGAAATCAGATCTTTTCATATCAGATCAAAATCATTTGACAAAACATCTTCCAGTTTAACATTAGAAAAGTGCCAATCATATAATTAAAATCATCCCGCCAGCAAAACTTCATTTGAGACAATGCAGAGAAAGTTTGTGAAAGTGACCGAAATGAAACGTTTTTTTAATAGGTTCCTCTACAGATCCTCTGATTTCTAATAGTGCTTTGGATTAAGAGGCAATCTAGAAAATTACACAGTGAGTACGAGATGAAAATGGACTTCTGGTTTAAAAAAATTTATATTTTTAACATTGAATAATGTGTCATAGGCTTGTGTATTATGTCACTGTCTTCCATACAAAAGCGTATGTGAAATTAATTGGTGCTTTTTTCCAACATAAAATAAAGAAAAAAGTGTATTTGTACATGCTTTAAATATTAATACATGACCTAAACAGAAATTTGATTATGATTTTCTATAATTCTTTCATTTGTGATGTAAGTGTTTTCTGACCTGATGACAAAACAAAAAACGTGTTAAAATGTTTATCATCCGCTGTCTAATCTCATAATCACTCTCTTTAGGTCTCATTCTGTCTGATGGATTTATTTAAATGCTTTTTAATCAGGAATAAAATAAAGCCACATTGATCCTCATTGTCTCTGGCAATATGATTCATCCTTTACATAAGAAAAAGCTGAACGCATTCACTGCTGCAGAGAAACACGAGCTCAAACTCTTCCCTGCTTAACATCACACTTGTACAAAAGCTGTTTTCAGGGCAGACAAATAGCGCTTTTCGACAGTGATTTTCTAAAACACTTTCATGCAGGTTAATGGAACAATTGAACACCAAACGCTGCGAACGGATTAAAGAACATGGAGTTATTTTGGATTTCAAACATGCATTTACTGGTCTTGCCGAGTGACAGCTCAAATGTTTCTTGTTTTCTTTTGTCCTTGCCAGACGTTCGGGCCAAATTTTGGCCGAGATGTTTTCGAATGTGCCGGGTGTTAAATTAAAGGTGAATTTGAAAGGTTTATTTTTCTTACACAGTAAATATTCCTGTGTTTACCTGGTGTCTGGCTAGCACGCTTGTCTGTGGGATTTTAAAGCGTCTCCCCCCCCCACCTCAGCGGTCTTTACGCTGTATTGAACAGTTGGTGACAGAGAGCGGAGAGGCAGAAATTGCACGCAAACCGTGTGTTCACTTAGTGTGTCTGAGCGGAACATCCGCGTCAGGCTGCACGCAAACCCTCTCTGATGCACTGAGATGAAAACATGGCTGAAGAAGGTCAAGAGGTCAAATTTCCCTCATAGTAAACAGACATGATACTGTATGACAGTATAATTGCCATCAACTGTAGCGGATTTTAAAACTATAGTACTGGGTTTGCAAATGGGGATCCGCCAGCTCTTCCCACATTCAAAAATACTGTACAGTAAATATCCTAGACATTAAGCGTTTACCATAGTAAACTCATAAGTTGAGCTGGTAAAGTAATTCACTACAATTTACCACAGTTTTACTATAGTAAATACTACAGATTTTATGTGGGCTTGGGGGTCCATAAAAAATGATGTATAGGAGGTTCATGGACTGATATATAAAGCATATCAGTGCCATGATAAAAATGTTGTGTATAATATTAAATGTATTTCTAAATGTGGTTCATCTGTTTTTTAATAATAAAAATGTAAAATGATATTTTTCCAAATGTAGCAGTTCTACACCTTTTTAATAGAAGCTAATTTTCTCAATGTAAACTCATTATCATTCATATAACAAGTGCGATTCGTGCACACATATGGTTTCGTTCGCTTTGATAGACACCGAAACATATGTACTGACAGCATCTAAACCCTTTGACGTAAAAACTGCTTGCACTACTAATCCTATGAGGTTTACAGAATATTGAATTCAGATGTTTCATTTATTTCAATGTTTAATTATAGAAATCTGCAATGAGATGAAATAAAGATGATTTCAAAACATTGCTATTGTGTTTTAAGGTCTATCTAACCATTCTGTACATACCTTCTTTTCAGATAGAAATACGAATAAGAATAAAAATGGAATATTCCGATTTTTGTATAAACCATCAAATTTTTCCAAACTATCAAAACAAATGTTTTAACCTGTAAAGCATAACAAAACAAGTTCAATTGTATTATTATTAGTGTATATATACAATTGTATAATATCATCAGATAACTATGCCAGCATTTGATAATGTTTTTAATGTAAATTATTCAATACAGTATTCATTTTTATATTAGAAGCTCCTGACAGCAGCACTGTGCTGCATTAGACACAACAACAAGCGATGACTTCATTCTGAAAATGATATAATACAATAAAATATTTGAGAACTTGCAAACCCTGGCCAGTATATAGAACATAATAAATACTGCAAACCTAAAAAACAGCATTGCAGGGTATGATGTGATATGATGGCCGGTATATCAGAAATCTTAAACATACTCACAAGGCTACATTATTATGACAAGACAATTGTCTGTTGCCCTAAACACTAAAACCAGATTTTTTATAGCATTTACAGACCCCACGACCTCAAAACTCAGCCAAACCACGGACCCCCAATATAAAAACACTAGATTTTCATCAAGACAGAATAAGTAGAACAAAACTTTACATTACTACATTATATGATTATTTGACATGACATAATGTTCATGCATGTCTTTTAATTCCAATAAAATTCAAAGGTTTTACACATTTTCTCAACCCTCACAGAGTACCATCACGGACCCCCAGGGCTCCGCAGCCCCCGGTTGAAATGACCGGGTTCAAAGATGCTCACATCCCTAAAACAAAGGTGCAAGATCTCCCTCAAGTTCCAGTTGCTCCAAAGACACACGCATTCTCACTCGCCAAGTAAGTTTTCTGATTCATACTCTCAGATTTTGAAGTGTGATCGAAATACTGGGTCTAGTGTGAACTCCATGCAAGACAGCAAAGCTTCCCGTCATCGTTCTGGTGCACGTGCACGCTTACCTTCGTTGCTGGCCGTTCCTCTGGAGCCCAGCACCTGGATCGTTATAGTCCACACTAAGAGGGGCAGCAGCCCCGGGTCTGATGCCATCGCGCAAATGTGGACCCGGCGCAGGAGGAGAATCTCTCTCTCTCCCTCCGTCTCTCTCACTCCCTCTCTCCCTCGCTCGCTCCCTCTCTCTCTCACGCTCTCTGCCAGTGTAGAATCAGAGCTGTGGTCTCTATCAGGAACTGCTTTCAAAACTGCCTGCCTGCACTTGGGCACATGTAACACCACCAGGCGCAGCGTGGGGGCGTGTTCAGTGCTGCCTGTCAGAGAGAGCAGCCAATCAGGAGCCAGGATTTGGAATATGCACGACACTGGTTTTGCATGCACCCCACCTCTCGTCTCGCAACATTCCCATGCATGTATTAAATACATTATATACATTAAAATACATGAATTATTAAATAATTAAATGGATGACATGATAAATGGTTTTTATTGATAGTTAAATTAGTAATATTATTAATATAAAGATTTTGTCCAAAAAATTGCTCAATTTAGCGAATTAAATACAGGTCACTGTGTTATAAAAGGAACAGCTGACCCCCAAAAATAAAAAATATATTTGATTTGCTCATCCTGATGTTGTTTCAGACCCATGTGACTTTTCCTCTCTATGCATCATAAAAGCAGGTGTTTGGCAGAATGTTATTGACTGACCTTTATTCACTTTCACTGCATCTTCATTTCATACAATAAAAGTAAATTCCATAAACGCGCCGTGGCTTTCCCAAATGCAATGCTCAACAATATTGTATTACCAAATGATGATATTGTACAATTCTAGCATTTAACAAGAATCCTTTAAATCATCTAAACACAACATTGTGCATTAGACATGTTTATCAAATAAACTTCCCTCCTCATTCGAGCAAATAAAACAAGAAACGCATTCAATGTGAGATCAGTGTGTTATTATTTATGAACAATAGGGCACCTCGCTTGCCGTCGTCTGATGGATTTTCTAAATAAAAGCTTCAGGCAGAGATAAAATGATGTTTGCATATCGGGTTTGTAGCCCATCTCTGCTGAGAGTGTTTCTTGTGGCGATATCTGATTCAGTTACATCTCCATCCTATAAACTTGAGTCAGTGTTTGCGTTTCTGACATTGATTCAACTTAATCCATACAAAATCTCCATCGCTTACAGCAGGATATTCTTTTCTGCTGGTGAGAAAATAATGACAGAAACTTTTTTTGGGTGAACTATATCTTTAGAATAAACTCCTAAAACAGTCTTTCTCAAGCTGTATGGTTCTATAAAAAACCTTTAACCTTTCTGATGCATAAAAGGTTCTTTGTAGTGGAGAACAATTCTTCAGAAATGGTTTCTTTAAGGACTGCAAAGACCCTCCATACAACATCTATTTTTAAGACTCCCAAAGTTTTGCAGTTAAAATGTGTATATCTCACATTTTACAATAGCTTCAAATGTAACTATTTATTTTGTAATAATAAAGCCTTGTGTGGTGTTTGGGTCTATGGGACCTGGTTTTAATGTTTACTAAAAATGTGATTACATTTATTCCTAATAACCATGTGTGTTTTTACCAGCATCATAGATTTCTAGATGTCATAGATCAAAATGAAATATTTAGAAATGATTTTTTCATAAATGTGATTTAACACAGGTACTGTAAGTAACAAACATAAACAATATATGCTGTTTAAAAATGCTGGTTATTTTCAACCCAGCTTTGGGTTACAAATGAACTTATTCTGGGGTTTTTTAATCTACTGTTGGATCAAATATATATATATATATATATAGTTATTTTTAACCCAACGACTGGCTTTGTCCCTTCTTGACACAACGATGGGTTAAAAATAACCCAGCATTTTAACATAAATTTTATTGTTATTAATGTAAAAAGAAAAAACAAATAATGATGTGGGTCCATTAGTTGGGTCAAAACGGGAGAAACCCAGCTGTTGGGGTGTAATTTAACCTGTGCTGGGTTCTTCAACCCAACATGTTGAAATCTTTGTGCCAAATATAAAATATTTTTTTGGCTAATATAACCCAACAGCTGGGTTTGTCCCTTTTTGACCCAATGCTGGGTTAAAAATAAGCAGCATTTTTTAAAGTGAATCAACAAATTTAATCAAATATTAATCAAGTGTTAACCATATTTTATGTCTCGCATCAAAAAACAAACTTGATGCATAAACACAGTCTACACTTGTCTAAAAAATGCTGGGTTATTTTTAACCCATCATTGCTGGTCAAAAAAGGACAAACCCAACCATTGGGTTGTAAATTAACCTGGGTTATTTTAACCCATTGTTGGGTTAAATATAAACATCTTCTGAATTATTTTAACCCAACATCTGGGTTTGTCCCTTTTTGACCCAACACTGCAATTACCCAGCATTTTGTTAGTGTAGTATCTGCGCTCGGCTGTAGAGAGACGCTGGTCTTCTATCATCTAGAGTGTTGCAGCTGGACACGAGAATCTGATATAAAAGACAAGAGGAAGGAGAGAAGAGAGATAGCCAAGAAGATTCAGAGACAGAGCGACGCTGCATCTCGCCTGCCAATGCGTTTCCTGAGCTGTGTGAGAATACAGGGGAGATGTTGTGCTGGGTCACAGCTATCACTGTTCACCCCTCCGTCCAGCCCCTCATGAACAACATGTCTACACGCAGGAGGTACAAGACATTTGGATGAGGGTCTGTTTATAAATTCACATCAGATAAGATGCTGTTTTAATGCTGCTCGATTGCTAAGGCAGCCTGATCTCATGAAATGTGTATAAATAACACGAAGGTGCAAAATGTACGCCAATGTTAGCGTGCATGCATATTTGTCTTATTAACCTGCCCCTAACCCAAAACCTAAACCTAATATTAGCGTGCGTGCATATTATAACCTTTCCCCTAACCCAAAGCCTAAACCTAATGTTATTACTTGTATTATTTCAGTGTTTCCTCTTCATGTATGTATCAAAATGGCGGCTCTCCACCAAGGGCGTATCATTTCCATGCAAAGATTGGCATAAATAAACACGCAAAATTGCAATTTGGCGTACTTATTTTACGGTTTTGCACCTCAGTGTTATTTATACGCATTTCATGAGATCGGGTTGGATTTCATACATATTCTGTTATGTGTTTATCCCTGGAATCTGCACTTTTTCAGATTGGCAAATGTGTTAATCCTGAAGTGCTTCTTTAGCTTTATTGTTATTATTCCACAGAAGCACCGCAGAGCAGTCTGACATCTCCCGTCTTCTAATGTGAATGAAATCTCAACATAGATGCTATAATGTTATTTTAATTTGGTGAGTCGTGCCACAAGACCGATCAAATGATTATAACCCTCACAACAGCCTAATAACATCCTTTCTGCTTATGGGTATACGACATGAAGAACTAGGTAATCTGATATATAATAGTATACTGTGATCTTTTCCTTGGGGGAAAGAGTTTGTTGTAGAATCTACATCAACTGTTGGACTATGGTTTTGATATCTTACCATAAGAAAATGTGGCATTGCAATTAAACCTATTTTAAATTCATAATAATGCAAAACAAAAATACTAAAGGATGTATTTTTCCCCATATTTCCATATTTTGGTGGATCCTGGAATGGAAAAGTTTCAATTAGGGTAGGCTACTGTATATTCATATGAAATCTTGAGAAACCAAAGAAAAAATTATCCTTTTGTGTAAGGAAAGTATATAATTTAATCATGAATATCGTCTTCATCTGCTATATTTGAGATGTATGTTTGACTTTTAATTTTGAGAACTAGTCATATAACATCTGACCTGCAACATAAGCATGTTGGATTTTTAATTTCTATTCAGAAAAGCTATTTCACAATTTAAAAATACTTGAAATATTAAGTATGGACCACTATTGATGTCATTTTAGTGCTGTCATTGTATTAGATTCTTTTATATTTAATGAAATGAGATGAAGTAATAATAATGTTAGATTTTGTGTCAACTTTTCCATGAAGCCTTTTGTAGGGCTGTCACATTATCCCATTTTTACTACACAATTATCGTGGCCAAACAATATTATCATGATATCTTTTTGAAAAGAAATAAATTAACAATGAATAACACTCAAAATACACATAGGGAGATGAAGAAGAGAGTTTGTAAATATTGTGTCTCTTAAGACTGACCATCCCAGCTCGACACATGCTATTTTCACCAATAACCAAGAGCAAAGATGGACTGCTTGCTATTTTTATTATTAACATCTGTTTTGTTTTGTTTTGAATTTCTTCCTGTAAAGCTACATTGCAAAAATGCATCATTGTAAAAAGCGCTATATAAATAAAAGTGAATTGAATTAAGGTAAAATTAACACAATAATGATGATGACTCATATTATAACTATGGTCAATATTGTTACACCCCTATTTTTTAATAATCTCAAAAACCCAACTGTAAAAAAATATTTTTGGGTGAACTCAAAAAAATAAGTAACCTGGTTACCTTAAAATTTTTTGTTCATTCAACTTAAAAAATATTAGTTAACGAATACATTTCATGCAAACTCGTTATGTTAACTAATGAGTGGAATTAATCAAATATTTTTTAAGGCAGTCAGGTTACTTATTTTTTACAGTGTTAAAAAACCAGATCTAAACTTGCTTTATCATCAGATTTTGACTTTACTTCTAAAGTAGTTAGTTCAAGAACACAAACAACGCATCTAAAACAGGTACATTGAGAGAGAAAGATAGAGAGCATGTGATAAAAAGAGTAATTACTGTAAACCACATGTCTCACATACACAAACCCCTTCATTAAAAGCAAGACTATTTCATTTCTCTTTGTTTTCTGTCACACTGTCAGTGAAACTTTACTTTTTTTAAGCACAATCAAAATGACACGCCTGCAACTATTTCAGAGGAAGAAACTGTGTGCGTTTGTCAAACACAGCTGAGAACTGCGCGACGCCACACGTTGACGGACTGAGTTGGCCGGACGTGTTTTCTGTCAACACCATCACTACAGCGTCGAAGTGCCCAAAGCTGGATTTAACACGTACACTTGGCGGCGGTCTCCTTCAAGTGACAACCAACCAAGCTTCCACTCTCGTCCTAATGTGTTATCATGCAGCATACGCTTCACACCAGCCGAGCGTGTGTCTGCCTCCAGGTGTTTAATAAACTCGAGCACAATGGGGCTAGAGGAGCGTTATTGGGGACTTGATGTGCACGTGTGCTTGACGGGCATTCGGGCGCGGCGGTTGGCACGCAGCAATCCTGAATTACCTGCCCGGCTACCCCGCGGCCTGCCATTTTGTGGCACTGTGTGGCACTGGGCGGCAGATGGTCCGGGTCACTACTCGGGTCTCGGACGCCGAGTGACTTCTATATATAAACCAGCTCGTGTAGTCTAATGGATTTGTCAAGCATAACCTTGTAATTGTTTTAATGATTAACAACACGAGTGGAATATAACATGTATTGTATTTGGTGATTTTTATTTTTATTAACAAAGCATTTTTGCATTAATGCATCACATAACGAAATTTCTGGCAGGACGTGTTGTTCTTTTGTTGCCATTACATCATCGTTAAGTGCAACTTTCTGTTATTTAAAGGAACAGTTCACCCAAAAACGAAAATCGTATAGAGACTATATATACAGAAACAAATGATTTCATGACTATCCAAAAATGTTTATGGTTAATCTGGAACTTTACAGAACCAGTCCCCATTCACTTTTTAATTATAAGACACTTTCATTTCGTTTTGGGGTGCACTACGCCTTTAAGAAACAATGGAACAAGAGAGCTTTCTCCAAGCCTCCTCCAGGTGTTTCGAAATGTTAACAACGGCAAGAGGGCATGGAACATGTCACAATGAAGATACCAACCTTATGGTGTCCGGTCGTCCAGATGGAGCATGTGCTACATAGGAGAAGCCTGTTCTCATCAAAGGCTAATGTGAAGTTTTAATCAGACGCTGTCCGTAGAGCAGACCAAACACTGGAAGGATGAGAATGGCCAGGTCAAATTGAGTTCAAACAGGCACTCAAAGGCTTCCCGAAATTACCGCCAACTTCAAACGCACCAGCAAATCACTTTCTCCATGGCAGGATTCGATGCCAATTTGAGCTAATCACATTGAGAAGCCCTGCAGCTCTGCTAACCATGACGGAGATACAAAAATCACCAGAATTCAGAAAACGTGCTATTGGGGGAATAACACAACAGAGATGTAAATAAGCTCATTCTTTCATTTCAAACCGGTATGACTTTCTTTTTTGTGCAGAACACAAAGAAGATATTTTGGGAATGTTGATAACCAAACAACACTCCCATTGACTTCTATTGTATAAACACAAAACCACTGAGACATTTCTCAAAATATCTTCTTTTGTGTTCCGATAAAGGAAAAAACACATACAGGTTTTGAATAACATGAGGATGTATACATGATGACAGAATTTTCTTTTTTTGGGGTGAACTACAATCTTTTTCTATTATGGCTATTCAGAAGTATATAATTTCATAATATAAAAGTCGATATTTTACCTGCACGTGCCATGTTATTTTACCAGGAGGTCATCACTCCCTGCACGTACAGTCACATGACATTCATGGCTCAGCAAAAACTGAATCCAAAACTGCAGCATTCTGGTCTTGTTTGGCCTTCAGGATGAATGGAAATGCTCAAATATGGCTCTCTACAGCTGCTAAAGACCTCCTCGAGACGACTGGACGCGATTTACACGCATCATAACCGAAATGATTTTAATGTGCCATCTCTGCGAAGACTCATTTTCTGCTTCTCATAACTCATAATTATCAATCAAGAGCAGCAGGTAAAATGCTAATATGACAGCTGATTCAAAATAAAAATGCAGATTTAAATGTGCTTAATACACATCATAAGTCACATATCATGTGCAGCTCTTATCACAGATGACAGTCGGAGACGATTCAAAACTGCATTAATTACAGTCTCGACAGCTGAATCGCCCACCGGGATCAATGTGACATTCAATGTTAAGCCCTGCGCAAAAATCAATCACCTCCAGAATCTCACATTATAGGTCAGACGTGAACTCTGTAGACCGTCATGACACTCAGCATCAGGTTCCTCGATTCTTAAATGACAGAGAGAGGACTTCATCCGGTGACAACCTGATGCAATGAAGTTTATTCAAGTGTGCTATTAGTATACTTTTCAAATAATTATAACTTTCAGCCTATACTTTTAATGTGCTGTTCAGAAATGTACACATAAGCATACATGACGTTTACTAACCCTTTTTTAAAGGGTATTTCAATATTTTCCTTTAGTTGTAAACCAATTGTGTACTAGTTGTGTTTGGTACACTTAAAGCATAAGATTTATATTCTAATATGAACTAAAAAGTGAGCCAATTTAGTCCATAGTACAGTCATATTGAAATAATACTTAACACTTACAAGTATACTTGTACATGTTGAAGTTTACTATGAACCTGAAGTATACTTATTTTTGACAGATATCCTGTAAAAGTTTGACAACACCATCTGTAGAAGACTTGTGCTACACTTCGACCTTCACTAACCTCAACGAGCGCTTCGTCTGGCTTACGCCTCTTATGTATTAAAACTGATCTAATATCGACCGAACACCAAGTCTGAAGTTTGAAGTCATTGTTTCTTTCTCATCTTGTTTTTGAATCCCTCAAAAGACTAGACGAGACCTTTTGTCATATGCCTTTATTCAAAGCGTATAGATTCTATCAGTCTGTACATATCCTAGATGCTGTTGACCTTGGTTTTACCATTCACACTACAGACAGCATAGAATTTATTATATAATAAAACAGTCTCTGTATATATAGTGCTCTAAAAATAATTAAATACACTGAATGTCTTATCATTATATATAAAAATTTATCAAGAAAGAAATACTGTATTTTACAAGCACACTATAGTCAAGTGTAACACTTGAGTAATCTTCAAGATGACTTCATACATTGATGTAAAGAAGACCTTAAAGCAACTGGTTAAACGTATAATATGTTAATCTGATGGAACATGTAGATTTGATATAGCCTAGGCCTATATATATATATATATATATATATGATATATTCAGGATTTTATGTAGGCTAGTATATTTTAAATACTACTTTCAATTACTTATTATTTATATTATATATATTATTTTATTTAATATTTACATCGACTGGTGTATTATTATTGCATATAATAATAATAATAATATTGCATTTGCTTTGCTTTTCTTAAACCCAAAGCGCTAAATGCATTTCAAGGTACAAAATGTCACCAGCATCTGTACAAATGTGAAAATAAGTGTGACATAGATAGGAGCCATTCAAAAAAACAATAAAAATAAAATGTGATAAACAAGCATGCACCGGAAGCGCCATGCTCGAGCGTCCGATGAAACCATCTACAAAATAAACTGAATTGAATAAGTCTTCAACAAAAGAACCTCACGGTCCAGTGCAGAAAGCCTTTACATTTACATTACATTTATTCATTTGGCAGACGCTTTTATCCAAAGTGACTTACAAGTAGGAGAGCATAAACCATTTAGTCAACGCCTTTAGATACTCTCTGTTTTTTATTTTACTTTAATCTCATTGTTTTGCATCTCCATGACTATAAACCAAACTCATGCGAGTCTATTTTGTAAGCACTTAAGTTTGCATTCGCGAGTAAGTTGTTAGCTAGTCAGTAAATTAATGGTCCACTAGCTTGATTGGATCAAATCAAGGGTGGACAAACTCCTCGCCCACCCTCACCCTCATTCAATCGTCTTCATCCTCTCTCTGTTTTCATTCTATTAGTGATGCTGAAAGATTGCCTTATCTCCCTCAAAGGCACAGGAAGCCGCCTTGCGTGAAAGTGCCAGGACTCAAAATTCAAAGTAGTGATTAATGTGGTCTTCTTCCTCGTAGACTGTGAAAATTAGCTGCCGGCTTTATTGAACGTGACACGGAGCACGGTAGGGATTCTTACAAACTGTAAATACGGCATGACCGTCCGTGTGTTAACACCGCTGATCAACGTCCGGGAATTTAAAAAAGATTTCAGACAGGATCCAAATTTACACCCACAACGGGCCAGACTTGAGAAAACATTGGAATAGGCCAGTGAATAAAACTTGCAGGTTGCCAGATTTATATTAAATAGAAGAAGTCTGACCTCAGATGATGTAGTGACGTCTGGTTTTTCCTCCGGAGCTCCATGTGGATCATCGCTGGCATTACCACTACAAGAAAAATATGAGCAACAAAATCATAGTCTTTAGTTTTTAAGAGTAGTTTCACAGCCAACACACTGTGTAAACTAAATATGCAAGCAATAACTTTTATATAAAAACTAATGCAAAATACAGTTTCAGTGCAGGTGTAAATTGGTGTGGTGTGGCAAAGATAATTCCACAGTACCAGTAATTTAGTATTGGCTGCAAGTCCCCAGACGTCCAGCGTATCCCCTCTGTTTGTCATCATAAAGGTTATACACCTGGAGAGAGTTTATCATTAGAGGTTAATTATCACTTTATCAGCGCTGAAAGTGACGTCAAAGTGTGAATTATGAGCACTAAACTCCTTTCTAATTATGATTAATGACATTGAGGCGACACTTAGGATCCCGATTCATTCATCGAGGTTAAAGAAGACCGAGATAATTATTTTTCAGCACATTTTTTTACCTTCTTTAATGGCTTAAAGAACCGTGTGTCAGGCTCTAGGAGAATATGTGATGTTTGTAAGGCAAGCATCACTGTTACTGCTCATAGACTCTGGTTATATGGATTTGAATGAATCCTATTTTTTCACTTTTACAATTATAAAAACTTTTTAAAATATATTTTTGTAGTGTTTTTACAAATGAAGTTGTCTTCAAAAGGTATTGCTCAGATTTGTTCGTTTTTTCTCATGTTTTGTCCCAAATATGGTTACTCACACATGTAAACAAACACAGAAAAACACACAGGTAATACACACACAGGTAAAAACATAAACCAAAATACGGGTAAACACAAACACACAGGTAAACACACACACAAAAATACAGGTAAACAGATAAACAACACAGCTAAACACACACACACACACACACACACACACACACACACACAGAAACAGGTAAAAACACAAACCAATATACAGGTAAACACAAACACACAGGTAACACACACACACACACACACATACAGGTAAACAGATAAACACACGCAGGAACACACAGGTAAAAAAACACACACAAATACAGGTAAACAGATAAACAACACAGATAAACACATGCAAGAACACGCACAAACACACAGGTAACACACACAAATACAGGTAAACAGATAAACAACACAGCTAAACACACGGAGAAACACACGCACAGGTAAACACACACATGCACAAATACAGGTAAACACAAACACAGTCCTCAATAATGAGTCACGATAACAAAGCAGACAAGAAGTTATGTTTCAGTCAGTCCCAGATAGTTAACAGCTACAACTATCAGATTTGAAGATTTGTACATTTTCTTAAAAGTGCAACTTTTTTCTCTTTATCGCCATCTCTGTATGAAACATAAAACCGCAGGCTACTTGCATACATTTATGTGAGTTTGTTTATTCTTAATCAAAAAAGTAGCTTGTTGCCTTTGGTGAAACAAGCCAATGACATTAAATATGAATTCAGGTATCATTTGTCCAAAGCACAAACGAGTTTCGCTGTGAGGTTTAATACTTAAGGCTGTGTGTTTGTTCAACTCCCTAACCGCAAATATGAGCAAACAACACTAATAAGGGATAAAAAAACAGCAAAAAACTGCCCATAAAAACATTTCTGATCATACATTTATTTATCGATTAGAAAAGAAAGTCAATGTTCACTAATGTATTGAGTTGAATGTTCTGGTATCTGCTATACGGATTCATTAATTTGTGGATCTTGTTATCTCAGTCACATATGGCTGGAGCCAATTCACGCTCAAACAAGCCCATATGCACATATATTATGCAAAATAAAGGGAGTACAAAGTAAACAGACTCTATAGGTGACAGGAAAGACTTCATTAGGGAGGGATTTCTGCTGAGCTTGACAGAGACGCTCTGACTTTTTCATTCTCTCTTCAAAACACACGCACACATTTATGCCTCCCGTTCGTGTGAGGGAAACAGTGGGTGGATGAGGAGCGAGACAGAACCAGGCCCGTCACTACACAGTAGAGGCTTTTTGTCACTTTCAGAGCAGGCCTGTAAGCGAGCCGGTGGCAGTCGCAGTGGTTGTGGGAGGCGAGGTGAGCTAGAGTTCATCTGGAGGCGCTGAGCTCCGAATGCAGCTCCAGAGAAACGGATCGACTCCGGGCGTTTGGCACGCCGCTAATACCGCACCGGCCCTAATCTACACGACAACAACGGCTCTGACAAATAGCACTGAAATGAGTCATGTTTATACATAGCTGGAGCGGTTGTGTTTCTTTACGCCTGTTACGGGCGATTTCATTTCATGTTTGGTTTTGTGGGCCGAGAGAAAATCTGGAGAGCTAAGCGTCTTTTCACAGCCAATTAGAGCGCGGCTCTTTTGGGTGTTGAAATAGTTGGCGGTCAATCTGAGTTCAGCTCAACTCCATAGAAACTTGCTTTTTAAAACATTGTAAGTCACTTACAGCTATAATTCAAAGTGAACTTTTTGCTACACATGACAATGGCTTCTTACTGGGCATTACATTATATTGAATACTTTTTTATTTATAAAAAAATCATGTTTTGTTTGTTTATCTTGCATATTTGTCACAGATCTGTCTGTCTGTCTGTCTATATTGTTTATCTGTCAGTCAATCTATATACTGCCTATATCTTTTTGTATCTATTTATCTATCTTTTATGTCTTGTCTACCTTTCTTGCCTGCCTGCCTGTCAGTTACTCCATCCATCTGTCTATCTATTTGTCTTTCTACATGTCTATATATCTTATTCATCTATTAATCTGTCTTGTCTTGTCGATCCATCCATCCATCCATCCATCCATCCATCCATCCATCTATCTATCCATCTATTCATCCATCCATCCATCCATCCCTATCTATCTATCTATCTATCTATCTATCTATCTATCTATCTATCTATCTATCTATCTATCTATCTATCTATCTATCTATCTATCTATCCCTATCTTTTCATCCATCCATCCATCCATCTATGAAATATGTCAATAGAAAATACTGATTAGGAATTCTTTAAATGTAATATACCAGCCAGTAGGTCAAAAGCCATGTTTACTCGCATTAGACTAGTCATAATTTCACATTGCCTACAGTTATAGTTAACACTGCAGAGAGGTTTACGCAAGCAGACCGCAACAGTCCCAGAGCAAAAAAAATGAAGTTCGGAGCACATTCCGCTTAAAGCAAGACATTGACATGCAGGGAATTCCCAGAGGGCCGGTCATTTAAAATCCCACCTGAGAATACGGTTTCACGCGACACAGAGTTTGCCATCATCCTTCATCAAAAACAAATTATTAACCTTTAGAAACTACAGCGCTGGCAGACATTCCCAAGTTCACTCCGGGCTGCAATATCTGCCAAAACTCGGCTGAAAATACACACAGGGACCATTTTCTTAACAGCTGGGAGTTCAATTAGCAGCTGATAAGCGAGCAGGGGTTGGACCCTCCAGTTTCCGATTTCTCATGAAAAGGGGAGCAGCGCGGACCGGCTCGGCACCGCGGGCCAGAATAGAAGACTAATGTTCCTCTGCGCACAGCTGCTAAATGACAACAAAGAACTTGTCATCGTGATTAATGGCTAAGGAAGCCTCTCTTTGTTACCAGGGCAGCACTGTACTATGTTAAAGGCTATTAACGTGGGGAAACGATGGGGAAATATATATATAAAAGGAGGGCGGGGAAATGTATGCGAATAAAGAGGCCGAGCTAGAATAAAAGGGGATTCCGTGATGTAGATGTAAGGACATCAAATATAATTCAGCATTATGGGACGTGTGACAAAGAGGGATTAGTTGAAATCTCTTCATATTGGCATTTGCTGTGATCAATGCTGGAGTATGCCGACCGCCGTCCTGGATTGAAGAGTTGCCGACATACTTTTTTGATTCATTTCTTCATCTCGCCGGCAGTAAATGAAAAGAACTATTTATAGAGGCCATAATATGATGCACTGTCAGGTACACGAGAGCGAGAGAAGCAACTTTTCTCATTGATTTTCATGTCAGCTTAAAACAGAAGGCACGCTGCCATGGCAACCAGAGGCAAAATGTTTTCAGCATCACCTTCATTGATTGAGTTCCACCTGACACAAGAATTGGGAAGATTCAGGTGCAAACACATGCACAGCAGAAAGAAAATTCTCTTTAACTTCGTTGGCAAATTGTCTGGTTTCAAGCGTATTTTGATTTAAAAAAACATTTGCCAATGGGAGGAATTGCAACGTAAATTGAGAAAAACAAGTCTTATTATCTTACACAGCTTTGCTTCTTTTTACCTTGCTTAAAGGATGTTTAGATATTCTTACAGGAAAAAACTGTGTTTGCAATACTTTGCTCTCAGACATCCTAAATTTGATCTTGGTAATGATAGAAAACTGTTGGCTAGTTTATGGAAAAGTTTGGTAACTCATTAGGCTGACTTTGTTACACAGATCTGGCAACCCTGACTTCAGTATTTCAATGCATTTTTTCCAGTTTATAAGAAAGCGTATCTCTCTCTTTTAACATTTCTTACTTGTTCCTCTAAAACCGCAATGAAATTGAATGGAGATTAAAATGAATATTGTTAAAGTCCTGTCACATGATCGTTGTTATTGACACCAAATGACTAAAATCTTACTGTATATCTGTAATAATAAATAATACTTAAATAAATCTGAGAAGCAACTTTGTGCCTTCCGCTTCAGTCGTCTTAACATTTTTTATGCTGTCTCTCTTAGGAGCTGCACTTTTCAATCCCGTCAGAAACAAGCCTTCATCTCAGTCCCTCAACACAAATCACTTAAACAGTAAATCTGTCATTTCCAATCCGTCACCATTGATTAAACTGTTGCTCAACTCAGCATCTTGTTTTTGACATGTCATGAAATATCCGACGTGTCTTTCTCAAAGTTATCTTCATTGTGTATTCAGTCCGGCACACGTCTGGGTTGCCCTTTCTTTATTGTCTTCTGGCAGCTGTGGTGTGAAGAACCGCTCGACCCTGCCCTCGGAGCCGACAGCTTCCTCCTGACCGAACCCACCTGGGACATCACTGTTGCCGTGTTTAAGCGAAAGGGAAATGAGAACCTCAGACACGGTGCCCATGAACTGCGTGATAGCCCATGTACCGATAAGACAACCTTTCGCTGTGAAAATCTTTGAGGAGTCTTTCATATGACAGACCTGGTGGACCACGACCCGGTCGAAGACCTGGCTAAATGAATTCTGAAAATAAATACACGTTAACGTTGAAGCATAATATTTTGTGACATCTTTAAATCAAAGCATCTGACAACATAATAGACGTCTGAAACTTCTCAACTCACGCGGGTCCAAAACAATTTGTTTGTTCAGAAACACTGTTTCGGCGTTTTCTCCTCCTCGGTGGCACGTCGATATCAGGATGGAGCCGAGCTGTCAGGATTATTCTGAGAAACACGGCTTGCGTCAGCTGGCGCTGCAGAGACAGATGTGAGACTCATCCGTGTGATATCCATCTCGAGCGCCCAGAGCGCCATCCTCCAAATCTCTCACGAAAGCCTTTGAAGCGAGTCTTTGATGTCCCATCATTCTCTAATTACTGGAATTGTCATGGTTATCATTCATTACACTCAGCTGGGCTTGTTGAAATGTTCAGTTTTAAAGGGCGTCTTGCACCGTTGTGGCCCATTGGTTAAATAATGAAGGTTCAAACACCGGAAAGGATGTTTCATGAGTTTCCATTCTCAACCAAGACATGAAACCTGAGGCTGCCCCATGAGGACTGTCCTGACAGGAAAGGCACTTGGGATAAGAAAACATTTAAAAGTTGTGATAGTTTACTCAAAAATGGACTCACCCTCATGTCTTGTATGTCTTGCTTTCGTGTTCGTGTAACTGAATTGGAAAAACATTGGGTTAGCAATGAAAGGGTCATGGGTTTGATCCCACACATATTGATTTGAAAAACTTCTAGACTAAGTCGCTTGAATAAAAGCATCTGTCAAATGCACAGATGCAAAATATTACATATTTTTGGTACAAAAATAGCCATTAAAGTAGTATATTATAATATAAATATAACAAAAAAACGAATATAAATAATATTACTGTACAATTTAAAATATAATATTAATACGAATACAATGCAATATTTGGGCTACATTGAAAACTATTTTAAGTCTGTTACATAAATACTACTAATAATACAATTCTTTCATCTACTTACTAGAGATATTTTTCTTGTAGCTCAGCAGTTAGAGCATGGCGCTAGCAACACCAAAGTCATGGGTTCGATCCCAGGGATTGCACGCAAAAACAAATGTATAGTAATGTAAGTCACTTTGGATAAAAGCATCTGGCAAACGCAGAAATGTAAATATATTAAGAAACATCCCCAGTATAATGTTCAATATTAAAAAAACATTGGAAACCAAACAATATTGACTTCCATTGTACGAACACAAAACCACTGCGACATTTCTCAAACTATCTTCTTTTGTGTTCCACAGAAAGAGTCATATTCAGGTTTTAAATAAATGATGACAGAATTAAGGTCACCTGTATAGATCAGATGGCACCTTTCTATTGAAGAAGGTTGGTCGCTCACAAACATCTTGACTAAGTTGATTTTGATGGGGAGGCAGGCAGAGAATTTCTGATTTGAGTTAAGGCCAACTACACATAAATACCATTATGTAAATAAATGGAGGAAGACGGAATAAAGGCCAAGGTCTTGTGGGCAGGAGAGCAGTAGCATCATGTGGCAGATGGGGCAAGGTGATCTCACCAGCTGTTGCTGGCCCATAAGTTGGTGTTGGAGACGAAACATTCGATTATGGTCTGTTGGGGGCGAATGAAGCTATAGACGCAGCGTTCATGTCGAGTAATTGTGGAGAAGCAGGTGTGAAAGTTAGAATCATCATCTCGTGATTTATAACGCGACATGGACGATTATGCGGGTCGCATTTTTGGAGGTTGAAAGACACAATTGATAGTTTGAGATAGAAATAAGCATCGCTCTGTGTGGTTTGGGGTGCTGGTATAATGAATTTGAATCGCTTATGAATATGCTGCTCCCGACGGGTCACGCAATTAAACAGGAACGCTTGTTTGTTCTCGGAATGGTTAGCGCCAAATTGAGAAAAGGCAAAGACCAAGGCCTGTTATGAATTCTTAACTGTGCCTCTGCCAAACGCTCTGTCGTAATTAAAACAGCCAATTATTGTCGTATCCCAAGCTACAAAAACAAAGCAGTACGGGCGACCACGGGCAGCTATATTCAAAACTTTACAAATGTTGAAATTGCGGGTGGGAGGAAGGGGCTCTGGTCGTGTGGCACTGGAGAAACAAAACCTCGGCCACTGATTCTTTTTCAACAGCAAACAGCTCTGATGATCTCTCGCTCCCTTTAGACAAGCTTATCTGTGTTTCCAGCTCTTCAGAAGACACGACTCGGGCAACCTTAGAGATTGTACAAACTGTACAAAAGTCAACAACTTAAAAAGTTAACAACTTTGTTAACAATGACTAAAACACCTTTACAGTCAATATACAGAAATAAAACAGACCCTATGCATTAAAAATGCATTGTTGTGGGGGGGCTATAGCAGACATCAACTGATGAACAAAAAATGTTTTTATTTGTTTATCACTATATTCATAAAATTAACACATTATAAACACAATATTGTATTTTTAATATTGTAACATGTGTGTATTTTTGTCTGTTTGTTGCATTAAAGGTTTGCCCATCTGTAGCTGACATTAAGGAACTATGGCACTGAGAAATCTTTCCCCCCTTTTTAAGACCATTTATAAAAGAAAATGTCTTATTTGTTTATTTTTTGAACCATTGAGTTTGTTGGGTAGGGAGAAGATAAAGGGGTAATATTGGACAAATACAAGACAAGTGCTTTTTTTGCTCGTGTTGGTCACGCAGTTTATAAAATAAAAATATAAATTTTTTCTTAAAATGATGTTTCTTTCTGTATTGCTTGCCAAAACACAAATAAAAAAAGTATTTTTGTCTATTAAGATTTTTTTTGTCAATGCACCTGGTTTTGGATATTTTTAAAGTTGCTGTGAGACAGTTTTTCAAAACAAAATACAACATGTAAAAACTGTGATTCGTAGAAACCTAAACTCCTGTAACTATATACAAGAATGCTGAAGTATTCATGTGTTTTTAGATGTTACTTCAAAATTCGGCTTTTCAGATTATTATCTATTATCTAATTAGCACACAGTTGTGCATTGATGTTATCAAAACAATAAAGAAACCGCACTATGCTCAAATTCATTGCAAAGCTTAAACGCAGGACACAAGTTCTTGTGACTGTGGTGCAGGCGTCATGCATGTCATTGATGGCGTTAGCTTCTATGCAAACGTGCCCTTATGTCAGATCCCTGACAAGACCCAACACCCAGCAGATCTCTGCAGCAGACAGCGATGCACCAGTGCTGTGTGCCACGGGTCTTTATTGTGGACGGGGTTCATGTGAGTGGTTAGGACTGTCAGAAGCACAGCACGACAATGACAGGCCACTGCATTTCTCTATGCCTCTATTGACTGGTCCACAGAGAGAGAGAGAGAGAGAGAGAGAGAGAGAGAGAGAGAGAGAGGCGTTCAGTGGTGGACGTGTGGTTTTGCTCTGAACTGACTGTGGATATTCATGCTGTAAATCCTCTGGGGTTTGTTTGATGAGTCCATAGGAGCTAAGATGGGAGACGGGTGTCTATAAATGAGCACAGGAAGTTAAAACAAACGTGACCTCATCATATTCATGCATGCAAATGTTCTTCATGTGAATATAACTATTCATAGGAAAACCACTAACCTTGCTGGAATATTCAGATTTAATAACATTTCTGTGCCTTTGCCTGAAAGATATATTTTCTTCATTTCACAGAAAAGCGTTGAATTTAGTTCTTTAGAAAATGAAAAATCGTTATTCTGAAGTGCTTTAGACTTTATTACTATATGATATCTGACATATAAATCATTGTTTTATAACTTAAATATTATTGTAAACAGTATACATATATTATAAATAAAAATGATCAATTATTATAAGTATGCCTATTTATGAATTTGTTATATACTTTTTTTAAATAATATGAAAATATATTTAAATTGTATATTTTTATTTTATACTAAATGAAATACATAATAGTAATACTAAGAATTATTCATATTAATTATATTTTTAATAAGTTTGAATGAGAATTTATTTTTATTTATTGTATAATTTTAATAAAGTAAGAATATTTATTTTAATCTTATTATATTTATTATATACTTTTTAAAATAATATGAAAATATATTTAAATTGTATATTATTTATTATTAAATACATTTTATAATAAATAATAGTGATAATAGGAATAAAAATGTAATATAATTAATGATAGTATTTACAATTATTGTGAAAATGTGTGAAAATACAACGAAAAATAAATGTACTAGGAAAATGTGTCTACATAAGATTATAATATAAATAAATATAATCTAAAAATATATTATATTATATTAATATCATTTAAATATTACTTGGCCTTCCAAATTTGTGTGGTGTAAGAATCTTTTCCATAGAAAGTGAGGTTCAAAGTGACCATGTTCAAGCTCTAAAAAGCAAGTGAAACAACAACCCATCAACACTATTCAAGTACTCAGTTCAACCTCTGAGCTATAAATGAGTCCTGTGAAGCCATATGTGTGAGAAACAAGACAGATATTTAAGTCATTATTCATTGCTAATCTCCATTTAGTCCTTTCTGGCACTTGACAGATGAACTGTTGTTGAGCTGAAGTGTAAATAATGACAGATTTTTTATTTGCAGATGAACTCTTTCTTTAAGGTGAGAATAACCTGCTAATGACTCTGCAGTCTTCTTCTGCACCGCTACGTGATCGTCTGTGATGTCTCACTGAGCTGGAGGCATGTGACGCCCTGCAAGATTATCTCAAGTGCGACTCTCGCTTTCAATGCTATTCTCAACAGTTCATTAGTTCAAATTGCATAACTATGTTAATGAGTAAATGGCTTTACCGCCGTAATTACACTACGGGGATTTGAGAGATAAAAAAAGAATGATGTAAAACCCAAAGCGCGAAAGTTTAACATCTGCTGGATGAAATAATTAACCCATGAGCTCGCTTTCCCTGTCGATGTGTCGTCTGAACCTTGAGGGAAGTACAGAAAGGTTTCGTGTCAACCTCAGTGGATCCACACAGAGGCTTGTTTGTATTATCTTTTTATAGCCAGAAGCCAAAAGTTTGTGATTTTGTCTGTGTTTTAAAGCCGATGACTTTCCATTTGCGTTTTTTTGTTGTGTGTTATTTGTTGTCTTGAGGGCAATGCTTTTTCCACTTCATGAATTAAAAGGCAGGTTTTTAAATGAAATCTTTTCTTGCACGGTGGACTGAGAATCTTAAGAAGTGACCCTGCGGTGGGAAAATAAATGCATGAATGCTAACATATGCTGGGTTTTGCTTAGACACAACTGACACACTGTAAAAACGATTTGTTGTTTTAACTTAAAAAATTAATTTACCCGGCAGCCTTAAAACTTTTAGTTAATTCAACTTGAAAATATTAGTTAAAGGGATAGTTCACCCAAAAATGAAATTCTGTCATCATTTACTAACCATCTTGTCATTTCAAACCTGCTACATTTCTTTGTTCTGCTGAAAACAAAGGAAGATATTTGGAAGAATGTCAGTAACCAAACAGATCTCAACCCCCATTTACTGCCATAGTAGAGAAAATAAATACTATGGGTGAGAGCTGTTTGGTTTCATTTTTGAGTAAACTATCCCTTTAACATAAGAATTTTGCATCAAATTCACACAATGATTAATATTTTTACATTGAATTAACTCACAATTTTAAGGCAGCCGTGTAACTTAATTTTTACATTGAAACCACAAATCAATTTTTACAGATCAACATTCGACTCAGCAAACATTGAATATCACAGAGAGAGTTCACAAAATTTTGAGTTTTCAAATCCAGTGTTTTTATCCGATGGGACTCAACTCCATACAATAAATACAGACTTTGAAATGTTATTTTGCAGTTAACACAACACAATTATTTGCTTGTACTGTAAATAGAGGAGAAAATGCAAATACCTCATGTTGAAATACTTTTGCATCTTTTGCAAATCCATCTTTTTGCACAAGTCCATGTTTGACATCGGTTTATATCCTGGAAGAGCACAAGAAAACTATTAGGGCTAAAGAAAATATGACCCAGACTACATTAAATGAGTTCATTCTCTGCGAAGATAATGAAACTACAAAAGATTTACACACGGTTTTAACAGCAACAAACATTATGTGGCCCAAACCTAACTTAACCTAACTTAACGCAGACTGGAAGTTAACTTTGGCCCAGGCATGTGCGTCCAATGAAACCGTCTATAGAAACTATAGAGAAAATGTAGTGATTTCATTGAATTGTATAGCATTCGAATCCATTTTATTCTACAAACCTTCATTAGTCAAGTGAAAATTAATTATTGAAAACATGTAAATAAAACATTTATTTTGGCTTTAAAGCTAGCCATGGAGACTAGACAGTATCTTTCATGTCTTGGTCTGACACGGTGTATTTTATTTTCCCTGGTTTGAGCTCATTTAGATGTAACCCAAAGGCTATGAAAGTAATTATCAGCAATGATGAAGTCATCCCAAAAACTCTGTATGAATTAATTGGTTTGTACAGCATTGATACTGCGAGACTCACATGAGCCCATATGCACAAAGCAAACGTTCATAGTATCTCGTATTATAAAGCCTATAAGCATTTGCTTAATTTTAAATGCAGTATCAGTAACGAATCGAGTTCAGATTTCGGTCATTTGGCACCTGATGGACTGCTGGATTTGTTTCAGAATAATAATTGGCCAGGAAACGCTCGGAGACGTTGAAAAGCTAGAAGGGAGAAAATCAAGTCGGGCATCTTTTGAAGTTTGTTTTCGTGGAAATAGCAAAACTGCTTTTCGTAGTAAAACTATGGCTAAAGTTTTCAAGTGTTTAATGACATTATTTTAAAGAGTCACGTGTCAGTATGATAAACACAACTTCCCATGATTCAATGCTCTCTCCTTCAGGTTTGGATATTTATCTTAAATTATATTAAACAGGTGACAAATTCAACCCAAAAACTAAATGTATTTATTGCCAAACACCCTAGTTGTTTGGAATTTGTGTAGTGAGCTCATACACAGTGATGACATACATTGATATACATACATAGATCTGTATGCACATTAAAGTCCATCGTTTAAAATAAAAATAAAAAATTCTCAAAAAGCACCTGAGTTGATCTCGCTCGCATTCGTATAGCACAAACAATGGGAGATGTTCTGAACATCATCCAGATAAATCAAAGTGAATCTGAACCAATAATGAGATCCGCAAACATTCACTGTTGTCCAGTGTGGTCTTACCTGAACTTCACCTCTTTTTCCATCTCTTGACTTCTCTATGCGTCACAACAGCTTTTGCTCGCCTCAGCTCTGTTCAGGCCCGGCGCGAGGAGGGCCGTGATGGACAGCCCGCGGCATAGGACCCAACATCACCGGCTCGTGTCCTCCCGGAGCGAGCGCTGGGAAGATAATTGACAGCAGGGTCTTTTTATTTTTTACCGTCTTTCTTTCCTTCCCCGCTTCTCGTGGCTTGGAAAGACATCCACTGGTGGAATAAAAGTGCGCCTATCGAAATCCCCACAGAGGCCGCTTGTTATCTACTAACAAGATATCTTAACTGTGGATTGAGTGGTGGGGTGAAAGAGAGAGAGAGTGGGAGGGGGGCTCTCAGAAACATTAAGATGTCTCTGCACCGTGAGCTCAGTCTGGGCTCTGACTGTCTGCTGTGGAGAGTCACGCTCGGATGCATAACTTACTCATCTGACAGATGGGTGAATGGAAGCTGGTGAGATTTTATTATCATGTCTGAACTGTAATTAAAAGTCGAAATGATAATTGTGGGACTCTATTACAAGCACAACGTTCTGTGATTCAGTATCTTGTTATGGCTGAAGCTCCACATCACCTCTGAATGTTCACTAATGTGAAGCAATAATGAAGATATACTTCAGTAACAAGAAAATTAAAACCTACTTAATTTTCAATCAAATCTATTGCTATAACAATTAATATGAATAACATTTACTGGTGGAAAGACGTATTTTAGAACAGCTACATCATTTTAAAGGTATAACAACTTTATGTTCATGAAACAAGAGATTGCATGAGCTTATTACACAGAGACAGATGTAAATATGTGCCATATTTTGATTTCTTGAAAAAGTGTGAACTGACTTAGGGTCAAAAGTTAAATACATAACAAATTTACATTTACATTTAGTCATTTAGCAGATGCTTTTATTCAAAGCGACTTACAGAGAGATTTGGAAGCAATAAAGCAATAAGTCATACAGGGGCAATAATACAATAAGTGCTAACACCAAGTTTCCACAAAAACAAATTATTAACAAATGTATTATTTTATATATATGACATATTATTTAAATATTATTATTTATGTTATACATTATTTATATAATACATTATTTTATAGATTGTTATTAATAAATATTTTTTATCGATTATTTTTAATTAAAATAATTAAAATTTAAAAATAAATAAAATACATTATTTTAATATGTTTTACATATTACTCAATTCAATTGAATGACTATATGAACACTAAGAGGAGTGTCTTACAGGAGTTAAACAAGATTTTTTTGCCTACTTAGCTCTCTTTCTTTATTCTGACATATTAACAAGGCAAGCCGCAGGGTTACAGTGGGTGTGAAATCTATTTTTAGAAATGTGTGGGTAGAGATATCTTGCTTTTAATTAAACCTGAGAGCCCTCTTGTCCTGTTATTAACTTTGTTATGTATGTAACAGGATGTCCTACATATTGAGGCAAAACAAAAATTATCAGGATTCATCTCAAACCCTAAATCGGCAGCAACAACAAGTTCTACATTCACACAGCAACAGAATACGACTGTCAGTCCAAATGCACACGGTTCGATTCTATTGCCATCTCTGTTTCAAACATGACTTTGCAGTACATTTCGTACAGTGTGTAATATTACCATGTTTGAAAGTAAGCAGTCTGCCAAGTTGTAAAGCCGAAGGTGAACGAATAACAAAGTTATTGGCTTGGCAAAAAGGGAGGCGAACGAGTCGTGACCTAGTCCAGTTCTCTAACCTCCGTGTATCTACGTCACTAGAAATAGTCCCGCCTGCTCGCAAAAACTTGAACACACACACACTAAACCAATCACAGCATACTAGACCATCTGACCGATCACATCAGACTAGACCATCTGACCGATCACATCAGACTAGACCATCTGACCGATCACATCAGACTAGACCATCTGACCGATCACATCAGACTAGACCATCTGACCGATCACATCAGACTAGACCATCTGACCGATCACATCAGACTAGACCATCTGACCAATCACAGCAGACTAGACCATCTGACCGATCACATCAGACTAGACCATCTGACCAATCACATCAGACTAGACCATCTGACCGATCACATCAGACTAGACCATCTGACCAATCACAGCAGACTAGACCATCTGACCAATCACAACAGACTAGACCATCTGACCGATCACATCAGACTAGACCATCTGACCGATCACATCAGACTAGACCATCTGACCAATCACATCAGACTAGACCATCTGACCAATCACATCAGACTAGACCATCTGACCGATCACATCAGACTAGACCATCTGACCAATCACATCAGACTAGACCATCTGACCAATCACATCAGACTAGACCATCTGACCGATCACATCAGACTAGACCATCTGACCAATCACAGCAGACTAGACCATCTGACCAATCACAGCAGACTAGACCATCTGACCAATCACAGCAGACTAGACCATCTGACCAATCACAACAGACTAGACCATCTGACCGATCACATCAGACTAGACCATCTGACCGATCACATCAGACTAGACCATCTGACCTATCACATCAGACTAGACCATCTGACCGATCACAGCAGACTAGACCATCTGACCGATCACAGCAGACTAGACCATCTGACCGATCACATCAGACTAGACCATCTGACCGATCACATCAGACTAGACCATCTGACCAATCACAGCAGACTAGACCATCTGACCGATCACATCAGACTAGACCATCTGACCAATCACAGCAGACTAGACCATCTGACCGATCACATCAGACTAGACCATCTGACCAATCACAGCAGACTAGACCATCTGACCGATCACATCAGACTAGACCATCTGACCAATCACAGCAGACTAGACCATCTGACCAATCACAACAGACTAGACCATCTGACCGATCACATCAGACTAGACCATCTGACCGATCACATCAGACTAGACCATCTGACCAATCACATCAGACTAGACCATCTGACCGATCACAGCAGACTAGACCATCTGACCGATCACATCAGACTAGACCATCTGACCGATCACATCAGACTAGACCATCTGACCGATCACATCAGACTAGACCATCTGACCAATCACATCAGACTAGACCATCTGACCGATCACAGCAGACTAGACCATCTGACCGATCACAGCAGACTAGACCATCTGACCGATCACAGCAGACTAGGCTAGCGGATGAATCACGGAACGAATCATTTGAGAGTCAGTCAAGAAGTAAGGTAATAAAAACTGTAATAAAAACTGTAAAAACCACAGTTAACTGTTACACCATGTATGTACATAAACCTGCGTGTTGGACACTCCATAAACCAAAGTAGGCCCTTAAAAATCACAAGCTATTTACTCTTTAAGTGTGAAAGTATAATAGAATAAACTTACTTTTTGTAAGGGATTGCATGCACAGAACAATTCAAGAGTCATACTTTCTTTGTATGACTCCTAAACACTGACTGTGTAAATACAGCCAAAGTCGAGACTATATTTGGTCAAATATTGCATATAGCAATGTCTATGTGTAAATGTAATGTTATGGGTTTATAAATAAAAAGCAACCAGATTTTTAGTAAACCATCAAGGATAGAGACGCTGTATTTGCTCTATAAACCGTAACATACGGATTGCTGTGAGACAGAGCTGGTGAGAGAAACAACAATACAGACACACACCTCCATTTCTGCATCATTTTCCAGGATTGCATCTCAGTCGAGCTGTCAGCATCTAAAAGACATCACAGCATTAACAACCAGCGGTTTGGTTGTGTACACAATGCACTGATTTATGTAAATGTGGTTTTCGTAATTCATATAAATGCTTTAAAAGTGAATTTGACAACAGACCATCATTCATTACACACTGAGGAGTGACAGCTGTGTTTACCTGCGATGTGAATGTGGCCTTTGTTCTTCATCTACAACATCTTGTTGACATTGATATATCTGTACGTTCATCTTCATGCATAATTTTGGAAACGAGCCGACGTATTAGTGAATGATTTAGTTTCGTGCCTTACGCTCGAGTAATCCGGTTACGTGAACCTTAACCAATGGGTTGTTTGCTAATAGCGCTCGCGAGCTATTCCCGAGCTCAGCCTGAACGGAGTAGTCGAGCATTCTTTTTATAGTTTACTCCTTCCTCGGCCTTTTTCAACCCCATACATTTTTCTTGCACTTGCCTTGTTCTAACAAGGTGCAGCACAAATAGCCGTGCTGAGAGTATGGAGGAAAATCCCAGCGGGTTCTGCCAAATCCCAGCGGAGCCGAAGAAGCTGTGGAAGATGAACGTGTGCGTGCTCCGTGGAAGATGTACGTCCTCATCATTATATCATAGTCAGCACCTAATCATGAGAAAGATATGAAAGATATCTACAGTTCGCTGTTTTGTGGAGCACAGAAGTAAAAGAAATCCTGACTTTATGTGGATTAATATTAGCGCTGTGGTCTCAGTATAGATATATGCTGGGATATTTTCAACCCATGGTTGGATTAAAAAGGATGAACCCAACCACTGGGGTATAAATTAACCTATGTTGGGTTGTTTCAGGTCTAAATGGATTGCTTTAATCCATAATCGGGTCAGATTTGAACATTTTGTAGGTTAATTTACCCAACGGTTGAGTCCTTTTTGATACGACTATGTGTTGAAAATAACCCAGCATTTTTTATATATCATTTCGATATTTACAATATGTAAATTCATGTTTCATATATTCATAGGAATAATTCACCCAAAAGTGCATTTTAATACATAATTTACTCACCCTCATGCCATCATATGTGAATATGACGTTCTTCAGCCGGGACACAATTTGAGGAATTTTGAAAGATGTCCTGGCTCTTCCCAGTTTGATAACGGCATTGCCCCATTTTTTGAAGCTCGAAAAAGTGCATATACGTCATAAAACTGAATAAAATATATATGGAGAGTAAAGGCTTAGAGGCAAAGCAAGTTTTTTGTCAATACCATAGTGATAGCACAGAGGTTAGGTGGTTCAAATACCCATGTGAAGTCTCAACGTTTTAAAGTATTTTTTATCATTAGTGCATGATTTTCCATAGTCAGGTTAGTGCCATTTTCAGAATTGAACATCCAAAACGTCTCATATTCCTCATGAACGAACACATGAAAATAAAAAAAAGTAACTATTTTATGTTCTATGAAGAGGAACATAAAATACGACCAGGACGTGTCATTTTTTTTGTTTATGTAGACTACAATTCCTAAGAACCATAATATCCAAAAACATTCCAGGACATTGGTTATAGAGCTGATGTACTGTTTTTATGTGTGCGTGTCCTCAAAACTAGATCAGGCCGGTGAAACAAGGCTGTGTTGCACAACTGGAGCAAGAGAGTCTATGTATGCGTGTTCTCGCGTGCGAGTGGCGTGTGACATGGGAGCACAGCCTTACCGCTCTAAGTCAGGGCTTCCGTGACTTACCCAGAAGCCCCCTGCTGCGACGGAGAACACGTGCTCCATTCAACAGCATTAATAAAGGATGAGCAGCGGGCTCGGATGGGGACCGGGGCACATTGATGGATAATTGCCTCTTAAGTGCTTCACGAGTGCAGACTCGAGTGCCTCTCTAGATCTGTGTTACCAGCGATGCAAACTTTGATGGATTATCTATTCACCCGACAAACCAAAACAATAGTAAACATCCACACTCACCCCCCTTAAGTTAGAAAAAACGCCAGGTTTGTACTGTTAAAGCCGCAACTGAGATTCATTTTAATGGACGTCTATAGGGCCAAAAATTCTGCCGTGCATTTAATGCGACGCTTTTGCATATTGCATACGAGCTATGCATCCAGTAAATTATGACATCTTTTCCATATTATCCCCCTCCACCCACCTGCCTACTTTTTCCCGATTAAAAAAGCCAGCGTGATATTGACGTTCGGCATTTTTTACAAGCGTTTACGGTTTCCCTCCTGCACATTTATTATCTTCATCACTTCTCTGCACATCCCCAAGTTATTTACAGATTTTCAAAAATCGCTCACCAGGATCTCACCGCCACAAGTGGGAAACTAATAATCCATTTTTAAAGGTTGCTGGCACTCATGATACAATTCCTTGTTATTCCCATAATATCACAGATGCACCCGAACGATTTCTCGTGAAAGTTAATCTCATTTCAACATTCACACATTCAGCAGCATGCAGGGACGTACGGTGTCTGCACCCCAGTGCTCGCGGGGAAAAGGAAACAGCTTTTGGTGTAAGCCATCTTGCTTTCAGCTACAAACCTAAGAGACACGCAACACTGGCACATCAGTCTAACTTCACTGACTCTCTCTCGTACCCTCACCCTTGAGATGAATGTAGCTGGCATCATAAATGACTTAGCAGGTTCCTCGGAATTTCTCACCCGCTGTGTCCATTGAGTTTAACTGACGTGCTGTGTCAAGAAAATCTGTGCCAGCAATGCAGTCATGCAACATTTTTAACTATTAGAAAACACGAGAGACGCTTCTGTATTCCGTGTTTCTTATCTGTGTATCTTCTACATTGTTAGGTGTCAAATATTACATTTACTTTTGTGGAACAAGATATTTTGAGAAATGTCTCTGTGGTCTTGTGTCCATGAAATGGAAGCGAATGGGGGTCAATGTTGTTTGGTTACCAACATTCTTCAAAATATCTTCTTATGTCTCCTGCTGATGAGAGATATAAATACAACAAGGCATCCGATTTGCCGAAATGCAAGTAAAGTCCCTCAAGTTGTGTTGCGGCTGCAATTACTGCAATAAATGTCTCTCATTTCATCCATCTTTAAGCTTGTTATTAGGAAGAATATGGAACATTATTACTCCCCGAGAAGCACTTTCAAAGCCAAAACAGATCGAATTCATAATTCTGAGATTTACATTGCAAAATATTCATCTGTGACCGCTTCATACGGTTATTGTTGAGAATGTGGTGAAATTCTCTGACCGCGGCCAGGCAAACATATGTTTGAGATATGACATAAGCACTTTGATTGGACAATAAAAATGCAAATGGAGCCGGAGGGATATACTAATAGCCGATTGGTTTAAAGATGACAGGATTCTGTCGGTGGGAAACTGGATGTCGGAAGCAACGCTAAACACAATAAAACTATTGACATTATTAGTATGTAGGGCACACGTCCACAGCACCGGATGGATGTACAGAAACTCTGACAGTAAATCATTTCACTGTTCTGAAGTATAAATATAAATAAATATATAAATAAAAAAGAGAACAAAATTCACAGCCAGCGAGAACTGATTAAAAGATTTGAATGATTTTCTTTCCTGTGCTGAAATCTGAAACATTTTCAGAAATTATAGGGCATCATAATAAACAAGAAAGAGGAAAATACTATATTCTTCTCAGCAGCAATATATAAAAAATAGACAAGTGGGACTCACCGACTCCAAACCCAGTTCTGAATGGTTGTCAGGGTGTTGCTATGCAGTTACTGAAGTTTATTTTGCAACATTGCTTTGCATGTAGGTGGTCAAAGTGTCCAAGCTGTCTCGCAGCAGGGCTTCACGACTGTAGTAGAAATATGCAAGACAATTGTTCTTAACCAAGGTTTTATTATTGTAAAAGTGGGATTACCATTTGTATAACCATGGTTTTACTACAAATACCATGGTTGAATAATTTTATTTGTGGTAGAAACCATGTTCTCTCAGCACATGAATTGGGCAAAAACTACTAAAACACAAATATTAATATAACAGAGCACTAAATTGTTTATATTCACAATTTATAGGCACAGTTATGAAAACATATCTGTCATTTACACAACAATGTGTCATTCTGAACCTGTATGATTTGTGATCATACATGTCAAGCTGTGGAACAAAACCATGTAAGTCATTATTTATCAAAAAATCTTCCTCTACATAGCTACAAGAGTACAGTAACCAGTCCATATAACAGAATTTTAATTTCTATTGGGTGAACTAATACTTAAACCAATTTAGAGCTGTCATCAAATGGTGTTGACACCAATAAATGGAACAGGGTTGCCAGATCTGAGTAATAAAATCAGTCCAATGGTCTTTTAAAACTTGCTCAAAACTAACCCAGTGAACCCAAGACAAACACTAAATCTCAAAATATGTCACTCATACCTAAAACACACACTTTACATTTGCTGTTACGCACTACACACAATTTCTGAGGGAAAAATCTCACTGAATAGTTGTAACCATAAATATCTTAAATAACTTTCCTTAATAAATTAAACTTACCTATGACAGGTGATGAACAGGAAAAATAAAATAAACTCACAAAACAACCCACGAACAGATTTAAAGTAGCCCAGTCACTCTGAAAGAATGCCGATCTGGCAACCTTGCTCTGGGCGCACATCACATATTCCCGTTTCTTATGTGCATGACATTAAAAACACTTGACAAAGTCTTGAATTGTTTATGTTAACGGCTTCTAAAAACCAACTATAACCTCGTCTTGAATTATACTCCATACATAAGGCATTATCATGAACACAGATCATTTTGCTGTTAATAGCTCTGGGTAAATTGACCTTGTTGGTACGTGTGCGTGCAATATCTTTACAGAGCCGCTAATTGACGCTTATTGAAGATAATGAGGCAGCGATGCTCTTTTTCTTCAGAACGTGCATCTGACACAAATTCCAGCTTTGGTTCGGTCTCTACGGTCTTATATTTTTCCCCAGCATCTCATTTGCTCAATAGCTCCAAATGGTTTCAAATGAGAAGGCCGTAAACAATATTTACGATTAAGTCAAAACAGGCAGCACTGGTGTGTGTTTATAATGAGTTACCACCCAACTGGTTTTCGTGGTGATCATCTTGGATCTTGCTTTTCCAGTCCCAGATAGCACACATCTATTTTAAAATTTGCATTTACATCTGCAATACATCTCGGAGACATCTGCTGTCAGTTGTCATATAGACATCTAATAGACATCTGTAAGATGTTTATGATTTAGAATGGATGTAAAACTGCTCTTTCTAAGATGTTTGGCAGATGTTTTCCAGACATACAGACGTCTCCGAGATGTATTGCAGATGTAAATGCAGACGTGAATTAGATGGAGTGTGCTATCAGGGGTTGTGAAGGACAGGGCTCACAGACAGACACAGCGGGGTGAGGAGTGTTTAGGAGCTGGGTAGATGTCAGGACAGAGGCTGGCTATCGCGGCTCGCGCTTTTTCTACTGCGCTAGACTGGAAGTCAGCTTCCCCACAGCGCCTGTCAGAGTTTAATGGGAATTAACGCTTGGTGAATGTTATAAAACTCTTGAAGTACGTCATCAGGAAAGGTTATGGGAATAGTTAAGGCAATAATGAAATTTCTGTCATCGTTTACTCACCCTAATGTTATTCCAGACTCAATGGTTCTTCCTTGAACACTTAAGGAACGTTCTGAAGAATGTCTGGACTGCTCTTTTCCGTATCATGACCGTAATTGGCGATTCACACTGTTGAGCTCCGTGAAAATATCATGGAAGAAGTTCACACGACTCATTCATTACATTACAAGTCTTCTGAAGCTATATACGAAAGCTTTGTGTGAGAAATAGACCGAAATTAGAAGTCATTATTCGCTGAAATTACTTTCAAATGTTGCGTAACAAGTGAAGTTGAAAAAGTACTGTGCAAAAGTCTTGGGTGCATTAGTTGCATAAAATAAAAGTTTGTGAAGGTGCAATCTGTGACTTCTTGGGATAAAAAGAAACAGAAAGTTGATCTTAACTTACATCGGATTCACAACGGCAATAATAATGATTTATTGTTTTATTTATTATTTATAGTTGAACTGTCCGAGTTAATCGAAAATGTCAGTTTGACGTCACTTCAACACACGTAAAGATAAAGTTACCTTGCAATTTTTTTACAACTATAGATGGCGTTAGAAAGGCAAAAGTTCTGTTAATCACAAAATAATATATTTTGAGAAATGTGGCTTGTCTCAGTGGTTTTGTGTTCATACAATGAAAGTCAATGTTGTTTGGTTATCACATTTACATTTACATTTATTCATTTGGCAGACATTTATCAATGTTCTTCAAAATATCTTCTTTCGTGTACTTTTTTCAGAAGGAAGAAAGTCATACAGGTTTGTAATGACATGAGGGTGAAAAAATGAAGAAATGTGTTTTTGGGTAAACTATCCAAAGACATCCAAGTAACATTTTAAATAGGAAGCTCTGCATTGAGAATAAACACAAGCATTGTTTGAGAGCAAAAGTGTGTCGACTTAACAATCAACATAAAAATATTTCGTATGTGTGGATCGTAGCTGTGAAAGCAATATTGTGATGAAATTTACTGTATAAAGCTTTCAGATGACCCGATCATATCCAGCTCCGGTTTTCCCAGAGCGTCCCACATTTTCACAGGAAGCATCCTAGTGTTCCCTAGTTATTTCATTATTCCTTTCATACGGGCGTCTTACAGCAAGAGTAACCCACCACAGAAAATCTTACACTATCACTCGGTTTATGAACAAAGCTCAGCTGTCCTGTGCAGGACCCTATGGGACACCTGTTTGCAGACGGTGTTAAATTCACGTCTTCTTCACCGGTGCAACAATGCCACTGAGTACCTCATAACCTTGAGTTGAACCCGCAACGCTACACAGATATGACAGCATCAACGAAAGCTTCAATCCCGGATCTCCTTCATCTGCGCTGTGTTTGAATCGTAGCGGGAAAACAGCGATCCTTTGACAACAGAGGTAAATAGAGCCTGGGATATAAAAAGCAAAACTTTGAAACCCATGAACTATTGATGCGACCTTTTTGTTTTTCTGGATTCTCTGCTCCTAACATGTTGGCATCTCAGTGTCGTTCCTTTGCATTTTTTTAACTTCACTCGTCCTTTGTATCCTACATCTCTGGTGGGATTTAGTTAGCGAGAGTCGCACTTTGATCACGCTTTCTTTCATTCGCAGACGGAATACGAGGAAAAGTCCTGCTGGAGTTTTGACATAAACATTATAATGAGGCTCTACGATGGGTTTCGCACGTGGTACGAAGAAGAATAAAGATATCGACCCAAAATCTTTAGTATGAGATCTACACAGACTAATCTCACCTCAAAGGAACTCTTGTGCGGCGCTTTCTGTCCTGCAAGGAATTCTGGGTAATAAAAAAGGTTTTGGGGGAAAATGTCGGAATCACCTTAATCATTAATGAAGTTTTGGGAACATGGTTTTGGAGCTATTTAACACGTCGAACTTCGTTTATAGCTTTCATGGTTTGACAAGCAGATTTAAGCCACCCTGAGTCACGCTTTTAAGATTTTACCGCAGGCATAAGATGTTACCGACAAGTGCTTTACAAAGCATCCCATCCCCTTTTCAATCGCACGTATTAAACCGTGTTTCATATCCCGGTCTGACCTCTAGTTCCCCCGCATTGTCACTTGGGCGGCGAGGGCACGTTTACAGCTGTCCCGTGTATATTTCCCCCCGGATCATCAAAACGGACGCTCTGTTCACAGTGGTGTAGGGTGTCACTTCCCCAGCATGCTTGAAAGTCCATCTCGAGACCCTTTGAACTGAGCCTCTGGGTACTGGAAAGCAAGTAACGTTCATAATAGCGCCCTTGTGTGAGGCCGGTGGTCTCGACAGCCTGGGAATCGATTAAAAGCCTTCACAGTGCTCTCTTCCTCTCGCCGCGTCTCAGCGTGCAAGGTAATCCTCTAAGAATGTGCAGGTAAGTCAAGGGGCCCTATTGTTTTAGTTTTTCCAATGCGGTTTTCTAATGGCTTCTGTGGCGTGCTGTGGGAGTATAGTCTGATCGCATTCTTATAAACGGGAATTACATATTTTCAGAATGTGACCTTTTCTACGTCTTTCCTCTCAGAATTGTTCATTGTTAAGCCGTTTGTGTTTGATCTATCTGAGAAAGCAGGGAGGCCCAGGGAGGCCGGTGTGCCCGAGTGTCATTTGGATTGTCCACCTGTGTTTGGTGAGAAAGGAAACATTAGTCCGAAAATCGTATTGTTTAACGTGAGCCGAAGCATACATGTGTAATGTCATGTTTATATTTAGCCTAAAATAAAAAAGGTAATCATTTCTTTAAAAGGGATCAATAAGTAACATTTTGTATGACAACAATAAATTATACGTACACGTCTGCAAAGAATAGTCCCCGCAGATTATTTCTGGTAACAAGATAAAGAAATAACAAGTAAATGACATTAGCTAGCAGGTTAAAAGTATGTCTAGTCAGTATAGTGACAGTACTTGGCTAAACTTAAATGCAACGAAGTTACACGACCCATTTAACAAATTGTTAATTTAATACAATTATTATGCAATAAAATATCAATATGAATTTAATATAAATAGCTATGTTATTAGTCACTAACCAGACCAATGAACAACACATCAGAAGTTAACTTCGGGCCAGGTGTGTGCGTCTGATGAAACGGTCTATAGCCTATATGTGTGCATGTGTCCATATATACATTTTCTTAATTCAAAATCTAATTTTGGAGTGAAGTGACATTCAACCATGTCCAGTGGCATGATGGGTGACATTTAATGTAGGCCTATCATGTCATAATACCAGAACTATCCAAACTTAAAGGTGTTCCTCTTCAAAGCTTGCAGATGTTTTAGACGTTTTGTTTCCTACCGCAGCACCACCGCGTTCCACGCGGATCCTAAATTCCTCCATTAATCTGAGTAAAGAAGCCGTCCTGACCTCCTCCTGCCGACAGAAGAGAACACAGTCTTCTCTCCAGGTTCCTGTCATTGTTATAAATATCTGTAATCAGCTCCTCCGCTGGCTTGTCAAGCTCACTAATTGCTTTAAGCGCCCAAATACCAGCTGAGAAAGTTTTCAGGAAGGTTTATTGTGTCGCAGTGTCTGTACGTCTTGTTTAAAAATGCCCTTTTCAACGAGAGATCAAAATTCAGCCCATTTACTTTCCTGAAACACATTCTTATTGTGCGCGAGTTAGAAATGCACGTCATTGAAACAAAAAGCTTCTTCTTCATGATGATTCATTTAAAGTCCCTGAAACAACCTTTATTAATCTGACATCGTTGTGCGAAAGGGGAAATATTGGTAACCAATAGTGTGTTCGGCTATTGTTGCCAATAGGATCTTTAATGCTGAACGTTATATTTATTGAATTTCTCAGGATTGAATTAATATGGCCTAATTCCCGGGGACAAACATTTCTTCTACACAATCCACCGCAATCTCCCATTCACTCAGATCCCGCTTCATCCTTTATCCTGATAGAGAGAAGAAGAAAGAAAGAGAAAACATTACATCTAAAACCACCAATTGTAGCACATTATCAATAAACAGCACTTTCTCTCCATAACTGAGAAGAACGCAGATGAAAACTCAATTATGACCGTCTGTAATGTAAATTGTCACTATTTGGCTATCAATACACATTATACAGTTTCCGTAAAGACGTTTGTACGTCCACCGATTCGCCACGCATTTCACCGACAAAGAAAACAAGTTCAGCGAGCTTTTAGGTAACAGAAGGCCGAGCAATATTGATTTCATTGTTGTTATTATTGCCTTACAGTTTGTTAGATAACAGCTTTCCGCAGCAGAAAATTTACCCGTACTTTGTGCTTTTTGTTCTCCGCGGTGGGAGTTTGAAGACAAGATTGCATCAATAACAACACTCTCCAAATAAAGCCTGCACCTACAGCGGCATGCGTTTCTCGCGCTGTCCCGCGGCTCCTTTGATGGCTCCTTTCTTTTAATTTGGGGTCCTCGGGCGATGGGAGACGGCGTAATTGCTGCATCGTTTCAAAGGGCGACGTGCCATCCAAGACACGCAGACGGGGCGTTTGTAGAGCAAAAACCCTGCACCAGACAGTCACGGATACATAACATATTCCCACTTTAATATCGCTCTGCTTTGTTTTGCATTTGGAGGACTCATACCAGTGGGTATTTATAGATGATAAAATAAACGGCTTAAAGCTGAGCCCGAATTTGGCGCAAAGATGAGGGGGAATCGGGTGAGCATCTATGTCTGGCCAACTGGAGTGGACGCACACGAAATCTTGTTAGCGATGCGAGGGGGTGCCAGAGGGACTGGACCGATGTGCGTTAGCTGTCAACGTTGTGTCACGGGCTTCAAACTATAATCGGCCCTGAGTTGCATTTTCATTTCAAAAGCAGTCGTGGAGAGAAGCGCTCTTCATTCCGGCCGAGCGTAGGCTAAATCCGGTTGTCGATGGGCGGAAAAGCAAACGGAAACACAACATGTCATACACGTCTGGTAGAATCATGAGTCGAGAAAGTTTATTATGTGGTAAAAGCACTCGAGAGGAGCGAGACATGGTAAAAATAAAGCAATGAAAATGATGTATGAGGCTTCAATCTGGGAGCCACGCGATACGTCGCTCTCAAGCTGTGCTCCTCAAAGCTATCTTAATGAAGAACGCGGAGGAATCACAGCCAGATCTAATAGATTCAGGAGGAAATAAGTCTCGCTTGTCTTGGCAAATATGTGCGAGCACGAGACTCTTTTGTTTCTTAGTATTAGTTCTTAAAAGAGCTATTAAACAGGCACCAGCAAGTGGCCGTCGAGCGCCGTTTCGAGCCAGCAGACGCAGTGAGGATGCTGCAGCTGATTGATGTCGTGTCATTAGCGGTTTGCTCAAGGTAAACCTCCCGTTCTGTTTCAAATTTTAGGTACAGCGGATATTTTTGGGATGTTTTTCCTAAATATACTGCCTTCGCGATCACAACAAAATCTAGTAATACTGCATAGACATCATAAGGACATGCACATATAAACAATGCATGTTAAAGGGATAGAAATGAAAATTCTGTCATGATTTATTCACTCTCATGTCAATTCAAAACCTGTTTTTTTTTGTGAAACACGAAAGAAGTTATTTTGAGATGTTTCAGTGGTTTTGTGTCCAGTCAATATATCTTCATATTTTGAAAGAAAGTCATACAGGTTTGAAATGACATTTTTATGTACACTATTCCTCTATATAGGCTATTTAGCTTCTAAATAAAATGAGGGGGGGAAATTACATTCATTGTAACCTTAACCTATTCGACTTTATATTTACTATAGCCTATATTATTCTCCTAAATAAAGGTGAATTTTTTTATTTTAATAAAAGTGTCTTAAATCTGTTTTTCCACGCAGGAAGCCCACAACCCACACGAGCTATTTTTCAACTGACGCTTTAAAGACGCTGCTTAACTTCAGACATATTTCTGAGCGCCGTCAGGAAGGGCAAACATCACTCACGCTCGGATGTGACAACATCCCACTTACTTTAGTTTATATTTAGCATCCCCCCTCATCAGGATCACATTGAGTAACTGTCTGTGATTTCGTTTTTAATTGCGGCGAATTAGCATCTGGCTGGTGCGCACGTGTGCCCGAGACGTTTGAAGAGATGCCCACTGCGGTGGCAGACGTGGCCTGACGGGCAGGGGCCTTTTTTGACAGCGAGGGACTCTGTGAAATGCAAATGTGCGCGTGCAAGAGATGATGGCCATCCGACACGGATGCGTATTTTGACATTTAAATGGCAGACGCTGTGACAGAGGTCATTGGCTTGCTGACAGTGACATCACATGACCTCTAATCACCCCTCTGTATCCAATACCCCGCTCATCTCCTGCCTGTTAAGTTGAAGATTGAAGCATCTTGCTGCGAATTTTTTGATGCATGAATAGACAAAAACACTTTATTGGGACATGCGGTGTTATTTTAAAGCACTTGACATAATCGAATTAATCCCAGATTTAATATTTACAGCAAGTGGCGGTGACTTAAACAGCACATTAAAAATGCATGGTGTCAGCGACGTTAATTTCAATTTGTTTCAATTCTCTAAAGTCGCAGAGAATAAACGCTTTGGCTACACAGTCTCAATGATGACGTTTGGTTTTTCGTCAGGCGTAATGACAGATTAATTGTATAGGTAAACAAATTGCTCCGTTTGCGGTTTTGTGACACCTCAATTGACTTGTTCCAACTTATTTAAATTGAGAAAAGCAATTAATTGAGAAGAGAGGTGACACTACCCGTATACGGAAATCCGTCTGTTTATTTATCTAGAGACGCAGTTGACATTTAACCGGAGCGTCTTCATTTATCCAGCGATCTCTTTCGTTTAATTTTTTTCCATTTTGTGTCGTTTAACCTCGACCCGACATCTCGCGGAGGGCAGAAGTACAGCTGGATTAGATTTGGTGATGGAAGGCTTTTATAATTGGGGATCTGCAGGTCATTTCTTCAAGGGAACCCTAGTTAGTCAACATGATCAATGAAGAATCAATGGGCATTTTGCACAGATACTGTATGGCTGAGGTCCGTTTCATATCATTCGTCTGTCCATCCATCCATCGGTCTGGAAAAGAAAAATGATAGGGTCACTTCAAAGTCGAAAGATAAAACGATTCTGCTTTAAGGAAATAAAGCTTAATCAAAGCTATTTTCCTTTAGTTTCTTCGTTTTTGCAATTCTCTTTCAAGCTCTCACAGATAAACAGATAAAGCCATTCCTTTATAAAAACACATTTGTAGACACTTTTGAAAAGAAACTTTGGGAACACAAAACTTGCTTTATGTTTGCTCTGCGTTGTTGAACATTTCAATTACGAGTATTAGACAAAATCATTTTCGCAACTCTAAAGAAAAGAAGGAATCAATGTTTCTGGTTTCGATGCCGCGTGCTTCCTGAACCGCTCAGCTGGTGTGTTGTGTCTGTTGGCCCTCGGCCTGCTGTGTGTGAAGATCGCGGCACAGCTGTGATTGAAACGTGTTATAGATCCACGGCAGCGCACAAAAGGCGATCGATACAGACAGTAAAAGGCTACACCACTGTCTGCCGATCTGACGAAGAGCCCTCGTTCACAATCTATACAACTCACGAAAACTTCAAGGTCGAAACGCTGAACGAAAGACGCATGTGTTCCATTTATATGAAGGACAGACAAAAACTTTAAGAGACGGTCAGAGAAATTATTTCAGGCAGTTGTGGAAGGCCGTGTTGTTTAGAAACACATTCATGTGAAAAATATTGCATTTAAAGGAATCTATTTTTCTGTCTGTCTGTGACGTATTTAAACAGCCAATTCATCTAATAATTCAAATATGATGCAAGTTTTTGAGGACGAAACAAACACTGAATTGCTAAATGTCAACAATTGAGTCGTGTCGTGTGGGTGGCCAGACATATATAGTGCAGGCAATATCAGGCTAGATATGAAGATATTTTAATATTAAGGAATTAATCTCAGAGAAAACACACGAAACAGCCAAACACAGTGCAATGTTAGTCAATCTATTAGTTTTTCAATGCATACATCCATACATTGCAGCTATAGTTTCTTTAACAAAAATAACAGACTCTACAGAACTCGACTTCACAAAACTGAAAAAATTGGGAAATTGTCTTAAATAGATTTCTTATCACAATTTATTTGTGTTTTAAATTGAGCTGGTAGAGGAGAAAGTATTTTATATGAAGAAAAAATGTGTAAATGTAAAAAGTTTGATTTCAACTATCAGTTTCACTATGATTTCAATCTTGGGCATGGTCTTACTCAGTCTATGTTAAAAATATTCAAGGCTATACAACTTCCTTTTCTTCTTTAAGGACAAACAAATATTATTATTAAATTGACATGTTATTTTACCTAATTATCTCAATCTTTTATCAAATTAATCTTGTGATGAAATGATGTCACAAATAGTCTATAACAAGTTATAGATGTGTGCTATTAAAATTCACACTTTTTTTGCTATCAGCTTTGCTAAATAATAACCTCTAAATAATAATGATTTTCTTCTATAAAGCCATAATTTCACTCCAGAACACATTTATTATCCCAATGAAATCATTTGGATGATCTTGATGATGGATAGATGTGCTTTTTGGAGTTTTAAAAGTTTGGGTCCTGTTTTGTTTTAACATATCGTTGATATGTTGTCTTGTTGTCACTGTCTTTCCAAAACCTTGGATGTCCAAATTTACTGTTTTTCAGGAAATGGAAAAACACTATACTTTTTAAATAATTAAATACTGTTTGTCAATGTTGACAAGCTCTTTTTAAAACTTTTTATTGATTATATATTTGTAAAATCCAGCAATAAACATAAATAATGATTTATGGCATGATATGAAATCACAAAATATGGAGATATGAAGTTTCAGAAGGCCAGCAGCGATATTCTACATTTGTGTCCATTTGAAGAAAGTCATATAGACCACTTCAGAAGATGTACGCTGGTCCAACCCTGGTCCAGAAGAATGTCCTGTTTTAGTTTTTTAACACCACACAAATGTTTGAACAGAATGCAACCAACATAACCTTTATAACTGAATCCAAATGTTAAACAAATACCTTTAAGATTTTTTATACAACCGTGTAAATAATTAAGAGACTGTTTCAAAGCATCATTTCTGTTTTTCTGAATAGGTGTTTAGGTAAAATTATCGTTCTGGTTTCATTTTGTAAACTACTAATCCTATTTTTTTGACTCTGCAGGTCAAAATAACAAAAAAGATGCTCTGTATGTTTTCCAGACCTCAAATACTGCAAATAAAACAAGTTCATATTCACTTTTAAGCAATACAACAGTAATATTTGAACATGTATTTAAAGAGAGTTCAAAACATATTGTTTTATGTGATAACCTCGATTTTTAACCTCGAGGGATCTTGCTGTTGGATGACTTTATGTCGCTCCTGAGGTTTGATTTTCTTGGACTGGACTGGACTGGAATGACCACAACACATCTAGAAATGCTGGTTTGAAATGAAAAGTTGAAGTGGTCTCTTAATCTTTTCCGTGGCTGTATATGTACGTTTAAAAAAATGAAACAGGAAGTGCTTCTGGACCAATGTTTACATCTTGCAAAGTGGTCTGGGATCACAAATTATAAAAACATCATTTTTTGATGAACTTTTGATGAGCATCAAACAACACACATTTCACCTTTAAGAATAACTCATGAGAAAAATGCATGATGCATTAGTAATTCTCTTCGACTAGACCTGTTGATGGAAAATCTTGAGCAGGAGTGCAGGAAAATGATGTCTAATATGTTTCCCATCACATTCATCCTTGAGCTCACAGCTTGAAGGCAAAGTGAGGCCAGACATTTGCATCTACAGTGAACTCTAGTGGCACGGACTGCAATAACACACCGTTAATGTCTGCACATCTCTCAGAGAACTAAGATGTCAAGTACTATTACGTCAAACAGCAAACATCTCTATCATTCTCTGGCGGACAGGGAGAGAGAGAGAGAGAGAGATGTAGAGAGAGGGCGAGCAACAGACAGAATAGTGTTGCAGAGGGTTTCGTTGCACTTGGCTGTAGGCTAGTACGACATCTAAGTGCTGATGTAAACTGATTTGGCAACGATGTAATAATACACAAAAACAGAGGGGTGATCACGGTCAACATTAGGAGAGTGTTCGAGTTTTACCTTATGGACTAACACATGGGCATCCATCTGCAAATAGAGAGGCTACTGTCAAAAACAAAGAGCTCTTTTTCTTCAAACGTTTGATTTTCTCAAGTGGCATGATGATGGAGATTCATCATGCCCATGAGCACAAGATCTTACACGATTTTTATATACTTCCCAAGCATTACATTTCCGCCGCATCCACGTACACGTCTCGGCCACAACTTGCACTTCTGCCAAGCGATGATTATTTAATCAAAAGAAAGAAGTCTGCTTTTCAATCGGAGAAAAGCAGCGGAGGAACGCAGCGTGACCTCTTTCTCTCATCAACATTCTTTTTCATCGTACGGTTTGAAGTTTGATGTCTTAATTGAATATGTTTACAGAGAAATATGCTGCCTTCAACGCGGCGGCAACTGGGTTACCCTGTTTTGCTACAAAGGCGGCGTCCTCTAGTTCACCCCGAAATCTCTCTCCGTCTCTCTCGCTCTGGCTGCCAGTTTCCGCTTTGATCCCTCTCTGCAGACACCAGAAGAGACGACAGCTTTCGACGCGTGCGCCACTGAGGACAGAAAAAACAAGCGACGTTTTAAAAATTGATCATGTACGGCATCACGCAAGCGTCTGGATAAGTTCTGACCTGAACCTGAGAGCAGGTTTCTACACATATATGAGCGAACACACACCTCTGACTCGCTGGTGGCAGATGCCGAAAGCTGACATGTCACATTATCGTTCTGATTCGAGAACATCAAGCTGTTATTTTCCCAACAGGTGGCTGACGTCTATAGAGACAAACAGTTATGACATGATGCACCGTCTTTGTTTACTTGCATGAACATATGGAGAGATCTGCAAGGGAATGGTTTATAATAATCTGATTTCCATTTTGAATGAGAACCCTTGAAACTTACGTGTGCCCTGAATAGCCTATTGATATAGAAATAGATCATGTGACTTTATTACTGTAAATAACTTTTTTAAGGAATTACCTTACTTTATCACCAACATATGTTGTATTTGGATGCTGGTCTCTAGTTTGGGATGCTTCTGTGCTGGCATCCCCGAGGTGTTCAAGGAAAAGATCATCCTAAAATTCAAATTTGTTTAGGATTTACTCACATTCAAAACACATAAAAGCAATTCTATGACATCAACTTAAACAGCACTGAACAAGAATAAGCAGGCCAAACCTCTTCTGATGTTGACCGGTGTCTCTCCATTCGCAAAGATGTCATCAAAATGAATGATGTCAGCAAGTAACGGTTTAAGTGCAGGTTACATCCGTGTTTTTAAAACCTCCAGCGTTGGCCGGTATCTCCATCTGAAATCCAGATGCGGCGGCGTCCCACTACTGAACCTCTGATCACACTTCAGTCAATGCTGTGGGGAGTTTATTCAAACAGATTTCAGCTCCCTAAAGCCGCTTTACACACAACCACATGACAGGAGTCAGTCTGGGGATTTTTAAGACACTTATTTACAATCTTATTCTTGGACAAGAACCCTGCAGAAAAATGAGAGCAGACACACAGCGAGAGGACAGCGGGAAACTGCAATGTTATTCATTCTGAAGCATGATAAATATGTTTCGAGTCAGAAGTATATAACATCAAACTAAATCTGTTTTTGAGTTCAAAATAAGAATCATTATACACAGCATCACAAAACCGAAGCCTATTCTTCGCGTATTAAACTGCAGACTTCATTCTTAAAAGTCTCCATGAATCTCATTAGATTCGCATTACTTTCCAATTTAATTTTTTATTAAAATATAAAATACTTCAATACATTTTTTTAAATATATATAAAGGCAGTAATTGCAAGACACTTTGTTGTTGGTTGTTTGTTTGGGTTGTTTTGTTTTTGGATTCCGGTGCTTAATTGTATTAAAATAGGCTTTATTTTGTAATAATACAATATATTTTCTTTCTTTTTTCTGTGCTTTGGTGGTGAAAATGATGCTTTTATCCAAAGCGACTTACATTGCATATACATTATTTGTTTCTAAGTATAAGGATCGAACCCATAACCGTGGCGTTGCTAGTGCCATGCTCAAACCACTGAGCTACAGGAAAGCATATCTATACTATTCATATTGGAATAAAACAATAGTCTGTGTCTTATATGGACTGAACATAAACGATAAACGTTATACGTATGTGGTCTTTTAACTGCTAATCGCAAGAAGCTTCTGTAGAAACCATTTTTCTCATATTTTCTTTTTGCATATTTCTTTAATCCTGAAAGTAATTGGATTTCACGATCCTCCCCAAAAAACATTCTCTTACGTTTCCGCAAAGCAACACTGGGTTTTAATCTGCGGCGAACTCCAGATGGCTCGCAGTGGGTCTTTGAAACCAACAAGAAAAAATGGCTAAAAAATTAGGGACCGCAGAGCTCCATCACCCCCCATAGCAACTTATTTAAATTAGAACAAAGACGTTTCGCTATGAAACGTTCCACTCAGCCAGAGGGCACTTTAATGCTGGAATATATTCAATGCTAATGCCTTCGAAACTTTGAAGAGAATGGTTTTAAGGAATCCTTTTCAAGTAAGGGAGACAGACTAGTTGTTGTCTGCAATGTTTTGAGTTCTCAGAACCAGGTTTAAGAACCACTGGTCCAGAGAAATGGCATTCATACATTTTTAAGTGTGGCTTAAGTGTCCGAACACTTTTTGGGGTCACTATATATGTCACAAGACCACAAAAGGATCAAAAAGGGCACAGAAACAGCTTTGCATACAGTGCACATTTTTCTTCCATTATGAAGTGTATCTCATACTTCACAAAGAAATATTATTTAATAATCTATTCTTCAACCATCACTTAATACGCCTGGATAAAAAAAGTTAAAAACAAACCTTATGATAGCAGTGTCATACTGCCCTCTTGTGTGTCTTTACTCTCCCTGCACTGAGCGTCTACAATTTCTAGTAACACTAATAAAATGTACAGGTTACTAATATGTTGTTCTTTAGCTGAGGACACGATGACAATTCGACTATTTAAATGGTTTTGAGTAAATAAAATGACTAAAAGCACCGCAAAGGACATGCATGCCGCAGAGAGGCTCCAAACTGAATTGAATAGCGAGTACTTCTTAAAATCTAATTCATTTCCTGAATGTGAGGTGGCAAACATAATGCAGAATTAGGTTGAATTAAGGGGCTTGAAATTATAGACTTGGATTTAAATGCAATGAAGTTCATAAAACACTGTAGGTGTCGTTTTAATACAAATCTCTTAGGTATTCAAATTTAGAGAATAAATAGGCATAAATAGTTTTTAAAAAATGATTTATGTAGCCTAATTGTTTCGTCACAAAACGTGCTGGACTAATAAAAATCTTGTTTCGTGTTACTGCCTGTTTTTGGTATTGCAATTTACATTTATGCATTTGGCAGACGATTTTATCCAAAGCGACATTGCATTGCACATTTGTTTCTGATTATGTGCAATCATGGGATCGAACCCATGACCTTGGTGTTGATCGTGCCATGAGTTTTAAGAAAACCACATGAAAGCTGTAACTTGTACCCAATTTACATTTTGTTCATTAACTGTAAGCAATTAAAATGCGGTTTGTGCAGCCCGCACACCTGTCTGTATGAGAGCAATGCATGTCCTACTTTTTGCGTCAGCACCTTGTATGTGAATTTAAGATGTGATTTCTATGTGCACTACAGGCAGAATAGTAAGCGGTTGCTGTGGCAACAGATGACATGCTACCAAATAACCAAAAGCAGTATGATATTACTGACCCTGGATGCTAACAAACCGCCTCTTCAGAAACTCATACGGCTATGTTTTTGGAGATTATTGAAGGTTAAGAAATGCAAACACTGATGGATGGGCAAATAAATAAATAATAAAATAAAAGGATGAGAACCTTACCTGGTTGCCATGGAGATGTACCTTCTCCTCACTTCAATAACTGCTGAGCAGAGAGGATTCCAGAGTCTGAAACCAAAGGCTGAAGGAATAAGGAGAAAAAACATTTTTCGTGAAAGCAAAAGAAAAACACAGTTAATGTATATGTTTGCTTAGAAATTAAAACACTAAAACACTAGACACACTGTTTTATTGTGTTTAATACAAGGTGCCTTCTATGTTATTTTACAAACTACATATTATGAAGCCATGGTTGTACGCATTATTTTTCATCCTTATACTAATTATGAATAATAGCTATTACAGCATGAATATAAAACAAAACATAGTGATTATAATTTAATAATCTTGTTAAATAAAAAACAATTACACAGTTCTCTTCAAATAAAATGACACTTACATTATTAATGTTTATTGTAAAACCTATCAAGTTTGGTCACGTTGCATTGTAAATAGCCTGATAAAATCAATACTTCTGAGGTTCTCACACCCCTGTTTCTACGCTCTCGTGAATGAAAACGTCATGTCCGTTTATATAAACATGTTTATGAAAATAATCAACAAAAAAAGTTGTTTTACACTTAAACTGGGACATCTAACATGTCGTTTGGGCCTCTTTTTGTTTCTGAGCCATGCTGTTCAACCTATCCGCAAACGAAGGGGGAGGGTAGACGGTTCGGCCGCGCAAGGTGTGATGTACAACAATTTTGTCCAATCACGGACCACGCAATCCTTCAAATGGACCAATAGCAGCCCTCTCCGGGCAAATCTTTTTTACTAGAACAGCAGAGTGGGCGGAGTTAAGGCCACAAATCCCGCCCGCTGCCCAATCGTTAGGTTGCGCGAGGGCTGCAGTTTCAGTTTGTTTAATTCACCATTTTGAGTAGCTGAAGGTAAAATTTAAACTAAATACCTTCGTAGGACGGGGATATTTCCCGCATTGTTTAATTTTCTCCACAGGGAAAGGGCGTTGGTTGTGCGACGTCACCTTTGGGCCCTCTTGGCTTTTAAAAGACCACGTTTTGTTTGCATTTTTCCTGCTTTTCTTTAGCTCTTTACAATTTTAACCTCTACAGTATTCCTGCAAAATGGCAAGACCAGTGAGGTACGTGGGTTTACATTCGTCCTGCTAGATGGCCGCTTTGCCTGCACACTGACTTTCTAGGGTGCACGCGTGTGCCAAGCATGCTTAGGTTTGGGACAAAAGCGCTTTTTAACATATATCTCCTGACTTATTCGTGCATGCATTTTGTTCGTTGTTGTATCTTCCAGTGGCGCTGGGCTGTCGATGTATTTCTCTTTTATTTTAAAGCACGTACTTTGCACGCGCCAAACGTGCATCTTGCTATCTAATCTTCCTCGTGCATCACCCACCTACGAAACGCATTATCTTTATGGGCGAGAATAACTAAAAGGCTTCATGTTTCCTCGTTATGCCTGTGAGAATATGGCTTCCCATTCATCCTCGCCAAATGCTTTAGGAGGGGGTAATAAAACCCCACATTGGAGGTGTTCATTGGCCCATTCGTGGGATTTTGCACCCTGTAATGCCCCTCCAAACCAGGCAGATATGCGCAAATTCCATAACACACCTTCTGATGATGCAGAAACAAAAGATTGCGAAATGACCAACGGCAGCCCGTTGGTATTTTTTCGGGGTGGAAACGACTTTTGAGGTCTTTATCGATAGCGGTAAATTAACACGACGCCAGTGACGTCGAGGGGGGCGGGGTAGCGGGCAGCGACCACACCTCCAAATTGGTGTTCTGAAAAAAAAGCGCATATTGCGATATTAATATAAAGCTACGTGTTGTTTAGGTTATTTATGGTTACTGAAAAGACTGAGGGCTGAACGTAAAGGGATAACGTAACAACAATGCATTAATACTGTAGCGCGCTGCCCTTACGAACATTTACCATGGTAACAATCGTTTCCGCTACAGAATATTATTGTAGTTAATACAAAATAGTGCAGATATCACTTTTCTACATCTGTTATAAGAAATAAAATAATATGGCTAAATGTTAACTGTTATTACCACGAGACATAATATGAAATGTTCATTACTAAAACATTTACAATCTTATATAATTTATTTTATGTTAATTTTAATAATTAGGTTACACGTATATTTAATAACGTGAATTAGCCTAATTTTACTAACAGAAAGTTGCTTCTTGCATTGTTTTATTTGAAATCCCATATTATAAAAAAATGCAGTTTACTATGGTATTTGGGGTGAAACTATGGTTACATTTGTGAGGGATGTAATGCAGAGAGAATGTTGAAATTCACTGTTAAAAATCATTTTTTTAATGATTACTCCTCATTACTCCTTTTTTCCACACTTAAGTTCAATTTCTTAAAGTGGCATGTGACTCTTCAGGCATCTCAACTGTGCGTGCGTGCATACATGTGTGGTTCCATAGAGTCGAGCTGCAGTATTAATAAAACCTTCATTGACATGCTAATTGAGAAACAGTTTAATGACCATTAACTCAAGTAAACCCAATGAAGTGAGGCATGTTAAAAGTCTTCATTTCTGAAAGAACGTCTTCGGATGGTCTTGAAGCTCTTCAGACGTGAATGAACGTCATTGGCACTTCTGTGTAACAAATGCACAAGTTGAAACTGCTGTTATAGTGTGTTTTTCATTTACAGGAACAGAAAGGTGGTGAATTACTCTCAGTTTAATGAATCTGACGATGCAGGTAAACACAACACTAATAGAAAAAAATGGATACATTAGTGTTTTAATTTCCAGCTCAGAAATGTCACTGTTAGGTGTATTTTATGAAAGCTGTCAAGCACATGTCTGGGTCATTTTATCACAAAATTATATGGTTTTATTTGAATCATTATATTGTTAATTATATGCATCCTTCATCATCATTGTCATCGTATCTCATTATATTACTTTTTTCATTTAACAGTTTTTATGAATTTTCATCCAGACATGTGTTCGTGAGATTGAAACTGTTATTGAATTATAACAATTTAACACAATTAGGTTGTGAATTGCATCTGCGTTTCATTGTGGGATTCATCTTCTTTCTGTCTTCAGATGAGGATTATGTGAAAGCTACTGAAACGGTAAAGAAGGTTCGCGCTCCTCCTCGTGAAATCAAGCACAAGAAGACCAAGAACTCGCAGGAGGACAGGTAAGAGTCTTTTAAACTTCAGAGCTGTCAAGTAAAAAATAGAAAATATACTATCAGACAGCTTATGAGTGAATCTTACCAAAAATCCAAAATTATCTAAATTGCATTACAGTTTTTTGCTTTTTCTTATGAAAATCTCACATGCAAAAACATCTTAACAACCCTTAAAATTGGCTTAACTTTTGTAAAACAAAATAAAATGTCTTGTATGTTCATGGCAGGTTTTGTGAATATCACATGTGTGTTAGAACCCTTTAGAGAGTTTTCAGACCTTTTTCAGATTCATTTTCTCCCGATGACCCATATAAGCCATGGTTAATTATAACTAGGAAGTAAATACAGAGACAAGGACGTTCTTTTACAAGATCAATCTGACATTTCTTTCCTCGTAACCTACTAATGTGTCTTTTTTACGTTGTTTTACAGTGAGGATTCAGATGACAAACTCTCCAAATCCAAAAATGATTCAGCAGGTAAAATATTATGACATGTTTCATCAGATTTTAATAAAGCTATGAACAGCGATTCACTTATGCTATGTTATGTTGTTAGATGACTTGGGTAGCGATGAAGACAACAACTTTGGAGAGGAGGAGGATGAGGAAGATGGAGGAAGTGACTATGATGACAAAAAGGCCAAAAAGGGAAAGAAGGGAAAGGTTGAGAAGCCTGGCAAAAAGCCTCTGAAGAGGAAACGAGGTGGAGGTTAGCAACACATTTTTTTTTACTCTATTAAGATGTTAAATTTGAATGGGTCAGTGGTTGATTGCATGTTGTTGACTCGTCTGTGTTTGTTTGTGATTCGTCAGCAGGTGATAGTGATGATGACAAAGAGGTGAGCAGGAAGCCAAGGCAGGTGAGGCAGGCTGCATCAAAGGCCGTGTCCAAACAGAGAGAGATTCTCCTTGGGGATGGAGGCAGTGAGGATGAGGACAAAGATGATGAGGAACAGGCCTTTATGGACAGTAAGTTTGACTTTTTTACAGTATTGCGGCTGAAACAATCCTCAGAATTGCGATTTGAGGAGAGACTAGACATATATAGTCATCAGCGTATTATCAAAAGTTGGGGGCCTGCTGATCTAGCATCCTACTACTGCCAAGGCAAGCGACTTTATGATCTTTCTTCTTTTGCAGAAGAGTCAGGCAGCGATGAAGACTTCATGGTTGATGATGATGATGACAGTGACTATGGCCACTCCAAAAAGAAAGGCAAGAAGGTGGTGCAGAAGGGAGGAAGAAGAGTGGAGAGGAAGGATAAGAAATCTCCTAAACCCCGGCTAAAGGCCACAGGTAGTCACTGCCTCTCTTACGATAACAAGTATACAGCTCCGCTTCAGTTTGTTTTTGTGTACTTTGTTCATTGTTTGTCACATGTAACACTAGCAGCACAACAGAATTGGGAAACAGTGACGTTTTGTACATTTACATTTATGCATTTGGCAGACCCTTTTATGCGAAGCAACATGCATTGCATTATACTTTGTTTCGGAGTTTGTGCAATCCCTGGGATCGAACCCACAACCTTGGCGTTGCTAGCACCATGCTCTAACCACTGAGCTACAGGAATGCTGTATAAATAAACATTTATATGATTCATTGTAAATTAATGTATAGTGTGACGGTCGATTTCATCTAGTTTTGGTCTGAATTGTTGATTAGTTGAGGCCGAAGTAAAACTGTGATGTGAATCACTGTCCATTTTCATAGCATTGTGCAAAAGATCTCCTAACGTGTTCCAGGAAAACGAGAATGCCGTACAGAATTGTAAATTGTAGTACTAAAGTTTGTGTAATGCCAGATTCAAGCACCTCTACAAGTCGAGTTCTTGTAAACACCTTTTCATGTTTTTTTCAGTGAACCCCAGTCCCATAAAGGGCAAAGGCAAAGGTCGCCCCAGCGCGGCTAAAGCGCTGGAGAAATTATCACCCAAAGACGACGACGAACCCGAGAGCCCTCTGGAAGACGAAGAGGAAGATGAGGTGGAGAAGAAAGAGTCTCCTCCCTCCAAAAAGACAAAGGAGGACGCCCCCGATGATGATGAGGAAGACGAAGAGGAGGACGGCTCAGAAGACGACGCTCCATCCGGGGAAGATTAGCCATGTTATCCACAACTTCCCCCTTTTCCTCTTTCCCTTTACTCTCTTTTTGTTCCTTTTGGCTTGATTTGATTTTTGTTTTTTCCCCTCAGTGTCTGTTATGGCCTGGCTCAACGGTTTGAACGGTTTTATTTTCCTTCTTTTTCCTGCCTTTCATTTCAGTATCACAGAGGACATTTTCCTGGAACTTGTGAGCATATATATATTATTGAGTAAAATGTGTCTGAGTCTGTTTATTTATAGGTATATAAAACCCGTTTTTCTGACCGGTAGGGTTGGCGCTCGCCCAGGGTAATGACATGACAGTATTCTCCAAAAAAAACATCTCGTGTTTGTTTTCATAGCGTGTACAAAGCTTCACTTCCGCTCTGCAGTGCTAAATTCAGTCAGCTGGTGTCAGTAATGAAACAGAACAAATCTTTGTGGAAATGGTTTGTAAAGCCTTTGGGCCTTGTTTATGTAAGTGAAGTTGAATGAATTCGTGTAGATCGTTCATAAAACCATTGCTAATGTGATTTGCCGCAGCAAATTTGTTGTGACAATTTACTTAACGTTGAGCCTCGATGATGAAACGCAAGAGTTTACATGAATTTCTGTGTAAATTGTTTGTAATTGGCTAGACGTGTCCATAAATAGTTAAATGAATAACACGGTCATTTCTTGAGTTTCGTGCATGAGATCCAGAATCCAATTCGATGAACAACGATTATTTTTTTACACACTAATTGAATGGTTTTTCCAAGTAACAACTTGTCGTTCAGGTTCAGTGAGTTTACTATGTAGTGAGTTCACGTGAGGTGACTACGAACATTATACACGAGGAATCCTGTTCTGCGAATGAAGTCTGTGGAGTTTTGCCAATTCTCGATCTGTAATATTTCATGGCTTTGTTCTGTTGTTAGTGGCCAGGGTTTTCTTTCGTCCCTGGTTTTGTTTTTTCTGAGTGCGCTACAAGCTGCTTTTTCATGTTGATAGTAAGATGAAGAAACGCTGATGTTATTGTAAGACCTGACGTTCATGTTTTGAGGATCACTATGGTACCCACGGCTTCATCCAGGGTTCGCTTTTACGTTTTCTTTGTAGTACCTTTTAAATAAACGCTCGGTTTGTGTAGTTAAAGCTGTGCCGGTTGCTGTTATAAAGGAATATTCTGAATCCAAAACTAGTTGAGCTCTATTGACACAATCTCTAGCATTACAAAATATGCATTTACCTTCCAAATTTCTCTTGTTTATAGACATCAAGGTACAAATTACAATGAATTTCAGTATTTCATGCCACACGTGCTGTCGATAGAGCTCGACGTGTATTGTAAGCAAGAATCGTCCTTTCTCAAATCGTTCAGTTTGCTCTGACCTCTCTGTATTATGGGTTCGTTTTTATTTTTTCTTCATTCTCCAGATCATCTCGTGTAAAGGCTGCATTAAAAGCTTTCTGTCAAATTGAGACGTGCAGTACGATGGTGCTGAGATCGGGCCTTAACATGGTTAACTGTACGGAAATGTGAAGGTCTCACGCACAGTCGCTGCCTTACAAAGTCTGTATTTACTATAGTACCGCAAAGCTGAACCAGCTCTAGCTTTGATGCATACCTGTTTTGTCCAGAGATTGTATAGCCAAGTGTGGCGGCGCTCTTCAGGAGTCAAATATTGTTATTCTTTGTGCCCTGGATCAGATGTAGTGATCTCATGACACTGTGATGGAGAAGAAACATACGTTTGTAGGTTATGTGTGTTTGCTCGAAGTATATTTCTGTTGCTGCTTGTTTTGAGTTCCAGACACATGATGTATATCCCATGATGCATTTCTGTCAACAGAGCATAAATGGCATTCTGTTCGATCCTTTTTGCCAGGCATCTATGAATATTTTAAACTTGTGCTGTTTCAATTCGGTTTTTAACCTCTAGCTGTCCAAAAATGTATGAATGTTTTTCGTGTGCTTTAAAAAACTTTTTTTTTGTCCGTTTCATTTTTCCTCCAGATTTTTTGTAATGTTTGTTTTTTTAAGAAAAGAAATAAAATGTATCTTCATTTTAATGACAAACCATTACTGTTTGCATGTCTTTTACTTGGAAGGACGTTGAAAACAACCACACTCACTGCACCTTTCTTGTGTATTACAGCTTAGTGAAACGTTTCAAGTGAAATGTTATTAAACTTAAGATCATGTCATTCAGAGAACTTTGGCATCTTTGTGAAACGTGACGGGTAAATTGCTTTCAAACCAACTATGATGCACTGACAACAGGATTAACCATTTACTTCTGTACTGAACTACATTTGTGTACTTCCTGGTTAATTTGCATCTAATGAAAGGCTTGTATAGTCTTTAATTCTGTTGCTGTTGTTACCAGTGCGACTTTAGCTAAAGAACAAGAAAGTCTGTTTTTTAATTGTGCTAAATGAACAGTTGGCACTTTTCATATGTTTAATACAAGAAAATGCGTGCAAACTTACATTTTGTGTTCTTACAGTTGTTGTGTTTGGGTTCTATTCATTAACTAATAGCTAACATAAATAATAATAAACAACATATTTTTCAGCATTTATTATATTTTCAAATTTTTAGGCATATGCAATTTATATTAGTTCTTTGTGCATTAACCAATGTTTACCAGATATTTTAAGTTTAAGTAAAATTTGTAAAGCTAGATGTTTTCTTCATTGTTAGTTCATGTTTACAACAAATGGAACCTTATTGCAAAGTCTATTGACAACTCTATACACCACCAGACAAAAAGTCATTTATTTGATTAATTCACATTTTAGAACAACAGTAACTCATGAAATAACACTTGTGGAAGTATGTTGTGACAAAGCATCTAAAAGAAATCAAAACTATGTTTTTTAATATCTCAAAGTTCCTATTAGCTGCTTTTATTCATAATTTGGTCATCTTTTCTATATGAAAATATGGGTGTGACATGCAGATTTAAAGATAACCCTCCACCTGTGGGTGGGTCGGGGACAGGCTCTCACTATATCCTTGAGTCTGATCCGTGGGCGTGGCTTGTTGGTTTTGACTAAATCCTTTCGCATCTTACGAAACCCTAACCATCTAAACTACCTGCTCCGTAAACTTGGCAAAATACACATCCGCGTGATGACGTCAGAATCGAAACACCAAGGATTTAGTGAGAGCCGTCCGCAATATTTTTACAATTCTTGTTTAATTGCAGTCTTTATAACCTCATTGATGGAGAGATAGAAATGGAATGTTCCTACATTCTGATTGGTTGAAAGAAATGTTGGTACAGGACCAATAATGATGTTGATCCAGGATCATGTCCTGCTTGGTGAAATCACCCTATACATTTATTCTATAAATGCAGCAATGCCATAGAAGAACCATTTTGTTTCACTCAAATGTTCTTATAAGAATCACTTCTTTTTCTTTTTTTAATAGTTCCGCTTTTGTGATACAGAAAGGTTCTTTGGATGTTAAAGGTTCTTAGCATCGTGTATGACCTTTATTTTTAGATGCAAATTTGTAACGTCAAAATGTATTAATGCAACAAACCTTTAAGGGAGACACACCATTGTAATTATGCATAATAACATATTTGAACAATATAGGGCAAATCTGAAAAATACTGCATTTCAAGCACTGCCTCTGTCATCTACGCTTGATTCATCCCTCCTACTTCCTGTTACGTTCCTGTAACTGCTGCTCAAACTTCTGATGTCAGAACTGTACCTGTACACATTCACATGGAAATCAATAAACGCAATAGGAACACGAGAGGAGACTTCCTACTTTTAAAGACAGTATGTATTTCATCTGTTTGTAATATATAGTTGATACATGTGTGTCAAAATATAAATTATTACTGTCTGTGTATACTCCACTTTTTGTATTATGAAAATGTATATTTCAAAAATGATAAGCAGTAGAAAGGTATGTGTGAACAGCCGCCTTTACAGATTATAAAGAAATGACAGAGACTATTTTTAATACAGTACAAGAGAAGTTCATTTGCATATATGAGGGGTGTCCTGTTAATAATAAACTAAACTGAGAGTTTGGCTTTGTTTCGCTCCAACACATGTTAAATCTGTCTTACAGTACAGGCGGTTTCATGCGTGTTGCTTCAGTTTTTAACACAAGCGCTGAACAGACCTCATGTGAAGTTCACTGTCAGAGGTAAGAAAGCCTTTTAAAGCTTTTCAGCTCCATTGTGTTTGACTCGGGTTATACTTAGCATTGTTTTACTCTTACGTTAGACGTGGGTCTGATGTTATGAATTGACAGCAAAATAAAGGAGTGTCGCACACAGGACTTCAAATCAAATCTAATATATAGGTATTTTAAACAGTCTATAAATCAATAAATAAACAGTTTTCAAGTTAAGGGGAAGTTAGCAGTTACTTCTTTGTAATGTTCACTGGGAAAAGACTTAAATGACGTTTTCTATACGTAGTCATTTATTAGTAGTGACAAAGATTTAATATGTAGCCATAAATTCAACTATATTCATATTAGTGATTCCTACAAGTATTAGACTATCATCACAAGTAACCTGTTTTGTATTATATTTGATTCAAATTAAAAAATGAATGTAATATCAAGAATGTATGTGTGAATCATAACTACTACTAAACAAACTATATAACTCCTGTTAGTTAACATAGTTTACTAACTACATTTCACAATCTAGTTCTTGGTAATCCATGGCAGGTGAAACTAATTGGAGGTGAGGCTCTCATTGGGTACATTGGAATATTGATGACCTCAATGCTAACAGAAATAAACAGATATAACAAGCACACCCAGATCTCATTTTGATTTCACCGGGTCTATAAAGACAAAGATGACCTGAGTGCAAGGAAATCCATTATCACGTTATATATACTGAACAAACACAACATGTGCTGCTTCATGTTGACATAAAGGGTGTATTCTCCAATCACACATTCTGCATGTTCAATCTCAAATCATCCACGTATACATCCGTGTGTAAATATGAAAATGAAGGCGTGAAAGGGGAATATGGATGTGTGCATGATATAAAATAGATTTGACTTGATTTATGGTGAGGGTTGACAGGACAGTATGTTCTGGTTGGTGAGGTGTTGAGGTGGTTGCTAGAGCAAAAATGTAAAAATTACAGAAAAAAAACACACATTTACAAGAAAAATGGGAAAAACTATTTATTATAAACCCTTATATCCTGTCATTTTACAGGGGGAAAAATATTTCACGGTATATTTCTGTCACTGTCCGTGGAAATTGTTTTTACAGTGTAGAGGTAAAATAATCTGTATTTGGGTTCTTGGTGATGAGAAATGTTTCAGATCATATTGAGATCTTCAATGATTTTTGATTGCAGACTTGACAAATCTGAGCTCAGTTTGAGACATTGTTGAGATCTCTTCTGAAACTCTAAATTTGTGATATTTCTGGCTCTTTTTTTCTCCAAAGCAATATCTGAGATGCAGGAGATTTAAAGGGATAGTTTAATGAATAAATGATGAGCGGATTTTTACTTTTGGGTGAACGATCCCTTTTTACTTCCATTTGCTTTCATTCCGTTTCCATTTAATTGTGTTGACGAATATGAAAAAGAGACATTCAAGAGATCTCATCTGTGATTTTTCTCTCTTATGGGTAGGAACGAAGCAGAATAATGGGGTGGTTATATTGCAGTTGATGTAATGTTGGATGTATTTCGACTAAACAATGTCTTTCTCTGTTGCAGAATAAAAGAGAACTAAGATAGAAGAGGCGGACATGCATGGCAGGATCTCACAGTTATTTTTGATTAATATCTTAACATGTGGCCTGGAGGTATGTCTGGCTTCTGGGACAATCTTCATCCCACCCATGCTGCTGGAGGCAGGGGTGGAAGAACACTTCATGACCATGGTGTTAGGTAAGATCAACAACAGAAGGGCGAAAATCTTTATTCGTTTACTTTATTTAGTGTTAAATCTGTATCGATGGATGTACAATGTGCTAAATATTCAAGTATGTTTTATTTAGGTGTGGGACCCATACTGGGATTGATCTTTGTTCCTTTGATCGGTTCAGCAAGCGACGGCTTCAGAAGTAAATACGGCCGTCGCCGGCCATTCATCTGGCCGTTGTGCTTGGGCGTCTTCCTCAGCCTCCTGATCATCCCTCAGACGTCCACCCTGGTCAGCCTGCTTACAGCATGTGAATGCAGATGGCTGCAGGTCTCGCTGTTGGTGTTTGCCATCTGCTTGATGGAGTTTTGCGGGCAGGCCTGCTTCACCCCACTGGAAGCACTGGTGTCAGATCTCTTCCCTGGAGAAGAAGAAAGCCGAAAGGCCTTTTCGTTGCACTCCCTCATGCTCAGCCTGGGTGGTTGCGTGGGCTACCTGCTGCCCGCAGTCGACTGGACCACTTTGGACACCGTGGTGTACTTAGGTGGACAGGAGTCTTTTATCTTCATAGTGCTGACCTTCATCTTCCTCGCTTGTTTGATGGGTACAACGTTCATCTGTGAAGAACAAACGGGTGGAGACGCTGAGGTGTCCAGGAAGACGAACTCCACGTTCTGCTGTTGTCCCTGTCCGGTATTGCCCAGACTCAGGCTTCTGCCCAGAACAATCTTCAGCCTTCTGTCTGTGGGTCCACAACTTTACTCGCTGTGCAGTCGCATGCCCAAAGTCATTGCAAGACTGTTCGTGGCTGAGCTGTGCAGTTGGATGGCCCTCATGTCTCTTATGCTGTTTTACACAGATTTTGTCGGAGAACGATTGTATGGTGGGGTGCCCAGTGAAAATCCAGGTTCCTTGGGAAGGATACGATATGATGAGGGTGAGATTTTTTGTAGTTTATATCTAGTTCTGAGAAATCCTACATTGTAAAAAAAATTAATTTTACAGATTTTCTATTTAAAATGTAAAAAAAACCCCAGAATTTTACTGTTTTGTTTTACAGATTTTTGAAATATGGTCATAAAACATACAAATTACAGAAAAAATGGGGAAAACTATTTATTATATATCCTTATATCCTGTAATTTTACAGGAAAAATATATTTTACAGTTTATTTCTGGCACCCAGCTGCCAAAAAATGATTTTGTTTACAGTTTTTTGTAATACGGTCAAAAACTGTAAAATTACAGTTAATAATAATAATTTACTATATATATATCCTTATATCCTGTAATTTTACAGAAATTTTAGATTTTTATTTTACTGTATATTTCTGTCGCTCCAGCTTTTTTTCAGGAATTTTTTACAGTGTATTTAAAGGGAAAATATTCATTATTTATTCACCCTCATGTTGTTCAAAACCTGTATGTGGAACACAAAAGAAGACATTTTGAGAAATGTCACATACAATGGAAGTCAATGGGGGTCAATGTTCTTTGGCTATTCTTCAAAATATCTTCTGTTGTGTTCTGCGTAAGAAAAAAGTCATACAGGTTTGAAACAGCATGAGGGTGATTAAATGATGAAAGAACTGTCAATTGAATTGTTCATACTTTGTAAACATTTAAAAATATATATTTTATGTATACAATGTCATAAAGCATTGTCAAACATTTTCCAGTTTATGTTAACAGCAGCATCTCTGTCTCTCTCCAGGTGTACGAATGGCCAGCCTGGGTCTTTTCCTGCAATGTGTGACGTCTGTGATGTTCTCATTGATCATGGAGCGTTTGATGCTGTGTATAGGCCCTAGAAAGCTGTATCTGAGCAGCGTGGTGCTCCTGGCAGTGAGTACAGCAGTCATGACCGTCTCACACAGCGTCGTGTTAGTCACCATCATGGTTGCAGCCACAGGATTCACCTTCTGCACCCTACAGATTCTGCCGTACACGCTAACATGTCTATATCACTCCAATACACAGGTAAGAGGGTGCACCTTCAATCGATACACATAAAGGAGAGTTTATCTCAAAAATAAAATTCTAACTAGCTGTGTGTCATCAACATTTCCACCCGTTTACAGGTGTTTTTTCCCACTGAGAGACACAAACTTCACAGGGATGAGCGTGTTATGATCAAATCGGCTGAGATGACCGCGCAGAAAAGAACCAATGGTTGCATCTCCGGGCCGTCTGGTGGCACGTCCACTACAAAACCCTTTCAGAAGATTATACCAATGGCACAATCGCTCGATCTGCATGTATCTGTAACCATAGACCCAAAGTCTGCACAACCACCTGCCCTCAGAGGCATGGGTACAGACATAGCCATACTGGACAGTGCTTATCTGTTATCTCAGGTGGTGCCATCGCTCTTCATGGGATCCATCGTGCAGCTCTTCCACAGCGTAACCACATACATGGCCTGTGCGTCTTTATTGAGCATAGTGGCTGTTTATTTCTCTAGCAAGATTGTCTTCGAGAAGGCGGATATGGAAGCAGGTAGATGATTGTGTCGTCTGTGGAGCAAAGATAAGACATTTTAAAAGCGTGAAGGACAGCTGGATCTGTTTTCTTTGTGTTTTATATGTATTTAAAAGACATGTGACATATCACTTGTCACAATAATTTATTTGATGTTAAGTGTTGGCTGTTAAATATTGCCAATATATTCCTGGTTGGGAAGATTAAACAAATAGAGCAATGTTTGAAACGAGAGACAATAATATGTTTACAGGAGCTGTCAAATAATGGTCGACTTACAGTTGTCTCTGCGTTTTAAAGGGATAGTTCACACTAAAATGAAAATTCTGTCATTATTTATTCACTCACATGTTGTTCAAAACCTTTTGTGGAACACAAAAGAAGATATTTTGAGAAAGGTCTTTGAGGTTTGTGTGCATCAATGTCAATGGGGCCCAATGTTGTTCGGTTACCAACATTCTTTGAAATCTTTTGTGTTCTGCAGAAGAAAGAAAGTCAAATAGGCTTGTAATGACATGAGGGTGAATCAATTATGAAAACTTTCATTTTAAACTGTGAACATTTTACAACACATTCCAACATATTGTATTAGATAAGCTTTGGTTTTACGTAGAAAACGATGTGTGTGTGTGTTTTGGCAAATTTAAACAGGGTATTGACTTTATTGTATTTTAAACCATTTATTTGGCGGAATAATTTGTATCCAATCATGTGACTGCGAGGTTTTGACATTGTATTTGCAATTGCAAAATATACTTTGATATTAGAAATTACAAGTAGGATACATTTCTCATGACATTTGAATGTAATGTGTTGAACTCCGAAAAGTAAATGTGCTGAAAATATCAAAACATGCAAATGTTAATAGTAAACAAATGTTGTTTATGTTGTTTACACATTTTTATGCATTATGCATTTTATTTTTAAATAAAATTATTATGATGTATATTTGTTTTGGTTCTAAGATGTAAAAGCAATCTGCAAAACAATTCAAACATTCATTTAAAAATTATGTTTAAAATGTTTTTGAAGGGTTTTGAACAAATTCTGCGCACTAAATAATAGTGTGTATTTCAGTCAGCTACTGCCATCTTGTGGCTTTGTAAAGCTGTTTTCGTTTTTACAGTCATTACTAAAACAGTCTTACAATTTTACACCCACGTGTTCATTCATGGGTAAAATAATTCATTCATTCCTCAGTTCTCTAGAGTTTTAACTTTTCAGTTGCTGTTTTCCATTCAAGCCTCGACACATGTTCAGTGTTGCAGTGTTTTGAACAGCCACGTGGTGTTATGGCCATTTTATCATTCATTACTCCACCTTTAAATAAAATCGTGAGCAAAACATACGTCTTTAAACTTGATGTTTTTGTATTCGTATATTTAAACATATCTCTGTGTTTCACGTATAAATAATATAAAAACAATGCACGCATTTAAATGTGCCTCAGTGGCATTGCAGAAATGCAGTGTGATTTTTCTACAGTCTTGCTTTCGTTGGATGTTTTTCCAATCTTTATAAATAATGTATGAGCTTTTTTACTCCAACCAATCACGCGATTCGTTTCGGGGCGAGCCTCCGTTCAGACAGCCAATCAGAGACGAGGAACCGGATCCGTGCCCTCCAGTGCATCGCGATGCGTGTCATGTGACAGGCCTCAGTGAAAAATGCCAACATGGATCCGTGGCAAGGACGATGTTCTTCCCAACAATAATATCAAAAGGGACATCTGGACTCATCCTATGTCGCACATCCACGATCCGGACGATCCGATTCTTATTTACTCGAGGTAATGAGACACGTTTAACGATCTTAAACCGAATCGATAAACCAGATCGCAGTCGATTTTAGTGTCGATGTAAGTGACCTCACTCTGCTGAACTTGACACGTGTTTTTGGTGGATGTTGTGGTCGTGCTGCGGAATAAAGCTGCCGTTTTTCCTCGGTTGTGTGTTGGGAGCATGTGTGTGTGTGCGCAGGCCTGCTTTTTCCTGCTCTGCTGACGCACTTTTCTCCAACACATGTCTCGAGCCTCGTGTGTGTCTGGTGTTGGTTGTTATGCGTAATATGCAAGACATTTCGTTCAGGGTCGTAGTTTTATAACGGGAAAAGTGCGCGTTGTGATGTGATGTTAGTGTTTTGTGTTGTGATGATGTTGTTTTAAACAGCCCCTCCCCTTTCTGCCCCATAAACCTTAGTGCTTTAATCTCTGAACGCATGGCAATGTTGGACATGTAAATATTGGTCCCGAAAGTATTTGGGATGCATCCAAAAATACATTTTGGTGTTTTAAATGAGAAAATATTAAACCGGGTGTCGTCTGCAAATAAATTCTCAGAATTATCTTGACATTTCTGTCGTGACTATTTATTTATACTGACTGGTCTCAGTGTGATTTTCATAGTGGGTGTTTTCAAGTCAGTTAACATGTAATTTTATGGAAGCACGTTTCCGCCAAGGTTGAGAATATTTTTTTTTAGATTTAAAAAGTCATTATTATGACTTAGTATCTCATAATAATGACAACATAGTAACTCGTGAGAAACTTTCTCATACTAATGAATTAGTATCTCATAATAATGCCTTTTTAAATCTAAAATTCCTCAACCCTGGTGGAAACGGGCTTCCATATAATTCACATTAATTATGTTCCATGTTTGACCACAAAAGGCAAAAAAAATGTCATCCCATAAAAAGGACACATTATATTTAGCATCGGACATATTTTAGGGCTTTTACGAGATTTTTGTGTAGTGTTATGATGTATAAATACAATATTTATATATTATTATTTCTTTCTCTAATAAATAATATTTCTCATACTGTATATTATTTATGTTTTGGGTAACGCATGACAAAAAAATATTTTCTTTTTCACCTCTAAGTGTCATTTTTTAGAACTACTGTACATTACTATTTTTCTCATTATTGTTGTTTTTTTGGCAGCGTTTACAAACAGTGGTGTTCATTGGCGATACGTTCATCCTTCCCCTGATCTCCACACCAACAAATGGTCTCCATAAGCGAAAGAGCGGTGGCCACTGCTAATGAATCGTTCGCGGACCACGCCTCGGCCACCTTACACTTCGTCGAGGTGGGCAGTAGCGTGAGCAGCGAGAGGGGCAGCTCCATCTCGTGCTCCAGCCCCGAAACCGGAGATGCCGGTGCTCGGCTCAGCTGCAGCCCGGGCGAGGAAGATGAGGATGAAGGGCCGCTGCAGATTTATTTCGACTCAACTGAGGACTTTTTGGATCAGCCGCCCAGGCTGCCAGATTTCATATCTCAGCTCCCCAGCACCTTCTCTCCCACGCTGGAGGACATTGAGGAATTCCTCATGGAGAAGATGGAGCTGGTGAACGACGCTCCTCTGAGTCCGAAGGAGAAGGCGAAGGAGGAGGAGGATGACGACGACGACCCTCCCGCACAGCCGTCTTCCCCTGGAGACTCGGGGTCGAAACCCACCGCGACAACAGCGACCCCTGCGGCTCAGAGTTGTGGTCCCGCAGCATCTAGCGCCTCTCCAGTGCTTGTTGGTGCTCCACTGGTGCTACAGTTACGACCTCTCCAGCTAAGCCACGCCCTCCCACAACTAGACGCCCAAACGGGTGTGGCCAACGGGCTCCGAGTGGCCCACCTAGTGCTTGGTGTCCAAGGGGCACAGAACATTACCCTTCTCTCGCCACAGGTGCCCTCGGCAACTATACTCCCCATTGTTGGTGATGCCGTCAACCAAGACCAAAAGTATGTGAAGATCGCCCCTCTGCCTATCACAGTCAGGGCGGTCGGATTTGCTGCCACGGGTCTGGTTAAAGCCATCACGGCACGTCCATCCAGGCCCTCGACGGAAACTCTGCGGGTACATAAGTGCTCTCACCCGGGATGCGAGAAGATGTACACCAAAAGCAGTCACCTTAAAGCTCATTTTCGCAGACATACGGGTGAGAAGCCGTACCTGTGCAGCTGGCCCGACTGCGGGTGGAGGTAAGACATGGAAATTCTCTGTAATAAAATCTTGAATAAATACATTTCCCACACGTTGCTGTTTTCTGTGTTTCAAAGGTTCTCTCGCTCCGATGAGCTATCGCGCCATCGACGGTCTCACTCGGGAGTCAAGCCTTACGAGTGCACAATGTGCGACAAAAAGTTCGCCAGGAGCGATCACCTGTCCAAACACACTAAGGTGCACCGGGGTCCACGTGCCGGCAGACTGGTCAGGGCCAACGTCTGACTCTCGGATCCCCAAACAAACCTGGAGTCTGCTTCTCAATCCCAGAGGAAAAGCAATGATATCTAAACAGGCTCGCAAGCTATAACCCTTCGCCTTCATTTTGGTCTGTTTCCCCGACTTTTTTTATCGTTAATCCAGACGTTTGTTTTTCTTGGTGCTACAGTCAGCTAACTTGAAACTCAGGGATGTGATTGATAAGCTCAAAGCAGATTTCTGGCTTTCGGTGGACTGAAGGTGAAGCTCACGCTCGATTCCATCACGTTTTTATTGTTGTGAAGCTTCAGGTTATTATGGGATTTGTTTGATTACCTTTAAAGAAAGTGAGGAGATTTAAAAGGCAATAACAAATCCGGAGAAAAAGCGTGTCTTGTATATTATGTGAATATTGAGGTTCAGTATTTTGGTTTGGTCTAGAGTGTTAACTAAAGCCAGAATCCTGCAAAACGTTCCTTCCTTTTAAATTAAATCAAGACGATATGCACTATGGTTTAGGCTTTGATAATATGCATTATCGAACACGACCTCTGTCATTATAGGGTGAAAATCATGCAAAACTGTCAAGAAATGTCTGTCATATTTCACCTTAAAATCAAAACAGAAATAGAGATTTTGCATTAAGAAAATTAAGCCTTTTTTGGACAATTTAGCCTGTAAATTGTAAATAGTCTATAGTAATGGGGACAGATATAATTCTCACAGTTGTAATGTGAAATATTTGTTAAATACTGTTTGATGATGAAAGTGGGGTTTGTTTTTTGTGTTAAACCGGATTCCCACTGTACGATTATGATTGTCACCTGTCAGATTATGCGATACACATCGTACCCAAATGTCATGATGTCATCTGTACGACACTGCTAAAACTTCATCGCAAAGGCAATATGTTGGCAGTCAGTGAACATAAAAGCAACCGAAGTCCAACTCAATACGATAAACTCACATTCCTCATTTACAGCGTTGACAGGTTTTACTATAATGGTAATAAGAATGAATGGAAACTGTGTCTAACTGTTATGAAAATAATGTTGCAGTGCAAAAAAAGGCTTAATTTTCTTTTATTCAATGATAATTTATTTTACTCCAAAATATGCCCCAGACTTTATAGCACTATTGAAATACTCTGGTTGAGTATAGTTCTTTTAAATATGTTGGGATAGTTCACTTTAAAATGAAAATTCTTGCTTCATTTACTCACCTTCATGTGTTTCCAAACCTGCATGATTTTTTTTCTTCAGCAGAAAAAAGAAAATAGTTTAAGGAACATTGGTAACCAAACAATATTAAACCCAATTGACTTCCATTGTAAGGACATCAAAATACACTGAAAAAAATCTTATTTGTTTTAAACACAATGAGGGTCGACAAATGATGATAGAATTTTTGTTGGGTGAACTGTGCCTTCCAATAGGTCCAATGCAATTTGTTGTGAGATGTCACGTCATATTTAAGTTTTTACTTTTTTACTTGCTCTTATTGTTTTAGTTCTAGTGCTTTGAAAATATCAGGATTTTTTCTGGCCCAATCACATCCCTGCACCAGCTGAAAGGTGTATGTGCATCAAGTTGCTTGTCCTTTTTTCTTGTGCCTCATCTCTCTCAGTCTGTTGAGAGTGTATGCCAAACCAGAGCATCGCCCATTTACGGGTCTCTGGATAACATCACTACATGTAAGAACAAACTTATGTACTGTAAAACATATATAAGCTAGAAACTATTTCTCTTCGATCTGTAATCACAAAAGAGAATTGTTTCCTTTATGTCGTTGTAATGTGCTTTGCATTAGGTCAATGCATTTTTCTACGTAGTGCCGTCACGGTCGATAAGCTAAATCGCTGAGAACAGATGTTCTGTTCGCAAAAACCGGCAGCTGGTTGCTTCCTGTCGAAATGAAGCTATCTGGACATCATATAACCGATACGTCATTGAAGGCTTTTACTTTTCATCCATTGGACTGGAGTTTATGAAAAGGTTCATGTTCATCTAACACATGGAGGTCAATTTATCCTGTCGAACTCTTGACATCGTCTTGCCTTTTGATATCTGTCTTAACTACTTTAGTTCTTTGTAGGTTTCGACAAATGATCGGTTTCTTTACATACGTAGAACTGGACTCAAATGTTTGTAGCTGTTGTAAGATATCTGAACGATCAAGTAGGTCCATTACCTCTAATAATACACTGTTATGATTTACAGTATTTCAGTTAGTACTATCATGTAGCCCTGTTTTAAAAATGCTCGAAGAGACATTTCTGTTTTGGGAATTATAACATTTGTTTTCCTTTACCAAGGGCTCATCTTTGATTCTCTGCCTCCACCCTCATCCCAATAAAAACATGAAATTATTTCCTTCATGTTAATGCATTAACAGTTTCCATTTACCAGCTCATCCGACTTTAGCTGCTCTCATACCATATAGCTGGAGAAATTTAGGTTATATTTTTGAATAACTAAAGAATGCTATTTTCCTATGTAAGAAAATAAAGTTAAAAAACAACCTTTTGGGAAAGCTGTGATATGTGAACGTTAAGGTTTGGAGAAATTGAATCTGTTCTAGGTTAAATACAAGTTAAGCTCTTATCGATAGCACAGATATGTTGCACACTGACCGTAATGTTAACTTGTTTCTCAGTTTGTGAACGAGGAAAGTAAGACAAAATCACTATACCATCTATGCGTAGTTATATACAATAATTCAGCACTTATAAAAACTATGTAAAGCTGGAAAGGTTTTTTTAATACAAGAAAAATCCAAATACAGAAATGTCATCTATAAGAACCAGAACCAGATATTTATTGGTCTAAAAAAATATTGTTTTTTTAATCAATTGTATAGCATAGATCAGTAAAGCTTAACTTGTATTGCACCTGGAATATTCTAAAAAAAATTATGATATGGAGTTTTGAGGATGTTTTTGTTATCAAGGCATACACCTTTTTGTACAAGCTTGACTTACAAATGTTGGACATTGTTGTTTCTTGAAAAATGCTTATTGATAATGTTAGTACACTGCAGGGCAATCTTCCAGTCTCATTTATTTCTCATGCTCTTTTGCAGTGTTGGGGTTTGTTTGGAAGGCACAAAAATGAGAATGAGAAGGAATGAGGCTATGTTATAAATAAATGCTTGTGTACATGAAGACGGTGGCCTGAGGATGTGAAAATGGGGGAATTGAAGTGGTATTTTTGCTATGCATGTTTTGATACACATCAGCTTCTTCTGCAGGTGTGTTATAGAAATGAGTAAATTCACGGAAACAGCACCTTTTGATACTTTACAGTATCTTTGGTTCAAACTTAACCAGTGTTGATTCATGAGCTCCACCTTTAAACTCTATATAGATCTGTGGATTTATAAAGCACGTACATATACATACATTATGCTTACATACAATGCATACATAAACTATATGTATACATATATGTATATATCATATTATATTATATATAAATAAGTTAGTTTTTTTTATATGCGTTGTGTTTCATTTGTTGCATGAAAATGTCGTATCACGATATGATCTAAACATTCTTTCACATCACAATAACCGGCTGAGCTGCATTGCTCGTGTTTCGTAACTTTCATTGGAAAGATTTTAAACGCCGTAACTATCTTTAATTCATTTATTTCCTCTCAGTGTCTATTTGTGAGCGTTAACCTGATGTGTGAAGCGCGTTTTCATCTGATGGTCTTTGATTCTCGTCGCTTCCTGTTTTGTATTTTTGTGGCTGCAGTTCAATATTGACAACGTGAGATAAAGCGACGTTTCTTTTAGCGCGTCGCGTTTTCTCTTTCTTTGCCCTTTAGTCGATTGTATTGTAAATACGACAAATAACGCTTGAAATACTCGGGGTTTGTATTTCCGTCTGTCAGTTTAACTTCGCTACGACTTTTCATAGCTAGCAGGCTAGCACGCTAGGCTAGCTGACCACAACTGTACACGATGTAAACACACAGGAAACAGTTTTTATTTTGCTTATTTTATTTTATTATTTTTTATTTTAATTAAGTGTGAAAGTGCTCGACTGTGGAGAACGGAAAGCTTTCAGGTGAGTTTGACAGACATTGATTTAATGCTAATGAGCTAAACTCACGTTCTTACAGGTTGCTGTTCAGGGTTTTGTGTCAATTCAAACCTACAATTGCTTATTTTGCTGTTTAACAACTTATCAAAAAGTATTTCAGAAGATAGTGAATGGTGAATTTTGTACTTTGACCTGTTTGCATTATTAAATGTGATTAAATATGTAGCGTGCTTGCGTTATGCGCTTATGCAACAAGCCAATTGAAGTGCTGCATTTATAATGTCAGTATAATGGATAATGCAACGTAAAACTATATATATATATATATATATATATAGGCATACAGTGTAGGTGGATTTTGTCTTGATAAATAGATTCAGTTTACAATGATGTGTTGTAATGCATGTCGTTACATTACACTGAATTATACTGCCATATATGTTTTTCTTTACATTACTATAAGTTAACAATGTTAGTTATAGATCTAGAAACTAGGATTGTTGTTTTACATTCAAAAGCCAGGTCAGGTATGTTATTTGAGTTTTCAGTGTATGATAGGTGGTTAACCAAAAACATTCAGGTGCTATAAAAACCTAAAGAATTAAAAGAGCAACATTGAGTTGTGTGTGTTCAGTTTTATAGATAATTGTGGACATTATTAAAAATATAGGTCAGCGTAATCAGGTTTATAGGGGTTAAATATTCAGTTTGTACACAGTATAAAGACATTATGTCTGTCTATTTAAAGTCCCTACAATGTGTGTATGTGGGATATGATGTCATTAATAATTGAGGTGAAGTTAGTTAAATTAAGTTTTATCAGGGGTAATGTTTATGTTTTGTGTGGGGTTAAAGTCATAAAGGTAAAGGCATGCTTGCATTTGTGATTCAGGTAAATGTAAACCCTTAGACCTAGTTACAGGAATACCAAATTGTAGGTAATGCAACATGCAAAATCTAGAAAATAAAGTGGCCAAACAGCTGAAAGCGATCTGGTGTGTGTTGATGAGGTTTAAATAAAATATTTAAGAAATGAACAAAATTCACTTTACTGTAATATTCAGCTCTATGTGTAAATGATTATGTATTGAAGATTTATAAGATAAATGCACAAACTAGGGATTTACATGTTCAGTAATATGCATCATCATGCAACAACAAAATGTTTTATCTGCAAGACGAAGTTAAATGATTGGAATGATATTCAAGTTTATTTTAATCACATCCTTATGCATAGTTTAAATTTCCCAGACCAGGTCTCCTACAGTCTGTAATAAACGCAATGTCTCGCCTCTGTGTTTCTATTTCTGTGTGTTCTGTTTCGTCAGATTGTATGTGGGTTTTCTCTCCGTCTCCCAGCTGGATGCTGGATGAGTCAAGGCAGATTTAGTTTTAATTTAAGCTGCTTATATACAGAGTCAGCTTACATTCACCACAATGCCTGGATTACCCTGAAGCCAGTAGCATTTGGTGTTTATTATTGTGTGCATATTTATGGTGTGTACAGTATGTATTCAAATGGTCTCTTGATTTGTTAAGACTTAATTTAGATGATTTTACTGAAGTCACTCAACGCCACTTCTTGGCACCATTCAATAAAAATGTCTCCTAATACATGAGCTTGGTCTGAATCTATGATTTAAAGAAATTGATGTTTGTACCATTTAGTGTCATTACAGTGATCTCAGTATCTAAATGCATCCCTTTATGTCTCAGCTATCGTCAGGACATTTGCCCGAACGTGATGTGCATCTGCCAGGGTCCCGTAGGGTAACGTTTCTCACCAGCAGAGATCATGGACAGCTCAGTGACCCTGTGGCAGTTCCTCCTCCAGCTTCTGCTGGACCCCAGTAATGAGAAGCTGATCTGCTGGACCAATGAAGATGGAGAGTTCAAACTCTTGCAGGCGGAGGAGGTTGCCAGATTATGGGGTGCCCGCAAGAACAAACCGAGCATGAACTACGACAAGCTCAGCCGGGCTCTGCGTTACTATTACGACAAGGTGCGTAATGTCATTTCATGTTTTTTTTTTACGTGTTGCATTTCTTTGAAGTGAATGGGGACAGATTCACAATACAATTTGCAATTTGAATTTTCCATTGCAAATTATTTTTGGGGTCTTGACTCTTGAGATAGATCATACCTATCTAGAAGGATCCTCAATGAGATTTTATTCTGTTCCTCATATGTGGCTTAGAAATGTAAAACACTTGAATTCATATGAATATGTATGTTAGGTCCTGGTTACTGTCTGCTTTTATTGTATGAAAAGCCATTAAAGTTGGTAAATAATTAAATCGTTTTTAATACATTGAAACCATTGTTTATGATAATGATGATCTTTGGGCCCTTTCAACACCCACACACACACTCCTCTGCTCCATTAGTACAGTTTTACTTGTTTTGCTGTTGTAAACACACTTCAGTCAGGAGTCACCGAGTGTGTTTTGACAGTAGTAGTGTTAGAGATGTAAGCAGAGGTTTATTCTGCATGTTTGAGGCTTTGGCAGACTTGCAGTATTTTTGAAGTTGTCTTGGCACCCTGGGCAGGGGTATCGTTTTTCCACATTCCTCCTGCTTTCTTAAGGCGGGTTAATTTACTTAATTGCATGTTATTATGTTTAGTTGAGGTGACAGTTGTCTTGGGTTGGCTGGTAAAAATATAAGGGTTTCATTGATTTGTTTATGTGATTGTTTTTTGTGCAGATATTCTTAGTTTTGCTCAATGAATGAGAGTCATTTGTGTACTTATAGCATTCATGAGAATGGCAAATATTTAAAAATTCAATTCGATTTATTTGTAGCTGTTTTCACAATGGATTTAAAGCAGCTTTACAGAAAATTCATGTAAAATGTTGAACATTTGTGAAATTTAAGACCGGACAGTCATGTCTGGAGTTAGTTAACCAAAAATAAAAATCTCATCATTCTCTGATCCTCATTCTGTACAATTTACAATTCGCATTTGTAGCACAAAGTTATTTAAACACAGAGTTTGTGGATTGTTTACAAAAACTCCTTATGAGAAGTGACAAGACATTTCTTAAATGTATTCACATGATTTTATCTAACAGTGCATTTAAAGGTGGTGTGTGTAATATTAAGGAGGATGTATTGACAGAAATGCAATATAATATACATTACTATGTTTTCAGAGGTGTATAAAGACCTTACATAATGAACCGTTATGTTTTTATTACCTTAGAATGAGCTATTTTTATCTACATACACCGCCCATTCTCCATGTTGTTTCTACAGTAGCCTAAACGAACAAACTGCTCTACAGAGGTTGTTTGTAAATATGTTATCTCCTTCTGCAAACAAGCAAAAACTTGATGACATCTTTGTCCTGTGTCAGCTGCCGTAGTGCTTCGAAAGGGCAGGGTGAGCGGTGAAGTGCAATTCGCAACCTCACCACTAGATGCCGCTAAAACCTCAACATTGCTCCTGTAAATTATTGTTTTTTAATAGTATATGTGTTCCGCTGCCAGTGCAATACTCTAATAAGTTTATATACAATTTCTCTGAGAATTTATTTGTGTTTTCCCTTCCTTCCTGTAGAACATTATCAGAAAAGTGAACGGGCAAAAGTTTGTGTATCGCTTCGTGTGCTACCCTGATATCCTGAAGGGAGATGTTATAACCAGAGCAGAGGGTGCAGATGCGGTCTCTGATGAGGCTTTGTCCCTTCCTGACAGACCTACACACATCCCCGGGGATAAAGACGGCAAATCGGCTCCTGACCGAGGCAGCGGAACACCCGGTCAATCCAAAGTGTCCAGTCGGAATGACTACATCCACTCCGGTTTGTACACATCCTTCACGCTGAACTCGCTGCAGTCAGGAACACAACTCTTCAAATCCATCAAGATTGAAAACCCAGGAGAAAAGCTAATGGAGAGAAAGGCGACACAGGACTCAACCCCCACAGTCATTAAATTCGGGACCATTAATCAGAACAGGACGAGCGCACAGTCTCCTACAGAGAGGCCTGAAATTCAAGTTCAGCTGGACACCAGGACAGTGTCAGATACCAAACAGACAGCCTTCTCGCATGTAGTGTGTGCGTTTGTGGAGACGCCCCCTGTAGAGACCACCGTGGCGGGCTTCCCGCTCTCAGGAATCTCTCATTCGCTGGTCCCTCGATCTTATTCCCCATCATCTCCAATGACTGATTCACAGGAGCTAGTGATTGACAGTGAAATAGAGTCGATCTCCTCCCAACCATCAGAAATTCAGCTGCAGGTACATCTCTGATGAAGAAGAATATTTTGTAAACAAATATGTTAAAAACCGAGGAACAAACTTATCTTTTCTGGCTTGATTTTTTTTTTAGATCCAGCCCTCCTCTGTTTACAAGGACATGATACAGATCTCTCAGGCATCCCAGTCTCCACCTCATAGTCACAGCGGAAAGTCTAAGAAACCCAAAGGCCTGGAGCTGATGCCCACGCTGGTGGTGACCAGCTCTGACATCATCAGCCCACTCAATCTAAGCCCCTCCCTCCCTACAGCCTCCCTTACCCCAGCATTTCTGCAGGTGAGTGTGAGCATATGACCTCAGCACACTTGTATATACACCACTATGCTTTATTTCTGCTTCTGTGGGCCTTCGGTTTGTTAGGATGGGGGCATATGAGTGGATTCTTCACAAACCAAGACATTTTTTTCATAAGGCACATAGATGCTTTAGACAAATGTTTTCGTCGTCTTGTGATCCAGGAATAACTGGGATCAGATCTATGTGATGGACTCATTGTTCACACAAATATTTAGGAATCTATATTGATATTTTCTACTAACACACAAAAGCAAGAGATGTTAATAAACATCTTAAAAATATTGTGCCTATGGTTTTCAAACAGCGTGCCGTTATGTTTTATTGTTCACCCAAAAATGAGAATTCTGTCATCATTTACTCACCCTCATGTCATTTCAAACCTGTATGACTTTTTTCTACAGAACACAAAAGAAGATATTTTGAAGAATGTCAATAACCAAACGCACTGAACCCCGTTGACTTTCTTTGTATGAACACAAAACCACTGAGACATTTCTCAAAATGTCTTCTTTTGTGTTCCACAGTAGAAAGAGACACATGTTTCGAAAGACATGAGGATGAATAAATGATGACAGAATTTTCATGATGTTGATTAAAATCCTATAGACTTAAGCACCCAGAGATCTGATTTCACAGATCATATCAACTAGTTTTCCTTGTGGTGGTTTGTTTAGATTTAGGCACAAGAGGGCAGTAGCGCACCAGTTCAACCAGCGGAGCTCTGTTGAGCTGATTCTGGGGCGTTCAGGACACTCATTGGTCGTAACGTGATCATGTGGTGAGGTTTAGCCGGATGCTACTTTGATGGATCACCTCGTTACCATTCCACAATCTTTGCATTTATGAGTGCTCATACAGCCCGTCCCAGAGGATCAACCCCTGCCGTCTTTTGAGCGAGATGAAAGATGAAATACACTTTAATTTAAATCTATTATTTATAGTTTTCAGTGAAATACAGAACCCTCGCTCTCTGTGATTAATTCTTATCGCTTCATAGAGTCTCATTATGATGCTTTTAATTAAACATTAATATATTGAGGTTATGCCTCATCCCAGTGTTTCGGGATGCTCGGTAAAGTCATTCTTAATGAATGCACGCTGGAGACGAATTCAGTTTGAATTTAAGGTCTGAATAAAGGTCACGTTTGTTTCAGACGCCCCTGCTGCTTACCCCTAGTCCTCTTCTATCAAATATCCATTTCTGGAGCACGCTCAGTCCCGTCGCACCCCTGAGCCCTGCCCGCAGACAGGGCACGCATACCCTCTTCCAGGTGAGTCCGTACGTTTACTCTCGACACATGCTTGGTCCATATGGTGATAACATATTTTATTGTGATTTCTCCTCTTTCATGCAGTTTCCTTCTGTCTTGAGCTCCAGCCAGTTCACCGTACCCGCACATAGTTTTGACGGCACTAACACGCCTGGCCCCATCTCGCCTGATCCTCAGAAGACGTAAGGAGACCGTCTGACATCTTGCCTCGTGTTCTTGATCGATAAACGCGGATTAACCTCATTTTGTTTAGGTAACAAAGATTTATGACCATCAGGGGTGTCCACTTGACTCTTGATGATGTCACAAATCCCTGTGGATAGCGTTCCCTCGTGTGTCTGCAGGACACTGTAATTCTTGCCTTTCTCTTTCTAAATGTTCTGGCCTTCAGGGATTGGCTTTGAAATGATTACCATGTCTTGATAACAGATGGTTGGTGATCTACACATCTGTTACTAACCTGACAAAATGAGCATCGTGTATTTGTTTTCTTCGTAAAAGGACCAGGGAGATGTTTGATTGAATTTCCTTGTGTTTCGTTTTTTTGTGAAGCATTGTTGGACAGCCACATTGAGAAATATGCGGTGGATAAAAAGGAAATAATTTCGAAATTAGAGCAGGTTCACCCCACCTAAACCGTTTGCCTTTTGTTTGGGAAAGTCCTCAAACAGACCTGCCTTGCTAAGCCAAGCCGCCCCTTTTGCCTTGTGATTTTGATAAAGGTGATATGACCTCTCTTTCTGCATGCTGCACTTATTCCCATGTGTTCAGTGTTTGGACACAGTAACCACATGATTAGCACTTAGATATAAACTGCACTGAGGTCCTGTCAAGGACACAGAAATCGCCCAGAAACGTCAAGAGCCACGTGAACACATTTGCCTCATGTGAGATGATCAAATATATACCATTGTTTTCTATGGAAGATAATTTTAGACAAACGATGAGTAAAAGTCATGTTCATTTGCAAAGATGATAAAAAGGAATGTTATAATCAGTTTAATATGCAGATTTAATACGCATAAGAAATATTTGGGCACACAAACAGGTTGAGGCTCAAACTTTTCTGGTGCTTTGACCATGACACACATTTCGAGGGCTAAATTGACGGCGCCCTTGATGCATACTCTGTGACTTTGTGACAAACACGCCCCAATGCCATCGCACCATTACGGTAACACTGACAGACACAGCGCTCAAATGATGCTAATAATGCACAACAAATCATTCCGCCTGCCATTAGAAATGAGAAAAACCAGAAGCGTTGCTTCACTTCAGTAGATTGCTGATTCACCATTAGGCTAATGGAGCGTACAAAGCGCAGAATGAACGAAACGGCACCAGCTCAGTTTGGTCACATCCCTCCATTAGGATCATGGGATTGGTGAAGATTGTGAAAGCCAGATGCTTTAAATCATTCCTCTACTTGTCTGCTTTCCCAGTGTCGTGCAAGATTCAATCCCTTTGAAGAATCAGATCAACCTGAGACTCGAGAGATGGTGTGTAATGTACGGTTAGTGCTGTCTGCCATGTTGTCTTAATGCAGCCGATCGTGTAAATGTATAGATTTTAAACGGCATATGATCCAAACCAGTATTGTGTTCTAAGCGTAACCAAATTCTTTCAGCCTTTGAAAACACTTTGGGATCCAAGGAGGATCAGATTCTGTGGGGGAAATCTTGTACAACACCGGCAGAGATTGCTTAACGTCTCTACCAAATTATACGAGCGCTGCTTGCCGTCCTCATCTGATCTCGGTTCGTTCAGCACATCTTCACTCTCACATATAAACTAATATAGAGAATCAGCTGCCAAATGTTGCACAATATAAACCCTACCTCTCTGCTCGACAAACTCAAGCCATGATTTTAAACTGATGTACTTTAGATGCACAACTGGAACGTGAGGCGTAAACGCTGACATTCTGGTACTAAGGTGTGCTTTTCACCTTAGTACTAGAAAAACAAACCGAACGTGTTTGTCCCTCTTTTGTAGGACTATTTAAAGTGCAATGATAAGAAAGGGAAATGTTTATATTAAAAACTATTCAGCATCTCAAGTCAAGGTCTCAGGTAAATGATTACCCACAATCCTTATCCTTTCACAAAAACGTTATGTGCCCAATCGACTCCATGAAGTCCCTTTCACATGACTATTCTTACAATGCGTTCATACAATGCATCTACACTGGCACAGAATCACAGGTTTTGTATGCTGACCAAAAACATCAACATTAAATTGATTTGAACTTTAAACATCACATGACAGTGTTTTAACATTCAAGTCATGTGAAAGGGACTTTGGTGTGATAGTGTTATATAAAATCCAGTAGAAATGTTTACTAAAATGGCTTTTAGACCCATGCTAACATGGTGCCTTGAGATCCTGTTGTCTATAAAATGAAAATGGGCAACAGTATCTTTGTTTCACTAGTCTGAAAGACTAGCTTCTAATCTTGTGGAGCTATGAATTAAAACTAAATTTGAGTTATTTAAAGGAATGTCTCTTCACACTTTTATAGGCACAACAAGTAATTCGACAATTTTCTGTAAATGCATTTTTGATCTGTTTCTACAAACTGTTTCTTAAATTCCCATACACGTTTAGTTTTAAATTCAACCGGGAATATTGAGTGTCATGAGCATAAGGTAATAAAAGCTAAAGTCTGTTTAGGATTGTATTCAGATTCATTAGATAATGGATCATATGAAGTATTGTTTACTATCAAGTTAGTATTTTTTTTTAGGATGTACTCATGGATTATGTCAGGCATTGGAACCTTTATAGCCATGTTAGTCACCTGTGTGATACAAGGGTGCAGATATATTTCCAACAGCAACATTATTTTGTAATGTTTAAGGAGTTCAGTTAAAAATGTTCTGCTCATATGAAAACCACATACAGAATCTCTGATCTCTGAATTTTCCTGTTCCTTAAGGAGGTGACGTAACCCTTTTTCTTGTACATACTTCAACATGTTAAGGGATGTCAATGGCATTGTGCATTGATCTGTTTTCCAGAGATTTTGTAAAAAGATGTTCTTGTTTTGGCATTCCTGCAGCATTGCTCTTGTATCGTGAGCACTGCACATGTAGTCGTCTTCTCATCGGGGGCGTATTGAGTTAATTTTCGCCTTTTACATTGTAAATAATGTTTTTTTTTTCCTTTGTGCAGCATGCAATGTGTTGTTTTTCAACTTCCATTATTTTAGTTTAATGCTCCTGCACAGTTGCTTGTGTTCGGGGAAAAAGCAGCTCAACATAATCACATTTTATAAATCTCTGTTCTTTTAATTTGTTATGTAGTCATTACATTTGTTTTGTTTCTCTGAAAACTCAAATTGCTCTTTGTAATGGATAAAAATGGAATTTTTGTATGTGTTTAGCCTATAAGCAATGATGTCTTATGTTTTGTTCCTGCTTTGATGCGTTTTTTTATTGTAGCCGAAAAGAACATCTGTTGTACTCAATGTGAATTTAAAGCACTTCAATTTGTCTTTGTTTTCCCATCTTTCCTTTTGCTAGCACTTTTGTATTTTTTAGAATCTGTTGTAAGGCTAGATTGTCATTTTATTAGTGCTACACCGACTACAAAAACCGTTTTGGATAAAACATTAGGCATCTATGCATCCAAGCTTTTGCTGCACAGAGAAGATTTTATAAATGTTAAAAAACAAATTCTAGGATAATTTCATGGATTTTATGATGTTTCTAGTCTAAAAAGAGATGTGACTCTTATTTCAGAAAACATATAAAAGGCCTGTATTAACTAGTTTTATAAAAATGAGATAAATGTTCTGGATTTGATACAGGTTAAGCTTTATTGTGGTGTGCTGTTCTATATCAGATTTGATTTTTCTTACCAGACACGAATCAGTTCTGCACTATATTTCAAACCAGAAAATGTATTTTGTTAAATAATATGTAAAATCAAAAGTTAAGTGTTTTTATGGTACAAAACGTTTTATTCGATATTTTTGTGCAAATGTATTTTCCGACCGTCTCACGCAGCTCAAACGTTTACAGATCTGTGTGAATTGGTGTATCTGTTGTACTAATCTGTGGATGTCAGAAGGGAAGAAAATTTTTAATAAAAAAAAAAATACCTTTGCTTTTGTGTTCTCCTGAAATACAGCTGACACTTCTAATGATGATGTTGAGTTAATGTTAGCATGTGTGACACCTACAAGCAGCTCAGTAAGCCCTCACAAGGGTCAAACGCCCATCTTCACCCACCTGTACTTCAGATTAGACTTGACACAAACTTTTCCAGGACGGCAATAAATGTTTTATTTCAACCTGGATGTTGGCTTTGGGAAATAAGAAATTGCTAACTAATATATATACACAAGTTAGATAGCCAGGAGAATTCAAATAAGCATACAGCAAACAACGGACAAAATTTCAACAATTCTCCTGACTTTAACCACAAAAACACAAGCACTGATTAATCAGCTTTCCAACAATAAGCACAAAACTATTTCTATTACGCATATCATTTGTTTTGACTTCAAGTTATTTTATTGCACAAAGTTTCATTGCATACACTAAACATAATTATTGTGTTGTTTACACAATAATACAAGATTCTTTATTGCATTGTTCATTTAGCAAAAGCATTTAAATACAAAAATAAATCTATTGTTCAAGATCCCTGATTTGTAACACTTCAGTATTTCTTCCTAGTGGCCAAGTATGCTTTATGATCAAAGCTGTCATAATCAATTTGCATATTTGTCCACAGATTTGTTTTGATTGTTGCTGTTCTATTGATGGCAGGAGTGTGAACCGGTCCTTCATCCCTTTATGGTCGTCATATTTTCATCCAGCTTCTCTGTGGATGACCTCGGAGCGCTATTGCTATGGATCGATTGATGCTTTCTGCTCTGAGATCTCCCATGAGTTCAGTACAGCACCAGAGCAGGTCTTGATCCCATTTTCCTCAAGTCTTTCCATCGGGGAATTATTGGGTAAAGCTGTATGGGGGGAAAAATATAAGATACATTCTCAAGGCAAGTCTGCATCCTACAGTTCAACTGTGTGAAAGTGGTTCGGTAAACTAAACAGCAGTTAGTTTAATTGCAATGATTATTAATTTAGTTAGTAAATATTAAGTTTTATTAAGTTATTAGTTTAATAATTTGTTTTGGCCTAATTAGGTGTTAGTTTAATGAATGAATCCTTAAGTAGGTCAATATACTTTGTAAAGAATGATGTGGTGCATTGTGGGTAGGCACACACAGATTCTCCACACCTTTTTGCTTGTGGGGAACATTTGCAGAATGGATTCAAATATGTGACCCTGGATCACAAAACCAGTCTAAAGAAGCACAAGAACATTTGTAGTAATAGCCAAAAATACATTGTATGGGTCCAAATGATACATTTTTCTTTTATGCCAAAAATCATTAGGATATTAAGTAAAGATCTTGTTACTTGAAGATATTTTGTAAATTTCCTACTGTAAATAAATCAAAACTTTATTTTTGTGAGTGGATGCAGCAAAATGAACAAAAATGCCCAGAAACACATCTACAAACTTCACTCGCTGCTGTCGCTCTTTGGGAATGACCCACTCACATGTTTGGTATCTGTGTAAAGCTTAGAATTTCAGCTTTCAGGTTCATCTATTCTCCACAACATCATTACAGCTGTAAGCCAACAGAGAGCATTAAAACAAACCTGTTTCTTCTTAGCAGCGGCTGCAACTTTTAAGGTGATTTTCTCAATGTTTAGATTTTTGGCACCCTCAGATAACAGAGTTTGAAATAGTTATATCTCTGCCAAATATTGTCCTATCATAACAAAGCTTATGTATTCAGCTTTCAGATGATGTAAAAATGTAAATTTCGAAAAATTGCCCCTTGTTTCATCGTCCTGGGTCACATATAGTGTTTAAGAAGCAGAGCTTGAGGTATTACACCATGTTTGGTTGCAATTCGTTACTTTTTTGATTAAAAACAAAAATTTTTTTAACTGTACCCAGATTCCCAACAAAAGGATTTTAACAATAGTTTATCATTTCAGCTGTCGAGTACAGTTTTGCGCTAAATGTCAATTTGACGTCATTCAACTTCAAGAAAATCACGTTTTAAACACATTCTATTACCTCTCAGCTCTGTTCAACACATTTCAATTCATTCGGCTGAATTTCACACGTCAGAAAGTCAACAGACTCTGTTTTAGCGCTATTACAGGTAATCGTGTGTTTGCGTGGGGTCGACTAACCTTCTGTGAAGCTTTTGTGATTTTGCTGAACGAAGAACAGCAATATGAAGAACGTAAATCCCAAGCAGCTGAAGATCGTTCCGCTCAACAGGAAGCTATAGCTGCCACGGTTGTGCATCACCTGCGGCAGGAAAGAGACGTCATATCAACACGATTATAAAAACGGTACAAATACAGTATGTGGTGCATATGATCATTTAATGTGCTCAGACTTACGGATCCGACAAGAACCTGAAGTAACATCTCTCCCATTCCCGCACTGGTGACCAGAACAGTGGTGGCACAACCTAGAAAATAGCGTTAGCATTAGCACGCAGCGCAAAATTAGTGGGTTTGACTCTCAGAAAACACACATAGTAATCGAATTTGTAACTTGTTATTCGCTACGGGAAAAAGTTTGCCCAAATGCATAAAAGTAAATGTTACGAGTAGCGCGACCTGGTGACACAAAACAGGAGATTGAACACTACGATTTTTGTTAGTTTAGCTTTTTAAAATACAATTGTAAATATTTTTAATTGTTTGACGAATAGAAGCTCCGATATATGCGCAATTTTAATATAGTTTTATGCATAATTGTTTACGAACACAGAGCATGAACAGGCCACTCACTTAATATTATCTTATCAAAACATCAGTAAAAAGTAGTAGATTAAGAAAACAATAGCTATAAGTTAAATACTAAAAATAGATTAATCACGATTAATTGATTCCAAAATAAAAGTTTGTGTTTATATAATACGTGTGTGCTGTGTATAGTTATATGTATATAAATGCACACACACACACACACGTGTATACATAACAATAATGTTAGTTAATGTAAACAATAATGTATAAATATATTCTATAATGTATTAAACATGCATGTTTGTGTATAAATATTCAAGGCACACACATATTATATAAACACAAATATTTATTTTAGAATTTGAGAGCCCAAAATAATACACATTGAATGTATGCATGTGATCTATAACAGTGAGTGGGTTGTACTTGAAATGTTTTGTATCAAAGGTTGTACATCATCTCAAAAGTTCGAGAACCGCTGGCTTATTCTATTTCCGCATCGCATGATTTAAACATCTGCTACACCTGCAACCGGCGGCTAATTTACAGCCCAAACCTGCAGGCCCTGGTGGGGCGGCTGACATACATTCATTACTAATATTTTTATCGCTCTGCCCTCACCGTCCCCTACAGCTACGATATGCAGAGGGCGCTTAGTAATTAGCCATTTATTTCCCAATACTTCATCCCCCCGCGGCGCCTATCGCAGCGTACAAAAGGAATGTCTCCGCGGTCCTGTCAAGCCGAGCCTCGGTGTTACGTCAATGGAAAGGATTAAGGGCGTGAATGAAAACGTAGGTGGCTTTAAATCTTGTGTAAATACAGAATCATCATACCGAAAGACAGTTAAACAATGCCAGAAACAGTAGCTGTCTACGTGTCACAGTACCCTTGTATTCCAGGACGTCTTCGGTAAAGGCGAGCATGCAGGGGTAAATGCTGCTGATGAAAAGGCCCAGACAGCAGGTGCCAATGAAGAGGAACACGACGCTGTTTGAAAACACCAGCAGCAGGAAAAGCGTGACTATCACACCCACCTGAACAAAAGAAGAAAGGTTTACATTTGGACCATAGAAAGAGATAAACACCCTTCACTGTCATGTAAGAAAGAAGTGACGTGGTGTTCCTTTTGGCGTGAGTTTAGTCACGCCAGACAACAAATCTCCAACTGGCATATGGACAGGAGAGAGCAGGATGCAGAACAAGGATGTTTGTTTCTGTCCACAGTTTCCTGTGGTATGGGTGGCACACCTTTGAGTTTGCGGATTTTGAAAGCTTTATGGGTTTAAGTCGACATAAATCTGTCGAGAGTTTGAGGAGGGGAACTGTCAATCAAATAGAGACAGTAAAACCTGCTCATATAAAAACAATGCTTAACATTTGATAACAATAACATTTGAAGTAAACAAATGGTGACGTTTTTTGTTTTGCAATTATCTAAACGTCCTTGCGAGATATGTTCCCTTGAGTCACAAAATGACACATGCAATTATATCTGAATTTCAGACACAATCTAACAGAATTTTCCGATGTTTTTGCTTAAAGCAAGATAAAGCTGCTTGCCAATGGGGTAAAAAATAATCTTCTTTTCCTTTGAATTAGATTATTTCTTATCCCTCATTGGCAAACATTTTTAGACTTCTCTGAACGCAAAACAAAATCATCATCATTTATTCACCCTAATGGCATTCAAAACCTGTATGTGACTCTTTCTTGTGTGAAACACAAAAGAACATATTTTAAGAAATGTCTTGTCTTTGTGTTCATACAATGAAAGTCATCTGCTTGTGTAAATGTATTAAGGATGGACGATCGTACCTGACTGATGGTTAGGAGTCGGACGGGCTTACAGCGATAAGACAGCGGTATAGCAGACAGGCGGCCCACGGTAATGGCCGCCCAGAAGACGCACGTCAAGTAGCCGGCCGTCTTGTGAGGTAGATTCATAGGGGGCGCCACCGCGTAGGTGTACACAAACCCCGTGTATGAGCCCTGAGGTACGTGAGATTAAATAAAACATGATTTCAAGTAATTAACCCAATGTTCTTAAATTACGGAAGCGCTAATCCTGCTTACCACGATACCGTCAGAGAAGAAGAGCACCAGACCCCCGAGGATATGAATCCCAAAGAAAGAAAGAGGAAGCTCGTGCTTGTTGCCAAGGAGACAGCAGTTGAACACGTCTATATGGCCTGTGGAGAGGGTTTGGATATACAGGAGATTACAAACATTTCTTGTTTTTATGAGCGGCTTATATGTTTGGCTGCTGCTCTCGTCAAATACAAAGACATACAAGTACATGTTCACAGCATCAACAGTGACTGTATCCCATAATGCAAAGGGTTTGTGCTTATATTCCATGTGACAAATGAACTAAAAGTAAGGAGTCCCGTTACTTATGTTAAGACCTACAATGATAAAATAAACATTTTATTTCTATTATAATTGGACAACACTGATGATGTAAAAATGATGTAGTTTTTGTAAAAACAGTAAGCAATACAGACGGTTTTATCAGACGCACATGCTTGGCCCGAAGTTAACTTAACATCCAGCAACCACACATTTGATTTTAAACAAAACTTCATGTCTTACTTTTAGGTTTTTCGTTCTGATTACCGCTGTCATCTAAATGTCCTGTGGTCCCCCAGGTTTTCATGGCCAGTACGTCTCCATCTAGCAGGCGACGGCTGGGGTCTGAACTGCATGAGAACATCCGCTCGCGGTACATGAGGATTATTATCGTGATGGGTACAGGCAGCTAAACACAGAGATAAGAGCAAGTCATATATCACATCTATCTATCTATCTATCTATCTATCTATCTATCTATCTATCTATCTCTTGATATATTTCTATCACCTCTGTTTCTCATAATATTAAGCACAATATTTTTTCGCTGCATCAGCCCTAGTTGTTAGCTTTGACATTTATGTTGTTAATACGCTGCACCACCACTATTTATATACTATCAATATCCAATTCAGGCGAAGCAGATACAGCCGAGACAACATTATACCCGATGGATATGCAAAATTGGTGGATGGAAGACAGTTGCCAAGGAGACGATCTTGATTAGTTTCTTGTATTCAAATTCAACTCTCTTTGCTGGCCCTTCATCTGACAGAACATTTAGTATGCACACTACTCTCATATGTCCGGATACCCTCAATATAACTCAAATCATAGCTCAATAGTTCATGCAAGAATGAAAATTCTGTCATGAATTCACCCTTGTTTTGTTCTGCAGAACACAAAAAAAGATATTTTGAGAAATGTCTCAGTGGTTGTGTTCATACAGTAGAAGTTTCTTTGGTTGACAACATTTTTCAAAATATCTTTTGTGTTCTGCAGAAGAAAGAAAATCAAACAGGTTTTGAATGACACGAGGATGAGTAAATGATGAAAGAATCTGCATTTTTGGGTGAACTATCCCTTTAAAGACCCTTTAAGCCGATCTCTCTTACGTTGGTCAGAGCCATGATCCAGAACGCATAGGAAACATTGGTGACGACTTCGCCGTCGGTGTGCAGGTGCACGTTGGACATGTTGTGAACGTGTCTGCCCACCAGCTTGTTCCTCAGATGTCTTAGTGATGTTGCATTGACGCTGTTGTTTCCGATCACACAGTTGGTCTCAGAGAGGAATGGGTCGGCGATCAGAGGACTCACTAACGCCCCGAGACCGACAAAGAAGTGAAGAGCCTGGACATAAAATCAACAGATTTACATTTATGCATTTGGCAGACGCTTTTATCCAAAGCGACTCACATTGCATTACACATTATACATTTGTTTCCGAGTATGTGCAAGGATCGAACCCATGACCCTGGCGTTGCTAGCAACCACTAAGCTACACGATTTATTCTCGATTTATTCTCAATATAATATTTTATTGAATATCAGCATGAAGTCACTTCTGCTTGCGTGGCATTCCTGCTGTAAATGCTTAAGATGTCTATCAGACTCTCTTTGGTATAGTGTACGTGTTTTGTCTTCTGCCATAATACAAAATGTGCTTTGCATTTACTGCATTTTTTAGAAATTACACATTAGAATTGGTTTTGTGCACACCCAACACTTCTAAGCACATCCTGTATGAATCTCAGAGGAATTACAAATCTCTTATTTTCAAGAAAGTGCAGCTCAGGCTTTAAAGTTCAGCAAAAAATTCACCCTCATGCCGTTCAAAACTTGTATGCGACTCTTTCTCCTGTGGAACACAAAGAGGATATTTTGATGTCTCTGTGCTTTTGTGTTCATAGTACAAAGGAAGTCAATGGGGTCCAATGTTGTCAACATTATTCAAAATGTCGTCTTCTGTGCCAATAGATCGAAACATGTATTTAGAAACTAAATAAAGACTTCAATGCCCACCTGCAGGAATACAGTTGAGTCTTTCTGGTAGATCTTGACCAGCTGTAGGTTAGATATGGTGTCAATGATGCCCATGGCAAGACCAGACACTGCCAGGGCAAATGCCAACATGAATAACTGATGGCATAGTGGGATGATGGCAAACACCACAGAGATGATGAGAGTGGACGCTGCCAATGCCGATAGAGAACATGAAAGCCTGAAAACAGGGAAACACAATGTGCTTTAAACTTCTGCAGGTTACATATTTGGTACGATCAAGATTAAAAGTCATGTGACCTGTGAGGGCCAACCACACCCATGTTTCTACTTTTAATGCAAATGCTTACTTAAAGTACTCTTCGTTTCTTCAGGGATAACATTTTCCATGCTGTTGCATACCCAACATGAAATATCCTCTGGTGGTGATCATACATTTGTGAATAATCGCTGACTTTATTTTCACCTTGGTCTAGTAAAATTCTGTTTACACGACTTATCAAGTGTTGGTACTACAGCTACATGATAGTAGATATCTAACACTCTTTAACATTCATGTTTTAAGCAACATACTCAATGACCAAATAAAACAAAACATGTTATCTTATCTTGTTTAAATATATTCAGGGCTGTAGGTAATAAAGAATTATCAAGTTAATATACAGGACAACCGGACCCAAAGGTATGCTGATTTTCAAAATGAATTGTTGGAAATGGCAGAAACTCTATGCTGGAGGAAACCTTTAGCAATAAATTTGTCCTCAGGTTACAAATTATTAATAGTATTACAGTTTTAATGATGATTCCTTTTCATTTCCACCCAAAAATATCTCACTATGCAGTTTAAAGTGTAACGCTGTTCACCTATTGAAATCCCCCCAATGTAAATATAAAGTGAGGTATTGACATTGAATGTTTTCCAAATTAAAGCACTTAGAGGCGACTCCAAAAATAACTAAAACAAAAAACAATAGCAAAACACAGCAAAAGCACGCACATCAACTTGAATCAGGTGCTCAACCAAAAATATCGAAAGTTTTAACCGACTTTTACAAAACTTGTGACATTTCAAGCACACATGCTTCTGAAGAGGTTAAGCAAACAAACAAGACTACACGTGCAACCCTTCCCTGGTGTAAACTGTGTAAACAAACTATAACCTGACAATGTTAGATTCTGATATTATCAGCAGAGATAACCATGTCAAGGACATATTAGCCTCCAAACAAACAACGTATAACTTACTTTATGATTTATAACTGTATGACACGTGTTCGACCAGATCTTATGCTTTCATATTGACTCAAATAATTGTATGGCCAACCAAGGATTCAGAATATACCTATAGGCAAATCTAATAAATAAAGAAACCCAAGTAAGTTGTAAGTAATGTGATGTGTCTTTAGATAAGGTCACCAATAATTCACAAACACTTGAGGACATGAAGAAGTCATGACAGTATCCCTCTAGTAAGAGAACATGCTTGTGGTTTACACAGTGAAACTAAATATGACTTTCACATGCAGTTTATAGAAAGCATGACATTTAGCTCGCATGTGAAAAGAAAAAAGACGGAAGAATACGTTGGAGATGTTTGTCATATCTTTTTGTCTGCCATGCAAAAACAGCCTGCATGTGTTTTCATGACTCGAGTCCAACAAATTACTAAAACAGTACGACTTTAATAAGCACATGACCACAACACAGACCATGAATGGGTTCTTTGGTTACAAACTCTCCAGACTGATCAGTCAATGTTCTTAGAAAAAATCAAATAATGATCTGTTATGATGACAAAAACACAATTTGTAATTATATTCACATCTGTAAAGGAAGTCGTAGATGCCTTAGCAATATATTTTATTAAATGTACAAGATACATGAAAACAAATGATCCCATGAGGCAAACATGTATACTTTTTTTTTTACATTGAGATGAGTCAAAAAGTCTGACCTTATCTTATATAATTTATATATCTATGTATAATCTATAATGTATAAAAGCAGTTAGTGTCATATACCGTTTACTCGTTTTATTTAAGTTTTTGGAAAAAAATATTAAACATTTTACTAATTGAATAAAGTAGATATAAATATGCAATCTGAAATATCAGAAATACATAACATATATTTAAAATATAGCCTAACAGTAAAAAAATAATGTTTTGTGTTCACAACTTTTGAGGAAGTAACTTAAATAGTTCATACCCAAATGTAAAACATCACGCTGAGTTATATTTACAATAGTGAAGTTCGTCCCTTTATAATACTCACGTTTTACTGAACAATCCTCCAATGGTGCTTCCAATAAAGAGGAAAAACTGTTGAGAAAAGAAGACTAGCGTGATCTGCTGTAACGTGGACTGGGTCTGACATCTAAGGTCCAGTATGGTTGGACCCAGAAAAGCGACACAGAGTCCAAAACTGAAGAACACACTCCAATATGTTAAAGTATGCTGCCAGTTATCGCGGAATAAAGCGTAGATCCGTTCATTGATCAAATACTTCATACTGGATAAACTTCGTTCAGGAGTTGTCGAAGTGTTTCTTTAACATTACACAGTGACTTTCATCCTAGGCGTAAGAAGAAGAGAAAAAAAACTTCGAAAGAAAGAAACGCGTGTTTGTGTGTTGAGTTTTGAGAGTCAAGATCGATCAGTGAATCATTCGTGCGAGTCGGTTCTATTTAATGATTCAATCGAACCGATTTGCGAGGCGCTTGTGAATCATTTGGCTGGACAGCAAGCTTTTAGGGGCGGTTTCCCGGACAGGGAATTTATCTTAAATCAGGACTAGGCCTTAGAAAATTAGGATATTTAGGTAGTTTTTACAAACTTAAAAACAAACATTATTAAGTGTACATCTTGAGACAAAACATGGCACTGATATATTTTAGGATATCTCAAGCAGTTTTCAGTTAAGATTTATTTTTTTATTTATTTTTGTCTGGGAGCTAGTATAAACCCTGTCTGTGACACCACCGTAAATCGTCAACGTGTTAATACTATTTACAAACAAACTAAAAGGTATTCTAAGCCAATATAATGCTGATTATAATAATTAATAATAAATATGATATTTATTATGTCCAGAGTGTTTTCAACATGACAAGAGATTTTGGGATAAGCATTAAATATAATATAATATAATAGTTCAACATGTTTGACTGGTAAAAGTTGGACGAAAACGTTCATTAAAAAGCCATTACGTGCTGTGACGTATGGGTCTTCGGCTCCGCCCCTTTGATCATGGCTTGTTTCATAGCGTCTAACTTCGATTCTCTGCTGATGGACATTTTACAAATCCGTCTCTTTTGTAGCGAGGTAATTGCTGTTTTATCTGTATAATTTGATTAAAATAATAGCAAGACGAATATCCGACTTTCTTACTCGAAATAACGACATTGTGGTGGGTTTATAATGCGCTAACGTTAGTGACCAAAACATAATTATTCCTACGTTAACTGAAGGCATTATAAAAACAAAATAATGTACGTTAGAAATCATTAACAATGTGCCATTTGACAAAATATATTCATTTGGCCGATAATGTTGCCAAACTATTTAACAAAATATTATAGTAAAAAGACAACGTTAAACGCCGCGCGGGGAATGACGGGAACGCTTTTAGTTGTTGCTCAAACGAACCGATTCGCTTAAATGATTCGAACTTTCAAGCGCCGTGAAGGAAGAGACAGGTGCACAGGTGTGTTCCCACAGCTCCTACTTAATACATTATAACGAAAGTACTAGTAGCCTATAGGCTATAGGGTGAAAAACAAGAACATGTACATTTATACTTTTTATTTGTATTTTGCCATTTACATCTGAAAGGTCGGATTATTTCTAGCAGATCATTTGCTCTAGGCATGTCAGCGATGCTTACATTTACACACACGTTTATTTAGCAGTGAAATCTGATGAACAAGACAAGGTTTTATCACTATTAAGCCAAGTTTACTTTGAGAAATGTAATTAACAGCCTTGTTAAAATATAAAGAACATTTTGTGTAATTTCATAATTTATTTAGTTTATTATTTAATTACTTTTGGCATTTTCGCAGTCACAATACATTCAGCATCAGAATATCATAATAGAATAGACAAATCACACAAAATATTGAATATCACATTTCATACAAAAATCTAAATCTTTTATAAAACATTTAGATATCATCTAAGATCACCAAGATCTCTTTTATGGCAAAATAAATCACAGAGAATAAAGAAAACACTTGTCAAAATACATATATTTATATATTAATTCTTTTCAATAGAGTATTTAAAATATTTGTATTTACCACAAAACACATAAATTAGTGCCACCGTTGCAGTGATGTTAAACTAAATCTCTGTAGGTCATAATATATTATAGAATTGACTCTATACTGTATTTCAGTGCCTTTGTGGCCTTCTAGCTTTTCTTTCTGCAAAAGTAGCATGTGCTCAGTGACGTTCACAATAAGAGTCATTGTGCTTTCATATTCATCTACAGGATACAGTAGGAGAAGGTGAACAACATTAGGACTAAATTCAAGAGGACACTTGCATGCCATGTGCAAATATAAAGTAGCGATTGGCTTAAACTGCGAATAACAACAGATTTTGTGCAATTACTTGGAAGGAATGAGATCCTTCGTAAAATTGAAGTAGATGGTTTTCTAAAGGCGTAATATCGGACCCATCGTCTTTTATAGTCTTCACAAGGCACCTTTTAATGATTTCATACAATAGCAACTATATTATAAAAGGTGATGTAAATGATTCCTTTTTTAAGAACCATGTCCTTTATAGCCAATTGGAGATCTTTGTCAAATTGTAGTTTAAGTTTGCAAATGTGGTTTTGGGAGGTTTGGAGAAAGGACATTATGATGGTGAATAAGACACCCAGTTTTGTGGAGATAAAAATTTTTTTGAATCACTTACAACATCTTTAATAATCAAATTAATGTTAATATGAATTCAAGTACTTCTCAAGAGGATTTTCTAGTCAATGGTTGAAATATTTTTGATGGATTTTACATTTTTATCAAATATTTTAATATTCAATAAATAAACTTTAATATGACCTTGTGCAATGATTTAAACACAAATGGCAAAGCAAGTCAAAACTCAAAAAGAAAAGGTTTCACTCAAGTAATGGGAAAAGTAGGACTCAAAGCAACTGCGTTTCTAGCGCGCACGCACGCACGCACGCACACACACACACACGCACGCACACACACACACACACACTTAATACTAATTCTATAAATCTGAACACCTGAAAATATTAAGTTAGATCCTAGAGATTGAGATCAGCTGAGGTCTCCTTGATGGAATCGCAGTCACTATCTGCCTAACATTGGGAATTACCAGTGTTTAGAGAAACTTGGATGAGATGTTTTCCGGTTCAAATCGAAATGTGAGACTGATTCACTTCTATTAAGTCACAGACTGTTTGAAAGTTTTTGAGATCTGTATAAATACATGCATGTGTATTTTGGAGGCGAAATAAATAGTTCTGTAGCATCTGGTGTGCAACTTTTTTTTGTTCTGGTAGTTTCTTGACGCTTTGATTCTTTCCTCAGAATATGCTTTGTCTGCGGTTCTTGCCTCGACCTGAAGAATTGAGAAAATGGCAGATGGTTAGACACATCTACAGGTGGGTATGTCACATATGAACATGTAGCTAAATAAAAAGTAACAGAGCTTTAACAAGAACGCTCCTCTTTAAGCAATGATGTGTAGTTTACAACATTTTCATAGATCGTTATCAGAAGTGGGCAGAAATATTATGAACATTTTAATTTTATTATTTTACAGGAACCGAAACCACATAAACTGCTTCAATTGTCTGGATTAAAGTGCTGTTTGTGTGCCACCTTGTGTATGGATCTACCATCAAGCCCATCCCAGATGTCTGTTTGCAAACAATGGGTAAGTCGTCTTTTGTACTTTGTTTTGTTTTATGTCCATAAACGTATTGCAACAGTTAGAATGAAAGCGTTTATGCAGGATTAAATTGAGACAGGACTGAATACCTGGAGGCTGGAATACTGAGCTCCTGTGTCCTGGATCCTTCTGTAACTGGATCTCTCTGAGGGAAAACACTGATGACGCTGGAGAGTTAAACACAGGACAGTGAGGTTTACAATGACTTGGTTACTGTCTAAGGTAGAAGACAGACTCATGCAGAGCTGATGTTATAAGCAAGCAGCTTCTTTGTAAATGTAAACAGAAATGAACTTACTGTCTGCAATGGTGTGGATGTTCTCACCCAGACTCAAAAAGTAAGAATGTGTCAAAGATGACTCGGCAGAAATCCTGCATTTTGTGTCATACTGCACAGAATCAAAGGAAAAGAGGGAGAAAATGTTACAAATTAAATGGAGTGTAATATATTTTTGATGCACTATGTGTGCTACTTCCTGGCAATACAGGATAGTATAAAATGTCACTGGAAGTAAACTAAAATCTTTTAAAAAGACAAATGGTTAGACTAAATATTATAAGTTTATCTCTAAGTTTATTTGAAACTTTTCACTTTAGAGACTATTAGTCATGTTATGATGTATTTTTTTCAAACTATTAGACATCGTCGCTGTCCATCTAAAACCTTGTTTGTCCAAATCCGCTGTTTTTTAGAGAATGGAAAAAACACTGCATTTTATTATTAATTAGGCTAAATAATTTTTTAATAGCGAATCTAGATATTTGCAAAGCTCAGTTTAAAACATAAAGGGCAACTAAAATTAATAATTTATGAAATAAAATATGGAGATACTAGGATTCAGAAGGACAGCAGCGATATTAAGTTTGAATGGATACCTAGTGAGCATGCGTAAAGCATCCCCATGGTTTGCGTACTGAAGATTTCCCGCTGTGCGCGCGCTTTACTAATGACTTGTTTTGCGCGTAACTCTTTCGACTTGTTGATCCCTGAACTATGAAATGGTTTTAAATAATGAAGCAGCCATCACTGCTGTCTTCTCCAAAGTTATAAAATCGTCTCCAGTGAAGTTTGGCGGCGGTTCAAGCAAGCGGGGCGAATTGCGAGAGTGTGACAGCGCGATCAGTCAGCGGGGTTTGATGAGAAACAGGTGCGCGCTTCGGACTCATTAAGGACGCTGTCACGATTAACGAATCGCGTGCTCCGCAGCGCGCCGCGGTCTTTTATCATACTGACAGGTCAGCGCGCACTCACGCTGCGTGCGCGCCATCAGAACGCGCAGAGAGAGGGAGAGAAGCGCTTTTCTCTCCGCATACAGACTCTTTTGCACTCCAAAACCTTTTCCATTTGAATTTAGTGATGTTATCTAAAAGATATTTATATCCCATGATTATATTTTTGCATTTTACATTTGCTACAAATTTATTTTCTTTAAATGATGTATTAATAAAGTGACAAGTCAAGAATTGTAGCATGTGACAGATTAAATTAGCATTTTGTGTAATTTTTTTATTTGTACAGTTTTTGTGTTATTCTCGCTTTTAACAAACCATTAGCTACGACTTTTCCCCCTATAAACTCTTAATTTGTTACTTAATAATAGTAAGTAAGGTAGCTGTTAGGTTTAGGTATTGGGTAGGATTAGAGATGTAGAGTATGGTCATGCAGAATATGTGCTTTATGAGTAGGCTACCAATAAACAGCCAATATGCCAATATGTGGTGTGGATACTGCTATTCTTCTAAATGTATTTAAATACTTTATATGAATTGTTCTTGGTGTGTACAGGTCTTAACAGTCACACCGCAGTGATCAAAAAATCTTTATCTCGAGGTGCCTCTATTAGTCCAGTCATTGGCCCAGCATGATCTAAACAATATTTCTGTGAAAGGTCCTTATTCGCCTCTCGAGCTGAGTGAGGTGTCGAGGTGTCAGCCCACGTTTGTTTACCTGTGTTGTGATAACGCTATAATGCTCTGCTCCTGACACCACTGCCTGTATCAAACTAATTGGACCTGGAGGAGAGCAGGCAGAGAGGGAAGTCGACACTATAATTAGCTTCTGAGCTCACTCCGGCTCGCCAGCAAAACTCCTAACAAGAGCTTTTCTCCCGCTGGGGATTTCTGGGAGCCAAGACAGAGTCTGTTCCATAGTATTAAACTGCACCACACAAGCCTCCGGTCAATGTGTGTGTGTGTGTGTGTGTGTGCTTATTAGATCTCTGACAGATGAAAGTGTGCCTTTATCCTAGAGATGACCAACATTGTTTTTTTAAACGGATACAGATTTATTGGCAACACTTTGCAATATGGTCTCATTTATTAACATTGGTTAATGTATTTGCTGACATGAACTAACAATGAGCAATTGTTCATTGTTTGTTCAGTGTGCATTAAATAATGTTGATTTATTGATTCATTGTAAAGTCTTACCAATGTTTGGTTTATTTATAGTTGCATTTACTAGTTTTTATACAGCTATTTTAAGTATACAATAACCATTGCAATTTGCTTTATTTTTAGAAATTGGAATAGCGTTCCTGTTTCCTGTTGAACGTATTGTGTTATAGGGCTTTGTTTATCGGCAGAAACGATATTATAGAAATATTAAGTAGAAAGTTATTGTCCAGTTATTGGTTAATATGATTTATTGTATGTGTAAATAGTTGTAACACTTTACAATAAGGTTGTATTTGTTTACATTAGAAACTGAATTAGCTATCATGAGCTAACAATGACAATGAGCGATATAGTTTTTCAGCACTTAATCAATGCCACATTGCCAATACAATTGTTTATGTTAGTTCATGCGTTAACTAATGTACATTTTTTAATGTATAGTATTAGTAAATGTTGAAGTTAACATGAACTAAGATAAATGAATGTTGTATTGGTTTTGCTTCTTGTTTGTTCATGTAAGCTAATGCGTTAACTAACGTTACCAATACAACCACATTATAAAGTGTTACTACAATATTTTTTATACAGTATTTTGAGTTAGATAGACTTTGCTGTTATAACACTTAATAATATTTTTGTTTGAACTGTGACGGGGATGATTTTTTTGCTTATGCAGAGCTGGAAATGGCAGAAATTCACATTAAAATTATTCTGTTTTATTCTGTTGGAGAAAACCTTTAACAAAAAAATTGTCCTCAGGTTAAAGGGTGCAGAATATTCTGGTTGACTACAAAAGTGTAACACATGTTAAGGTGAATGCAGGATTAGTGATAATAAGTTCTTCTCAGGTATTGAAACTAAATAGTAACATTAATACACTGCAAGCAACACGAGACATTAAAAACTACAGAAAATGTGCACACTTTGGGGTGGTTTCTCAGACAGGGATTAGTTTAAACCTGGACTAGGCCTTAGTTTAATTGGGAAATTTAAGTCGTTTTAACAAACATACCTTACTAAAAAAAACATTACTTGTGTGCATTTTGAAACAACACAAAGGCACTAATGTATTTTGAGATATGTCAGTGCAAGCTGTTTTCAGTTTGGACAGCTCTTACATTTCTTTTAGGACTAGTCTAATCCCTGTCCTGGAAACCGCCCCTTTGTGTTTAGTTAGTAAAAGGTTTTATTACGTGTTTGGCTTGTGTTTGTATTGTAGTTTTACCAGCATGTGTCGCTGTATGTGTTTTGTTCTTGTGCATCTGTTGAGAAGCATTGCGGTGTGTTTCAGGATCTGTTGAGTGCTTGTGTGATAGTAGGTTATAATATTGTTTGGGTTAATATCCGTTCCACTGACAGAAATGTTGAATTTTTTGCCAGTTAATTTAGTTGAAGTGCTCTTCCCTCTCAATAGCTTTTATTTGTGTGGAGCATACACTGATAGAGACGCAATTTCATTGGCTACAGCTTGTAGGTATTATGACCAGTCAGAAAGTCGTCATGTTTTTCAAAATCGAATCGCTTCTGTATGCTATTAAGTGAATAAAATAAGGTAAATTCCTTTTCATGTCCACCACTTTGAAGTGTAAAGCCGTTCCTCCTTGAAATCACTCCCTGGGCTCCGTCCCCCCGTTCCCCCCATTTCCAGCCCTGGCCGTATGTCATTCTCCGATGACCTCTTTCAGCAGGAGGACGTTTTCAAGTTAATTGCTGGTTTGGTATTACTGGGGTTTTGGATGATTCTCAGACTGCAGAGGTTTTGTTACTGACCTCTCTGACACAGACCCTCAGATTGTGTAACATTTCGTCTTTTGTTATATCGCCTCCACACACAGAACGGCTTTAAATAGAACGACTACACGATGGCTGTGCAAACTTCTCCTGGAAAGTTACAGTGGCTATATGCTGAAGTGGCTGTATTGTAAACTGTGAAGCAACAATTTGAAGAGAATCTGTGAAAGTTTTTCTAGACAGAAGTTAACTTCGGTCTGCCTTTGTTGATCGGTCCGGCTGATCGTGTAACTTCGCATTTAAGCTTAGCCAAGTGATGGTTCTTCTACTGGTAACCCAAAATAATACTGACATACATTACTTGTTATTTGTTTTGCTTGTTATCAGAGATAATCTTTGCGGATGTGTAACGAAAATTAAGTGTGAACCTATAGCTATCTCTCCGTTCCTTCATATTGTCTCAGATTTGTACTCACCAGTAGTAGAGCTGTTAGAAGGTCTATCCCTTCTGTGTCAAGTCTAAAACAAGAAAGTAAAAAATTATATTTCAAAATTGCAATATTCACAATTCATATCATATGAAGTGCGTACAACATATTCTTTAGAGGTGGAGGTGTGTTTTTGTTTGCATGTTGAGCCAAGAGTTTGTTGCATTGTGTGCTGGTCAGTGTTTTGTGTTTCTCAAGTACCTTGGCACATGATTAATGAGCGCTTGTGCTCGATACTGAGGAAACAGGTATGATTTGTATTCCTCATTAGTTGTAATACCGGGCCAGGTCTCATCTGTTGGGGTGCCTGGTTACAAAAATACATGAATTATGTCTATATGACATTTTTGTCAAAATTCTCATTCTGTGACAACTTATTTACATTATGTGATGTTTTTATCTTTACATTGTGTACATTCTGGGGCATTTTTTTGAAATCTATGCAAAGTCAAATGGAATGCAGAACTTTAAAGGTTGTTATCTCAACTCAAAATGCAGATAGGACCTTATAATTCCAAGGTGATGAAATGTCATGATCTATCTTTAACCCAACATTGGGTCAAACCGTTGGGTTGTAAATTAACCTATAGTGGGTTTTTCATCCCCAAATGTTGGGTTGTTTTAACTCATTGTTGGGTCAAATATAAACATTTTCTGGTTTAAATGAACAACAACAACAATTGGGTCGAAAATAACCCAACATTTTTTAGTGTGTACCCACCCACGTGTTGTTTCAAACCTGTATGATCATTTTTCTTTTTATTACTGACCCTTATGTGCTTCCATATATGATTTTCTTTCTTTCATTGAACACAAAAGAACATGCGGGTCAGAATGTCTTTGTTGTTTTTTATACAGTGACAGTACATGGGGACTGAATGGTAAAAGGATGTCTATGATCTAAAATGTCTTGTGGAAATCATGTAATGTTTAAAGTCAGTGATGGCACCAGTTTGAATGTGTAAAATAAGTTCAAATAAGTTTTTCTTGTAGTTTATAGTCTTTTTGTCAGCTTTAGAGTTCAATGGCGTTTATCTCCTTGAACTTTATGAGCACTTGAATGTCGTTTGTCCGCCATGACAGAAAGAAAACCATAGACATGAAGATGAGTAAATTAGGACAGATTTTTGTCAAACTTTACTTTAGCCAATAAATATTAAAAACCAATTTATAAATCATTCAAAAGCACCCATGAGTCGAAATATCAGGTGTAGTTCCTCCTTGACCGTTGATCCGGGAAACATGGGACGTCCTGTCGCCATTTCATACAGGATACACCCCACGCCCCTAATTCATAAAAACACATCCATCATTTCATTACTGCCCCACTGCTGTCTGCATTAGTCATTTTCATTTTAATGCTGTGTCAAATCTCAAAATGAAGGCAACGAAATCATTTGAACATATCAGATCAGGACTGTCATAGATGTTTCGGATAAGACGTGTTCGAGAACATTTTGACGTCTGGAGGGGAATGTGGAGACGTCTGCGAGGTGGAGATATGGAGAGACACATATGGCTGCTGTCACACGCGATTGATTAACTCGCTGGACTAATCCCGAAGATTAAACACAACAGCGTTTTTATTGAACAGGACAGCTTTACTTTAAGAAAGCGTTTATGTGCGAGCTCGTGTCAGCCGTCCAGAGTTGCCCGAGGACCGCGTGGCAGGGCTCGCGTGACGTTAAAAGGTTGTGTCAGGAAAGACAGAATTCAATTTTCAGACCGAACGTTTCTTCCGGAGGACCGGTCGGCAATCGAGAGCCCTTTAAAATGATCAAAAGCCAGTTTGATGTATTATTTCATAAAGTTTATAAATGGGCCTTTTTGCAGAAATGAAAGGTTAGATCAAGCCATTCATTTTGTGCTTTGGACTTGAGACAATGAAAAAATAGAATTTGATTGATATTGAATGTATTTGGGTGCCGTGAAAGCCAAAAGCGACTGAATAAATCAAATAAACATCAAGTTACATAACTGCAGAATTGCTATGGATGATGTATAGCCTACAGATAAACTCAAACTATCATAGTGAATCTGAGACTTTATTATAGAAATATCTGATGTTGAGAAATATTACGCTGCTTATCTAAGATAAATTGAGTTTTGATTTGCCAGTTTTACATTGTTGTGGTTGGCAAGGTTTTCTAAATGTTGTTAGATGGTTAGTTATGGTTTTGCTCACGTCTTCATTGTACTCTGTGGGTTTTTTGTTAAATTGTCAAAAGTGAGTACAAGTTACACGATTTGAGGTATTAATCCGTGTGGATATTTAATATTTAGGATTAAGGCTCTTCTTAAATCCATAATATGAACAATTAAAAGCTTTCATCATTTTTCAAAGCTTGTACTCAAACCCACAGCATTCGTATTGTGTTCAGTATTTTTACCAGTGATAGCATCTTACCACATGTCTATTGGTGTGGAGTATTCTGTCGAACCCAGCAGAACATCAGGGGGTCGATACCACAAGGTCACAACCTCGTTCGAATAGGTTTTTGTCGGGACCGATTTCGCTCTGGCCAAACCTTAACAAGTAAGATAAGATGCATGGTTAAGTCGATGAACAAACCCAGAATCTGAAATGGTGTCGCATGGGAGGTCGCTGCTGGGTAATATAATAAACGCAAGCTAGATATTCTTTGTAGAAAACAGTGATTTAAACAGTTTAGATCGCTCGGGACTCACCAAAGTCTGCCAGTTTTAGCTCTCCCTTGTCATTAATAAGCAAATTCTGAGGCTTCAGGTCCCGATGGAGAATCTTCCTCATATGACAATACGATAAGCCACGAAGAAGCTGGAACATAAATATCTAAAAGGAAAAAGTTCATTTATGAGATTAGTGAGCTTCATACCTAGATAGCATTGTTTCATTGAAATCGTCTATACTGACAAATAAAATTTCTAAATATGTCCAAACATGCATTTTGAGTTTGTAAATCAATCCCTGAGGTTCAATCTGAGTTGCTTAAGTAGTTTTCTATATAGGTGGCATCTTAAGGTTTAGACTAAAGCTCTTCAGTGTTTCATTTATAAAGCTGCAATCTGTAACTGTTTGTTCTCTTGCCATCTGTTTAAAACATAAATCTGTAGGTTACTTTACATACATTATGTGGATTGACATCAAGCAGACATTTCCAGCGCAGTCATTACTGACAGCTCAGATTATAAATCATTATTATAAGATCGCTATTGTAAATGGGGTAAGTCAGGTCAATAACTATTCGCTCCGTTTTTGTTTATTTTTCTCCCGGACAGTTCTTTATTGCAGCTTTAAATCAGTGATGTTTTAGGCAAGGTCAGGGTGTCAGGGCTGTTACCTTCACATTGTGCATGCTCATTAGATTTCCACAGTTGTCGAGGTACTGTTTCAAGTCACTGTCCTACAAAGACAGGAAGTTACAATGACATCATGTCTTGTCACTTACATAATTAAAATGTTTGGCTGTTTTACCCATTACAATGCAGATAACATACTGTGTTAAGAGTTTACATGTTTGTGTTTTCATAGAATGTAAAGAAGATCTTTGGCTTACCAAATACTCAAAGACCAGAGTGAGGCATCGGTTTGTATGGATGATGTCATGCAGCGTTACGATGTTGGCGTGTTTCAAGTTCTTCAGGAGTGACACTGTGGAACACAAGAAGCCCGACAGTAAATCTTTCCTCCGGCTTTACAATGGTGAATCACAACATTTACTTCCAGCCGACTTGTGCGGTATTCAGAATTAAATTGGTGATGGATTAAGGTGCATTATCAGTCAAATGTGTGGACACGCTTTCAATTCTTTATTATTACAGTTTCCCATATTCTAGAAGAGTTGCAAAGTCATTAAAACATCGACGAAAATATGAGAATTATGTAGTCACAAAAGTCATGAGGGACATTCTGGGATACTATTGACATCTGTATGCTGGACGTTTCTTTTACTTTAATTTGTTCTGAAAAGATCTTCATATGCAAACACAGTTTGTATATTTATACACACATTTAAGAACAAGTCTTGTGTGAAAAACATAATTCAGTGATTTTATTTTTGCAAAATAAATAATACCAAATATTTCTTGTGCATGCTTCATATTATCAACATAATTTTTATTTCATTATTTATTTCTATTTTTTAGCATTTTAATTAACATTCACTTGTATAGCACTTCTAAAAAAAAACAGAATAATAGCAACAGCAATGGTTGTGACCATTGTCAAATTTGGCAGTTTTGTTATTTAAAGGTCATTTCATGAATTTCCAAAACTGCTGTTGTTTGCCTAAATCCTTTGACCTCCAGTGACATGTTCTGGAATGCAGTGCATCATCTGCCTTGAAATTCATTCAACAGCCACCGGGTGGCAGCATTGCTTCACGCCGGCATCTTTCATTATCAACCCCGCTCACGTATCTCATCTCATTTAGATGGAGTGATTCAGGCTTGTTGAAGAAGAAGAAGATGCCTGTGGCTCGCTAGTTTAGAATGTGTACTCTTCGTGACAATCTGGCTTTTGAACAACTGGGGAGCTCAGAATCATAAGTAATTCAAGCGCTAGGTTTCTGTGAGAAACGTTACCTTCCCGTATGGCCGTGCACGGGGCTCCCTCCTCGTGCTCCAGACGAATTTCTTTCAGGGCCACCAGATTTTCCGTGAGCTTGCTGCGACCTTTGAATACCGTCGCGTATGTGCCCTGAATGATGGAGAGAAAGCGAATGTCAGTATTTTGGAAAACAGACGTGGTGTGGAACAGACAATAACTTTAAAATCGGTTTCTGGCTTTGGGAAAGATTTGGAAGTGTTGATCTTGGAAGTGTTGTATCACAATTAGATTGTCGAGATTACTGTAAATATTTAATCTCTTCTGTTATTGTGACACGTTCATTGGATCTTAGCCAGGCCTGTGTTTGCTGAAAACAAACACCTGTATTCATTTATGTAAATGTTCATAACTGCTGATACAAAGATATGAAATCCACTCGACACTTGTTATTTTTCTGAGAGCTTTTTCACTATTTTTCCAATACCAGGTTTGGCTCGCACAGTCATTACATGCGGTATTCCTCAGGGTTGCGTGTAGTACATTATTTCTCACGATTTGCAATGTGTATGCTTTGTTGCACTTAATGGAAAATTGACGGGCTTGCCGTCGCACGGCTTTGAGCGTATTATAGAGCGATGGGTCTTCACGGCACGAAAAAGCCCATTAAATCAGAATCTACGTTCAACAAGTGTCACAAATCTGCGGGGAATCACATTGTAATGAACAGATCTGATTGTGGATTTCAATGACTTCTGTCTTTTGTTTTTAATTTTAAGGAAGCCTAATTCATTCTCTTTATTTTAACCTAGGGATGAGCAAGCAATCTTACCTCTCCGAGTTTGCCCAGCTTCACATAGGTCTCCAGTTTTCCAAAACCGATGTCCGACTGGAAAAGAATAGCACAGCATGACTGGATCTTTAACGATACAGGTACGTGTGGGATTATTGAAAAGGTTTTTATTTCTTAGGATACTTTGTGGACAACATTTATAAACAGTTCGTATGTTGGAATTAAGTGTAAAAATTTATTTGAAGAGTCAGAGCAGTTAGAAAAGTAAAAGCATTCGTCTCGTCAATAAGCACAGAGCATGTCGCAGTGCATTGTGGGATTGCATTCGATAAAGAATTTGGCAATAGAGGAAAAGTTCACCCAAAAATAATTTATTCTGTCATTCAAAACCTGTAACTGATTTTTTCTTTCTGTGGATCACCAAAGAAGATATTTTGAGAAAGGTCTCAGTGGTTTGTGTGGCCAAACAATGGTAGACGTCGTTCAGTTACCAACATTCTTCAAAATATATATATTTTTGTGTGTTCTGCAGAAGAAAGAAAGTCATACATGTTTGGAATGATGTAAGGGTGAGTAAATATTGAATGATTTTTTTTGGTGAACTGTCTCTTTAAGGCTGTAGCCAGTGTTGTTTGGTTTCATTAGAGCAGTTTCTTACCTAAATAATCCCAATCCAAAGAAAAATCTCTAAAATTGATTTAAACGTGTTAAATGAAGCTTCATAAATAAGACACATGATGGATAGATTTTTTTATGAATGACAGGCGTTCCAGTCCTCGGCACAGATTCTGTGTGAGCAGTCTACTATCAGTTTTTGATGCCTACAATTTTTGCGTATCAAGGATTTTGGAAACCAGTTTTTGTGTGTGTGTCTATGTTTAGAAACATGTTCACTAACCAGCGATGCTCTCCTGGACATGCGGCTCAGAGGTTTGCAGGGTGGAGGACTTTCCATCTGTAACTTCTTCAGAAATTCTGGTGGGAGACGAATATCCATGGGCAGAGACATCCTCTTAGTCACATCCTGCACACACACATGCACAACATCAAAGAGCTGTCAGCTAATAGCGTACCACCAGCACACATATAAAAACACAGAATGTCAAGGTGAATTTGACAGCTTTCTCCATCGCTGAACACAACACTACGCCTATAGGCAGAACCGACTAGTCTCATCGTAAAAAAAAAAAAAACTCTGCAAGACGATGTGAGGAATCTGTCATTTTCTCAACTTTTACTCTTAATAGACGAGTGGAAGTTCACGACAATATACTGCGTCGTGAGAGGAACTGAAATATATATAATAATCTTCTCACGTTGTAGAAGCTTTTATAGAGTTAAGTCATAACTCGATTCATTGCCGTGACCCAAAAATAGCGGCACATGGTGAGGAATCTCTCATCTGATGGGAAAAACGAGAGCGTTCCCCTCTCCTGCTCTGCCTCGTGGGTTAGTTTGTACGGTCGTGCAATAAAACTCACTAGCCATTCTCAATAAAAAGTCCTCCCGCGCTTTCCCGTCAGGCCTGTGGGGATAAAATAAGGGTCTGCGGTGCAGATAAAAGGTTTGCGACGGCAGAAGGAACTCGTTGTGTTTGAAAATGGGAGAGGGCATTCATTTCAATTTTCCACCTCTAGATTCATGGCCGCCGAATACGGAGGCTGACAGCCGAGGGGGAGAACATTCAGTATGTGGAGTCTTGCTTTGTGGTGCTGGACTAACTTACAGGTAATACTTCCACTCCATTTAATGATGGACTTCATCGTTCTGGGTCGCAAATCTGACGGCGGCTTTTCTCTCGTACGGCCGATGTAGAATCGCATGGATGATTGCAGTGAAAAAGGAGGCGCGATATTTTTATGTTTTTGCTTAGAAAAAAGATTATACGTTCCAGCAGTAAGCCCTGGCATCGCTTTAGTACAGAGTCAGAATTCAGTTTCACCTTCAAACAAAGAGATTATAAGAAACAAAGCGTTTGATAACAAGGCACCTCTTGCTTTATCAAAAATACAATTCAGAATTTCAAGCAGAGCTTTGGTACCGGCTCCTGTTGTTCTGTAAAGGTGACTGCTAAGATCTCAGTCAGAGGTTTTTGTAAGAGTTCCATGTGGAGATCGATGGAAACAAAAGAATATTTTTGGGTGGCCACGAGTAACTGAGGGTTTTAGTCAAAGTTAGAGCTTTAAAGGGATAGTTTACACAAAAATAAAACTTTCTCCTGATATTGTTCAAAACCTGTATGTGACGCTTTTTCCGTGAAACACAAAAGAAGATATTACGAGAAATGTCTTTGAGGTTTCGCGTCCACACAATGGAAGTCAACGAGGTTGTTTGGTTATCAACATTCTTCAAAATATCTTCTTTTGTGTCCTGCACATGAAAGAAAGTCATACAGGTTTTGAATAACAAAATGCATGGATTTTCATGATTAGGTGAACTGTGCGTTTAAGGACCATATGAAATTAAAATGAGAGTTTTGTAGCTTTGTGTATATCAATTTTTCTTCAGTTTTAGCTTCAAAACCATGTATAAGTAGAAACATGTCTTTTGAAAACATATTTTCATTCGATACGTCTTATCCAAACTTGATTTCATTGACTCTTGTCTCCCACAATGCCAGAAAAAACATGCAAAAGTTGAACTTTAGCAGAAGAAAGGTACACCTGCTTTATCCTTTAACATCTTAAAATTTATCAAATGTGCCCTTTAGGAGAGAATAAGGTACAAATACATTAATGTCAAATCATGTTAAGATCTACAGCAATTTTACAGCACCTTTCGAGGTTACTACCCCAGTGACAAGCTAGCAGTACAAATTTTGCACAGTTTTTTCACATTGCTGGATCGTGTGGCCAAACTATCTCTATTTAATGGCCATCGTACATTGTCTGGTTAAATGTTCTAATAATGAAGTCTGTAAAATTAATTACATCTCAGAGGGGGTTCTTTAGGGTTTAATACTTAAGAAAAGCATTAGTAGCTTTAAACAAGATTTATTAATTATCAAAAATTAATTAAAACGGGCATTAAATACACCTGCTAAATGTATCTCCTCATGAGTTTATATCCCTGAAAATGTTTGTCAACTTTGTAGGAGTTTAGTGAAGTATCAGGAAGATAAACCGTCACTCACCTCCATGGAGAAGCGGCGATGCTGGACTTTATTCCGGTACTGCAGTTGGGTGGGAGACTGGGCCGGGTTTTCTGGTGCCACTGGACTGGGTTGCAGGCTGTGAAGTCCCAGGTTGTTTGGCATCACACCTGTCGAGCGAAACCACACTCACTTAATAGTTTTAAACTTTGTTCCATAGTTGTCACTTGTAGAATCGCACACAAAGCCTAAATGGTGTATTTTGGTAGTCACGCTGTGCCTGTTTGCCCATCGCGTTCGGCACTTCTAAAACGTCGGTGTTAACTGTGCCATTCATTAGCTGGTGAGCGTTGTTTGAAGGGTCTCGAGTGTGAAACAGCCATCGACGTCCCACCTCTTCTCTGATTAGCCTGCTAACTCAATAACCGGCAGGTCAGCTTTGGCATATGCTGATGACGGAAGCGATCATTAATCAAGCAAACCGCGTCCACCAGACCGATCGCAATTATTTCATGCATTTATGATGTGCCTATTTAAGCGCGTGTCAATCCGGCCACCCCAATTAATAATGCTTGTGTCAACAGACCGTCTGCACAAATCCAATTACGCCCCTGTACGGCACGTCCTATAGGACCCGTCTGACCCCCTCGGTGAACGCGCGGCAGATGCCCGCCGCAGCCTGGCACTATCGTCGGCAAACCGGAGGTGAGAAGGAAAATCAAAATGGCTTTTCTGCTCCATCAGTTCAATTTGGACGAAGGGGCATGAGGAGCCTCCGGAGGCATCGGGGTGGGAGCCCCGGTCCATTTCACAGCGGCGTGCCGGCGTAATTGAGATCCACCTCATTATTGGGCCGAGCCCGTCGCTGAATGAAAATCGCCTGCCGGGCTCATCCGTTCTCATTTATGGCTGTCTCATCCTCTCCGGAGCGCACGAGTGAAATCTTTATCTCGGTCGTTTAGGGGCGAGCGCCGGTAAATGCCACATCTGGCAGAGACTGACGTCGCTTACCCGCGGCCGTCCTTATCCTATCCGAAATGATGGCGACAGCTGTTTTGTGCATCCCTGTTATGACCCTGATCTAGCATAACATGAACGAATGGGCTTCAGACCCTGTAGCTGACGCCTTGTACGACATTTGAATTCCTTCTGGTGTGCCCAGGGTAATATGGAGCCCGAGCGTAGGGCGACGGATCTAATATTACCTGGCATTTGCTGTTGTTCCGAGTTTGCGCCGGGATCAGAATCCCTCCCTTCTGACAGGCCGGGGGTATTAGAAAGAACTGAGCCCTGACCCCCGAGCGTGGTGGAAGACAGGGTCAGAAATTGGATCTGAATCGCTTGAGTGACTCAGGCCCCCGTCGAACATCAAAGCCCATCTCATCTGATCCGGGCCGGCACACAAACTGACCTGCAACATCACAGACTCGCTGTATCTCCCCGCTCAGCAATATGATGAAAGGTACAGATGACCACCTGCACCGGACCGCCAGGTTAGCTCGAGCTGTCACGACGCTAGTTTCTAACATTATTAAAGCTGCAGGAGGACTGTGATATATCCATAACTCTTTCTTCAAAGAAGATATTTTGAGAAATGTCTCTGTTTTTGTGTTCATACGATGGAAGTCAAAAGCGTCACCAACATTCTTGAAAATATCTTCTTTTGTGTTCTGGTGAAGAAAGAAACTCATACAGGTTTGAAATGACATGAGGTTCAGTATTTTCATTTAATTTCAGGCCTTTTATTTTGTGCTGTGTTTTTGAAAACATGCCAACTGTTGCATAACTGATTTAAATGAATGGATGAAGGGAATACACCTGATTCCCTTTCCCTCACACCTTCATTTGTTTTCTGCTCTTTCATGCCTCTTCTCTCTTCCTTTTTAAACCCTTTCTAGGTGCACAAAGGCTCACTAATGCTCCTTTATGTCAATGACAGCCTTGAAAGCAACAGAAGGCCTCGCTGGGTGATCAAAAGCCTCTCTCGCCCCCCTTCCTCTCCATATATAATGAGACTAACGCTTCAGCCTCTTCTGCCTTTATTTGGCAAAAGCGAAGTATCATCATTAACACAGCGATTTGTGAGCCTGTTCAACCGATTCCATCCAGCGATATTTGATGTTTCGAGTAATAAACGTGGCTTAGCGTTAGCATTTTCACAGGATATCATATTTGGATAATTTGTTTTTTCAAGGGAAAATGGTTAGCAATAGGATTCTGTAGAGCTTTGCTGAAACGGACCCTGAAGGCTCTTCAGCTCAATGCAGAATTTGGTTCTCTAAAGACACAGTTATGAAATCTCTCTGTAGATGATCCAAACGTTGCAGGATTTGTGAATGAAGGATGCCAAGGAGTTAAGCCAGTCGTCTGTCGGTGTTTCTTCCAGATATTTTCGTGATAATTAGTAAACCTTACAAAACAGATCAACAATTCATTGTGATCCACCAGTCAGTTTCTGTTAGCGTAAAAAAAACGACGCAGAACTTTATTTATTATTTTGAATGACATTTTTATTGATTATTTTTACAGTTTTTGAATTTCGATTTAATTTGGTATTTATTTTAAAATATGTTTACATTACATTTCAGTTTTCAGATGTTTTTATTCCCAGTTAATAATTTTAGTGCCACATCCTAATTCAAGTTTATTGCTAAGGCAACATTTGTAATTCTTCTCTTGTGAAGGAAAGTTTAATTTTGACTTTTTATTGTTCATCGAGGTTGGTTTGGTTCAAAGCCTAAAACTTTTTTTATTGAGGAACATTTTTAAGACCCTGTAGAGGAAACGAACAGGAAAAACTCTTCTGGGAAAAGTGAGCAGACACATTTGCACTGTATTGCATGTATAATTTAGTAAACTAGATTTTAAGTGCAGTTGTATTGTAAGAAATAGAGGTACTTTAGCATTTACACCGCCTTTCTCTTTCCCCTCATTCAGTGCCTCACAACTTCTCTTTCTCACGTTGAAATGTCTTTTTTCCTCGATCCCCCTAGCAATCGCACACAGTCTGCCTTTTCCCTCTCCATTGTTTGGCAGCATGAATCTCAACTTGTCTCTGATGTTTAAATGGATGCTGCCATTTAATTGCTTGTTGCTATGGCGACGTGGACCGTTAACAAAGGCAACGTTGGGATTCGGATAACAAAAGATAGCTATTCTGTCTCTCAGGTAGCCATCTGATTCATCAATATTTATATCACATTGTGCTCTTCAACACATCTGAAATTCAATAGTGGGTCCCCCACACAGCCTTCGATGTTTGTTTTTTCTCTCTCGTGCTCTTTCCGCGTCGTTCCAGCATTGATTTAATTGCATTTTATGTTCACACCTGGCTCAGGAATGCAACAGGGAAGGTTTTTCTTTACAGACGGGTAAATGCTTTATCAGTCGTGATTTGTTAGGAGAGGTAAATGTCATTGAGGTCTAATTTAAGGGACAGTACACCCAAAAGTGAAAATTTGTACTCATTTACTCACCCACATGCAAACTTCCCACGACTTTCTCTCCTTTGTGTGACACGAAGGATGAATATTCTCTTACACAAAAATCAAATCGTTGTAGTTATGTTTTAGTCACCTAGTTCCCATTCACTTTCATTATATAGAAAAAAGTGAATATCAACCTGTTGTGTTTTACAGAGTGAAAGTCTAAATAATGACAGGATTTACATTTTTGGTGTACTGTTTCTTTAATAAAAAAACAATAGATTGAACAAACATGGCGATAAAGGAGTGAATAGCATTCGGTTTCATTAATATTCTGTGTTGGGCACAAGCAAAGGCGGTTTATTGCTTTTAAACATAGCAGAAAAGCACAACAAATGAGAGCGAGAGAGAGAGAGAGAGAGAGAGAGAGAGAGAGAGAGAGAGAGAGAGAGAGAGAGAGAGAGAGAGAGAGAGAGAGAGAGAGAGAGAGAGAGAGAGAGAGAGAGAGAGAGAGAGAGAGAGAGAGAGAGAGAGAGAGAGAGAGAGAGAGAGAGAGAGAGAGAGAGAGAGGGGGGCGCGCTGGGCCTCAGTTTCCTCCATTTCCTCCATTCAGGTATGAAAAGCAAGACCATATCCAGACTCATCATTTAAATATCACAGTGGCAGCGAGCGCTTTGATCTCCTCGCCAGTAATTGGGGTCGTAGCAGGCGAGTCATTTTCCGCTCGTTCTCTTTCTCATCCTCGCACACTTTATATTAGATTGTCCTCTCCGGGATATCCAGCTACAATCTGGACTCCCCTCCAATATTTCATATTCGTCCCAAACCTTCATCTACGTGTTAAATTACATCCTCGCCTTCTCCAGCAACACAATCCCGCATACTGTAAAAAGTACGGGAACGTAGCTCGCGGGCTGGGCGTGCTTAGCGGATTTGTCTTTCGGTTTCATTTGAGGTGTGATTAAAAAGGAGATATGACGTTGTGTGACTTTGAGACAAAAGTACGGGATCGTAAGAGTTTACTGTGGGAGAGAAAGAAAATGGAAACCGTGCCCTGAAGTCTGACCCTTTTGTAACAGCTCCCCAATGTCCCGGCTCAGGTCAAATGGGATAATAGATACAGAAATGTCAAATAACATCTTGATGCAGCTTGCGATCTGTTCAGGAGTTGAGTTGCCTGTGTTCTGTCCTGAAATGACCTTCCGCACAACCTTGTTCGTCCGCTATTATTAGTGTGTGCCCAACCAGAAGAGTTGGTCTCGGCCCGTAATGGTGCGTCCTATTTCTCGGAGGCCCCGGGGCGCAGACAGCTCTCTGCCTGGGCCACATTCACTCCATCCACTCAACTTTTTATTTTTGGGAGAACTATCCCTTTAAAGCACCTGCTTCTGGCGTTCACACGATTACTTCAGATTCATTGCAGCCTTTGAGGTTTTTCATTGGAAATAACATGCCATTCACGCCTGACACATGACAGCTGGTGAGCGTTTCTTGTACTCTAAACTTCAAACTCTTCTGTTTTGCCTATCATGCATTACATTTACACTTTGCAGTAAAAACTACTAGTGAGATTTTGCTGTGCTCATAAAATCCCATCATAACTTGCGTGCTGGCGTTTCTGGGTCTGTAATTACGCGAGACCCTCCAAGGAATGTGTCGAAAAGCCATTTGGAAAGCATTATCATTAAATATAGCTTACATCTTTCTGGTAATCAAGAAACACTTGTTAGCCAAAAGACTGCCTCCGACATTTGCATGATGACTCCATCATGGGCGGCTCTCCATGGAGAATTACTTGGTTGCTTTGCGATCAACGATACATCACAGATTTAATGAGATAATGGGGGGAGACGTACTGGCAGGGAAGATATATGAGGCTTGACTCCCTAACGTAAATCAGATCGCTTTCTACATTTAGGTGCCATATTAACCTTCAGTAATTGAGATTTAATAATCTAAGGTATATAGGCAAACAGATTAGAATGAGGTGTTCCTTATTTGTTTAACATTTTTTGATAAAAAAATACTTTTTATAATTCTAATAATTATAATTATCATTTATTGTGGAATTTTACTGTATGAAAATAAATTAATATTTGCCTGAAACAAATATTGAAACTTGAAAAAAAATGTATCAACATAAGCATTTAAATAAAAATTAGTTATAGACGAAGATAAAAGTTAACTTATCATCTGTGTTTGGTTATAATAGCAATTTATTTTAGATTTCATTTTATAATAATATTTTATTGTACATTCATTGTATTGATATAAATTAAAACTACTCGACAGTTATTGATTTTTGTTTACCGAAAGTAAAGTTTATGTTGTTGCTACTAAGACAAGTCAATATAATCCTTTAAAGTATTAACCTGATATTCAGTTGTTCATTTCAGTTATTCATATTTAGCAAATTTGTCTTGTTTTGTAATTCATCTGACATTTAGTTTTTTAATCTTTGGGATGCTGCATTATGTAATCTGCGTTGTGGCAACAGGTCAAGCTGCACTTTGTTCAGTTTAGTTCAGGCTTAAAATAGTGAAATGTGTGAATGCATTATTAATATATTTCATTAAATATGTATGGCATTATTAATATAACAGTATAATTTTTTCTTGTCATATTTAAATCAACAGAGTACGTTGAGCATATGCTAACAACATCAAGGTCACAGGTTTAAATCCCTGAGAACACACAGACTAAAGGACTACATGTAAGTCTGTCAAGCGCATAAATTTAGACGTAAATCTTTTCGTTAGCGCCACGAGGCTTATTTATAGCTTGTTTCCATTGTCAATGACAAAGCCAATGAACATAGTTGTCAGTAATTTCATTAATAAAATCAACAGTGCCCAGTTGGTGTAACCATCCCATGCTTGGTTTATTCATTTGCAGCTGGAGGGAAGGAGGATGATGTAAATATAAGAAAATCACTCTTGCATCCCCTGCCCGCCTGTCCTCGCCATCCTTTCAAACTCCATCGTGCTCCAGCTGTCTCCATCACAGCCGCTTCTCCTGAGGGGAGGGCGAGGCAACATCGTGCCGTCCTATCAACCAATCAGAGCAGCTGGTCCGCGATGGCGAAAAATTGAGCGTTGTGGAAACAGCTGCCTCGAACAGACAGCTGAAGAGACCGACGGCTCCCCAAACAAATGTTTCATTCCCAATCCCTGTCCTGTTACGGACTGAAGGTTCGTTTCGTTTCTCAATATGAGAATATTTAGTGTTCATTGACCTGGCTCACCTTGCCGTTCATTGTATTGTTTTTTCCCCACAAAGTAGTTTATACAAAAATCCTTTGATTTAGAACAAAATGCAAACTGCTCCATATGTAGGATTATTGATTTTCCTCTTCGGATTGACACGTATCTCCACATTGGAAGCTCACAGGAGTTGGAAAACGTCTTTAAATCTTTAATTCTTAAAGTGATCTCGCTCACAAATGCTCTGGATGTGCTACTGACTTATGAAGGCGTTAGGGCCGTGGTGTCAGACATCAGAGCAGAACTGTGCCGTTACGCCTGCATGAATAATGTAAGATAACCACGATTGCAATTTCAGTGGAGATGTTTGGTCTGATGTGTGAAGATGCCGGAGGGTCAGAAACCTGTTTCCTCATCATCTTCTGTGGAAGAGCTCTGACCCCCGCAGGGCCACACGGGGTTGATAGAGCCACCAGCTCAGTGGCCTTCTCTCCCCTCACGGCTCTTTCTGTCTCTCTGAGAGATTACCACAGCCTCGCTGATCTCTCTCCCAGCCTCTTTATGATATGCCTCTCCATTTGAGAAAGAGGCAGAGGGCTTTAGATTGATGAAAAGCCAGCATCAGGTGATGGAAAGTCCATGTGAAATCAAAGTTTACCCGGTTACTAAATGTGCCTTAATGGTGGTCGTATTGTGCTTGCTTTATTTGCGCATTTTATTCAAAATCTTTATTCTAATGGTGGGTTCGTACCAAATGCGAAGCGTCACGTTCCTCGCTCTATATTACCCACAGGATTACTTGGTTTTATTTGCGACGGGGATTGTCTTCACACGTCCAGACGTGTCAAACCAGACGTCTCAATGAGCTCTTTGCCCAAATTATTTTACTTGCGCGATTGAGGCTAATATTGCACGCTCGTGGCAATTGCGTCACCCAATTCGCATCTTTCGTGTCACCTGGTTGTTTTTGCATTGACTTTGTTAGTAATTTACTCACACAAATAAAAAAGCTTTCCTGTAGCTCAGTGGTTAGCATGGCGCTAGCAACGCCAAGGTCATGGGTTCGATCCCAGGGATTGCACATACTCAGAAACAAATGTATAGTGTAATGCAATGTAAGTCGTTTTGGAGAAAGCGTCTGCCAAATGCCTAAATGAAAGTTCATTTTGCTCTTGTCATAATTTTCTTTGCCTGTAAAACCTATACATTATCTAATCACAGAGGTGGACGGTACTAAAGTTTTTCGAGTATCTGTACTTAGTTTTTACTTTGGAAACATTTTTGTGTGTTTTTTTACATTACAAGTACAGTACATTCTTTTACTCAAGTACAATTTTTGAGTAAATATACTTCAGTAAGTATTTTGAAGTAAGAAATTACTAAGTATTAAACGCAAAAAAATTTAAGTGTATTTATAAAATGTAGTGGAGTAAAAAGTATTATACTGTATGTGCTTTACAGTAATATACTGTATATACTTTTGGTGTTAGCACTTCTTGTATTATTGCCCCTGTATGACTTTATTGCTTCCTATTCTCTCTGTAAATTGCTTTGGATTAAAGCGTCTGCTAAATGCAAATATAGTAATTTTTTCCAAAGTAAAAACACTCAGATAAAGTACAGATACTTATAAAATGTACTTAAGAGTAAAATTACTTAAGTATAGTCTACCTTTTACTTATCAAATTCATATTCTTTAAATTTTATTATGAAATGTATTGCTGTATTCCTCATAAACACATAACGCTTCAGCATTTAATGTATTTTATGTTGTTTTTAAAACCCACCCATTTTCACAGATATTTTAATTTAAAATATAACAGCATTAACAATGCACAGCTGTTTTAAGAAAACAACTTGATCTGCATAAAATGAATGCAGGACAAACCGTTCCTCTGATGCTGTAGCGTTACACGTTCTGCTGGACGTCTGGGGCCTTGAATGAAAGATATGAATATTAAAATGAAATCTGTACCATCATTGCAGCGGATGTTGAGTTGATTTATCTGCTCCGTGAACTCGTTCTCCGCTATCGTCTCCGTTCGTGGCACAGAAAGTGAGAAACGCCTCTTGAAGTTCTTCATCTTGTTCATCTCGCTGGACCAGAATTCCTGTGGGGACGCAAGAGAAGGGTGAAGAATTGTGAGCTGTTTGTTTTATCATTTGTTGTTTGAAACATTAGATGTTCGTTTTGCTGTGTACACGAAAGTCCGAGTGCAAACACAACTTATGATGTTGGCGTGTTGCTTTGTTGGAATTGTTTTTTCAGAGGCCAGCTGTCAAAATCCAATTAAATTCAATTGGAGTGGAGCATTGTTTGTAACTTTTATAGAGATTTGCCTTTTTATAAAACTTTTTATAGTTTTATCTTCTGGACAAATCGCTAACGCTCATAATCCAAACCTCTCGTCCCACTCCATCCAGACGACGTATGAAGCGAATATGCAATAACTAGACATCATCACGATTATAATGCTGCAACTGTTATATATGATCGCCCACGTTAATATACAAATGTGTGTATATGATATTTAGCAGCTCGGCCGCACTAATGATCTACACTAGTTCACAGTGTACACAGATCAGTCTCCTTACATCTCTTCTAATCTTTCATTCCTCCGTTACCAGGCAGATCGGTTGCTAAGCGCTGTTATTTTTTAACTCCGAGTGTGAGATTGTGCTGTCTGCTTTGCTAATTATTTTGAAATCAAAGTGGGAAACTGGCCAATACTCTTATTGCCTATCAGTGTCAGGGATGCTCTAAATAATTGTCTCATAGCACCTGTGATTCCCAAGTTTTTGTTTGTCTGGAATGCTGAAAAGTGACATTTGGTGTTTTGCTCATTTTCTGGCTTTGCCTTTTGCGCATTGAATTGTCTCTACTGTATTTTTTAGGTAACACTTCAATCGTCTTGTCTTTGACTTGTAGAATTGCATTGTATCTTTGTTCATGAAATGAACGTTAAAAGGTGACTTTGGCTGTCAACATTTCCTTTCGTGTTCCACGAAAGAAAGAAAAACATGCATGGGTTTGGAACAATGATGTAAATGATGGAGGATTTTCTTCATTTATGTTCAGTCCAGGTCTCTTTAAGGAAAGTCATCCCACTCAGCAGCTTTGCTTCCTGGTACATAGTTCAGACCAAATAAAAAACTGACTTTATCAATTTTGTTCCTTAAAGGGACAGTTCACCCCAAAATAAAATGCTGTCATCATTTACTCACGCTCGAGTTGTTCCAATCTGAATACATTTCTTTGTTCTGATAAACACAGATAAAGATATTTGAAAGAATGCTTGTAACCAAAAGGTTGTTGGCCACCATTGACCATAGTAGGAAAAATGACAATGGTTTACTTTTATACATTCTTCAAAATATCTTATTTTGTGTCCAACAGAACAAGCAATTTTTCCTATATGGTAGTCAATGTGTGGCCAAGAACTTAACAAGTTTGGTAACAAGCATTCTTCCAAATATCTTTCTCTGAATATTTGGACCTGCATCATCTTGTTAATACCTATAATCTATTATTTGGTTTGTTGTAGCATTCGATCATACTATTCTTATTATATCTGCATTATATAATATGTATATTTGTGGTCATTATCCATCTTACTGTATCCCACAATGCAATGGGCTGGACTAGAGCTTCCATTTCCAAAGTGATGAATGATGATGAATGATGTACTAAAATACAATGTTTTTTTGTCATTCTTGCAGGAATGTCTTTTTCTGTATTCTTGTTATTGGGGAAAGTTGTTTTTTATGCGTGTCATGGAAGTCCAGATACTTAAAAGCAAAATATTAAAAGCACCTCACAGGTCCATAGAATCAGTCACACAGAGCGGAAATATTTTATTGATGCTTTCTCTTAGAATTTCGTCTAATGTATTCACTCTGAATGCAAAATCTCATCAAAGTGTTCGACTGTAACTATGTCTTAAACTCCAGGGAGCCGCCAATGATGTGAAGGTGTCATAAGCAGATTTGAACCGAATCATCCGAAGAGGTGACCTTATTTTCTCTGTCCAAACTTCCTGTGCTGGCTACTTTTCCCATCCATAATTTATTTGAATTCTTTTTCACAAGGTGAATGTCTTTCTAATACTATTTCTTATGAACCGAGTTTGTATTTATCCAACTTAACCAATGTGCTGCCAACTTACTGGTGTTCAATGTACTAAAGCAATTCACAGCTTTCTCGTTTCAGTCGACCTGCCCCGTCCATCAGGCCGCCTCGCTGCCTTTTGCTATCTGCCAAAGTTCCTCCGGGAGTGCGATGACTCCGAATAGAGACACCTTCTCCTCCGGTGTGATGCAATCTGCTTCGGACGAGCCGTGGAATACGCCGAGTGACTCATTCGGCGCTCTGTACTCACTACGCTCAGTAGGGACGTGACTTGTCTTTGATGGGGAATCTATTAATAAGGCTGGACGGCTGGTGCATATGGAGCCTGATGGACTGCGTGTTCCTGGAGTGGGCTGGATTCGGTGGATCTGAGACACGTGCGCTTGCTAAAAGTAGTTTAAGACTGACTGGCGCGTGGAGTCGTGTTCCTCACTGATGCTTTTGCATTTGGCTGGAAAATTTTAAAGGGTTCTGAGATATATTTAAAACCCGTGTTGGTAATACAGTGCTAGTTTTTATTAGTGGTGTTTAATATTGATTTTTGGTGGTTTTATTCTATTATTTTCTCTCTCAGCTGTTACTCACTTTCCCTCTGTCGCTGCTTATATCCCCAGACCGAGTCGACAGGTAGCATTAGTCTAAATTTAGCCCTTCGCTGTTAGCAAAGCACAAACACACAGTCTGATACATATTGACCTCTGAATGAGACGGTGGATGAACCGGAGAGAGAGTCCAGGCACAGCTGTGGAACTGCCCCCACCGCAAAGCCCCGCTGTCCTTGGCTACCTCTCTCCACCTCCCGGCAGACGCCAAGATCAAAGATCACATTAACATTGGGAAGATACGCAAAGACATTGGGGAATGTTTAACCTCTCGGTGCGCTTGGTGTTTGCTACAAAAAACAAGCCAGAATAAAACAGAGAACTCGATTTTTAGTCTCTGCCACGATGCTAGGGCATTGCTATGAGGTTGCTATGGTGTTTTATCACATTGCTGCAAGGCTGCTAGGTGGTTGCTCAGGTGTTTTAAGCGTTTCTAGCATATTACTATATGGTTGCTAGGGAAAAGGTTGCCATATAGATCAAATCAATACGTTTTTTGTCACAGTGCTCAGTTTCCTGTAGCTCAGTGGTTAGAGCATGGCGCTAGCAACACCAAGGCCATGGGTTCGATCCCACATACTCAGAAACAAATGTATAGTACTATGCAATGTAAGTCGCTTTGGATGAAAGCGTCTGCCAAATGCATAAATATTTATGGTTACATGTGTCCGTATTGTAGTGTGGTTGCTATGGTATTGGATGGTTGCTATGGATCTTATTGCAATATGGCCAAAATCAACAGAGCCCACGCCCCAGTCTGTTTTATTGTGGTCCATGCCTCCTTTAATGACAGTCTGTTGGGTTTTCGTCAAAGATGTTATGGCTCGGAATAACTATTTCACACCTTTCTACAAGGCGTAAACAGGAAGACAAATTCTAAAGTGAAGTCTTACGTTTTTTATTAGGTTGTTATTTGCAGTAGGGGCTCATGTCCTCCTGCATGCTGTTTATACAAAGAGATCACAGAAGCGGCATCTGAAATCCACGAAATATAATGAAATCGATGAATAATAAAAAATAAAAAAAAAGATGCATTTACACAGGCAATATTGATTACAGGAAACAATGTATAAAGTGATTGAATATTACATTTTAAATAATGTTGCATTCTGTGTTAATATGTGTACTGTTTGTTGCCACAATGAAAAGAGTTTTGTTTTAGGTGCACCATAAATCACTTTAGATAAAACATCTGCCAAATGCATAAATCCAATGTTAATGTTATGACGCCAGCAAACATCACTGCATTTCTCTTTATAGAAGTGCAAAGTGCATACTTTGGATGTATTATCATTTTCTACATATCTCTCTAATTATTCCTCTTTTTTTATTCCCAAAACAGCTTAATCGCTCATCACCAGGAATGCGTTCCAGATCAGGATGCGGCACATTTGTTTTCTTTACAGACCACAGATCCGGCTCGGCACAGGGCAGAGAGCACACTGGCACATTGTGCGACCGTATTCACACAGGTCTCGTTCATGGGCGAGAACGACCCCGCATGCGGAGCGAAAAGCGCAACCAGAAGGCGTACGTGCCGGAAAACAAAGCCGTGGCCTGACTAATTTTGTTTTCAGCAAACTCTGTGGACTGGATGCTCCGTGGGGTGCGCCGTTTCTGATTGGGAACACGACTTCCCACATGAAAGATGTGAGAAAATAATGAGAAGTTTCTGATCTTTCTGACAGAGTTTGGCTGCCCCGTCTCTGGCTTGCCATCATCAAATGGCATCTGCTCCGCTCCTCGTGCCAGCTCGACTTGGCCCAGGGCTTCGAATGGGAAAACCCATCATTTGGGCAATAGGAAGACCTTGATGGTGAAACAGTGATGTCTCAAGCTGTTTCTCCACTGTAGCGTGTCAGATCAATTCGCCTTTTTCTGTGTCCGTCTAAACTAGAGAGAAAACATAAAGGAGTTTTTTGATGGTCGGGTAGCGTTTGATGTCGGGTTTGCCCCTTCGCGACGTCGTATTAACAACACTGTTGCTTCCCCAAAGAATCACGCAACCGCAAGGTCATCGTTATGCGTCCATTGTTGAAAGAATAAAGAGATTTGATCATTTTGTTAGGACAAGCGCTTAATGATGTAGATTTCACTTTATTGCCATCTCTGAATGTATGAAGCGAGCGTCTCATCTCTTGTTAGGCAACTGAATACCCTGCAGACATTGTTTTTCACCATTCCATCTGGCTTACTGCACACATATTCTTCCACCAAGTCTATTTATTGAACAATACGAGAAAGGGAATGACATTTGCCTCTAGCGGATGCAGTGGAGCCCTCCAGCAGGGCGGTGTTGTGGAGGCTGAGTGCTTGTGTGCGGAGAGGGAAATCATTTCACCTACGCTTTAATTGATACTTAGACATCTGTGGGTGGAGTTCATTCAATCCTGCAGTTGATCAAACGCTAGTTTTTGTCCAGGAGAGCCGCCATGCAGAGATGCTTTCAAGACCCCTGAGAGGAGCCAATACTGCAGTTTCTGGAAGGGATTTGTGATTTGATTTAAAGGTAAAATAGGATCTGCTGTACACATTAAAGTGTACTGGGGAAAGGTCAACAGTGATCAGTGTTAGCATTACAATTGAATCAGTTTTACTGTAGTCCATTTACTAGTGGAAATACTTCCCCTGGTTTGTTTAAGCATTGCTGGTTACCCAAAAATGAAAAGGCCATCATTTCTTCACCCTTATGTCATTGCAAAGCTGTTTGACTTTTTTCTGCAGAACACTGAAGATCTTTTGAAGAATGTAGGTAACTAAACAACGCTGAACCCCATTGACTTCCATTGTATGAACACAAAACCACTGAGACATTTCTCAAAATATCTGTTTTTGGTACCCAGAAAGATTGAATGGATTTTTGGGGGTGAAATTAATCACTTTATGTAAGATGCAAAAACAATGTTTTAAAGTTTTAAGGTAAAATTAAGTTGTAGCTTTTTGTCACATCTTGCAATAGTGAGTAACATGAGAAAATCTATAAATATTTTAACCTTTTTTTTATTAAAACGTTATGTGTTTATTTAGCTGTTTTCATGATGTCAATCACCATTTATTTTTGTAGACGATGTACATTTTATTTTTACACTATCCAATATAGATGTTATCATTAATACTGTGCTACTCATCATTTTCGATAATAAGATGTGCCACAAAATAAAATTCTTTAGTAAAATAGGTTTGATGTCTTGAATACTGTATGTGTGTAGGTAAAGACAGAAAGAGGACACATCATTTGCATCATCGAGAGCAAACTCTGTTATAACCAGATTGAAAAGGTGTAATTTTGCAGTTCTTTATCAGCTGACTAAATCACAAATCCATTTTATTTATTTGTTTGATTTTGGGTAAGTGGATATTCAACTATGTTCACATACATAAGCTTTGCTCTGAAATGAACACAGTGCAGCTTAAACAAGTCATGCAGAAACATTCGCCATATTTTGTGTGAAACCCCTTGTTCTTAAAATACATGTCTGCACAGATGACCTAGATCCTATCAGACGCCCGAGGGACCGACTGACTCATTCATCTGGAAGTGCACTTCTGTAATGCCACTTCAGGAGCATAGAAGATGCTAATCCACTAAGTAAAGGTATTCATCATATTATTTTGCTGTCATATTCCTGTTTTGACTTTCCTATGATGACACACACACACACACACACACACACACACACAAAATCCCTCAGCCTTAAAATTGTGCTGTTTTGTAGTTAGCAAGGAAACATAACCACCAACATGTTTTGCATCACATTTGCCAGTGTTCCCAGTGATAACAATGACAATTTGGAACAGACGTGTAATTTGGCCTTGCTGTTTTTTGAGCTAAATCAAGGCATGGATGACTAACAAGACAAAAACAAATCTCTCTCTCTCTCTCTCTCTCTCTCTCTCTCTCTCTCTCTCTCTCTCTCTCGCTGCATATTTCTGTGCTTCTGTTGCTAGTTTTGTGGAAGTTGTGAGGACACAGAGGAAGTGCGTTCAGGAGTCTAGATTAATGAGCAGAAGAGTCGCTCTTGCGTGGTCCATGTTTAGAAAAGTAAGAGTTTTCATTACTTCCGAACACACCACCACCATTTTCTGAATCTTTTAGAAGATTGTAAAAAGTATCACTATAAAAAAAACAGGATTTTAGACATCTCTGTCTTCATCAGCCCAGGTAAAAAAGTGTACTATGCACCCTTTATTTAGCTACACATTCATAATGTACTGAATGTCACCATAATTTATTACAAATATTTTCGATCTCAAAAAAGTACAGTTGAGTACACTTCAATCTTTATAAATTCATCTTAAGAAGTACTAAAAAACAGAACATGTTAAGTACATTTAAGTGTATTTTGTACTTATTTCACCTGGACATGCTTTTAATGGATATTTTTTGATTTTTAAATGTACCCCTGTAGTCAGATTATTTTACGCCTTAGTACACAAGATGCTTGAAAGAAACACTCATTCAAGTTTATACTTTGTGGTTTGACAACTCACAATATGAAAACACAACATTGCCTCAGTCTATAGGGTTATATTTTGCGTAAACTATGTACCCTATGTATTTTCACTAAAGAGAATAAGAAGGTTTACACTTGAGTATCAGCATCATCTTGGATGCTTCTTGTTCACTTAAATTAGATGAGAAATGTGCTAGGACATGTGAGAAGACATCTTTCATGTTAGAGTTTGCAGTCTCCATTTAGTCTCACATTTTTGCTGTGATTTTTCATGCGATGGATGAACAGATGCATTGATCCCACATGGGAAATTGAGGTGCGTTAGAATCAATACTAGACAATAAACTATGACATTATAGTATATAGTGTACTTGGTTATTTTCTAGTGGTAAAATGAATATCTCTATGTTGAGACATACTGCATTTAAAACATTTTCCGAGAAGCTGAATGTACAATTATAACGTACTGTGGAGTGAGTTTAACTATCATCGTTTTGGCACTGTTGTAACCGATGCTCAGCTGCTGATTTTATTTGATGGAATACACTGTAAGTGACCTCCCGCCGCGCCGCGTCCGGCCCCAGCCGTTGCGAAATTGAAATGTCCCCCCTTAGACAGATAGCGATACCTCACACGCGCGGCCCCCCGATACAATATTCCTGCCTGTCAGACTGAAAAGCGTGCAGCTAAACTAAGACAAATGGGTTTCATGGACGCAAGAGTTTAATATGCAGCAAGGCCGAAAATGACATGACGGGAAGGGCTATTTGTCACCGGCTCGCCGGCGTGTGTGGACGTCGATAAAGATGCAGATTACTTCAGCTGCCATATTACTCTGTCTGTTGTGGAAATGAGCGGGTTGTGAATGATATGTCGTATAATTTTCCTTCATTTGCTTTTCATTACTTGAGCAAACACTCGCGGGTTGGACCGACGGTGTGTTTTTAGAAAGCTGGTCGGCTAATGCCTGAAAACCTCACGTCTTGTGATGGGGTGATGAACATGATCTTTTGTTTTTTGTTGCTTCGACACAACAAGCTCTTTCTTTGGTTAATGCAGATGGCCGACAAAGCTCATTGGCTGTCAAGCTAAAACAAAGACTCTAGTGTCTACAGTTAAACAAATAAAGTACATCCGCACCAGTATCAAGCTAACGTTATTATTTGCTGGAAATTTTTTAAATATATTATCCACCCCACTATGGTTTTATTATAGCAAAAGTTTGTTGGAGGAGGGCAGATGACTCATTTGTATTACCATCATTTTACTGCAAATAACACGGTAAAATGATAGTTACTATGGTTAAACTATGGTTTTTAATATAAATTCTGTGCTGTTTTGTGTTTTTTTTTGTATTAAATAATGACAAGTTAAGAGTCTTGTGTGAGCCACATAACTAATTTAATCTATATTTGAATCCAAATTGAATTCCAAGAAAAACATATTTATTTACAGAGCTCGAATACTGTATATGTGTTCATTTGTCAGGCTGTCAGTTCTTTATAAAGACAGGGAATAAAATGATTTCGAGACTACAGTACGTGGTCATTTTGTCTCTGTTTTGATCCACAGAGTTTGTTCTCTCCCGCTGTGCAGATTGCTCACAGGATTTAGCTGCTGCCATTCATAAAAACAGCATCTTACCACTGTTTGTCATGACGGTCAGCGTGTTGCCAGTTTTATGAGGTAAACCTGACTTGCCTGAAGAGTTGGAAAACATTCCAGCAAAATACTGTGTTTTATTTACAGCAAACAGTAGAGTAGCTACAGTAAACATTACTGAGAAAATAACTAGGCTGAAGTGCACATGACGGTTAGTGATACCTGTTGTTTTTGAGACCTTTGTGTTACATGGACTTAGGTTCAAAAAAGTATGTTTTTATTTGTTTCATATGCTGAAATCTGTAAATCTCATTAATATTTAGACCGTGCTAAATATTCTGCTATATTTCACAATCTTTACACTTTTGGTTGCAGTGAGGTTACGTCATAGTTTATCAACAATTACAAATCAGTGTTGTATAGTACTTAAAATATTTTTACTTTTAAGTATTTATTTAAATATCTGTATTTTATATTTTACTTTGTAAATAATTTACTTTACTATATTCTAAAGCATTTATCATACTTTTTACTACACTACATTTCATAAATAAATGTTCTTGTTTTTTTACCTTTTAATACTGAAGTATATTCAAATCTGGTACTTTCTTTAATCTTTTATCTAGAACTAGGTTTTTAAAGTGTACTTAAGTAGGCTACTGTATTAAAAATAAACAAAACATGCAAAAAAATGTATTTATAAAATGTAGGGAAGTAAAACATATATTATATATGCTTTACAATGTATAGTAGAGTAATTTTTACAGATACTTAAAGTACAGAGTACAGATACTTGAAAATGTTCTTGAGTAAAAGTTAAAATACGTTTACTAAAAGTACTATACAACAACACTACAAATCATAACATTTAGCCTACGTCCTTTTTAAATATGACCCCATCTGTGAAAACCCAGCTAAAGTTATATATTTTTCTGCATAAAATCATTCTACATAATATAAAGAACATTCTGTGAAAATATAACCTTGATTATATTGACAAAGTCAACGTCACAGATTTAATTGAAATTAGGACTGAAATCAAACGTTGATGCTTGTTATCTCATTATTAGATTTGGAGACTTTTGCCTTGTCAGGGTCATAGATATTTGTATGTATTTGAATGACCAGAAATAACCACAAGCCTTCCGAATTGTCATTGAAATTGTAATGTGTGTTTAACTTTAAAAACAAATCCAAACTTTTTATTTAGTACAATGGTAAGTTTACAACAACTTCCTAACATTTCACATAAGTAAATCGCAATGAATCATATTCTTTCAACTTTTGAACAAAAGGAGACTTTCTGGGTGGATGGAGCATGAATTCCTCATTTGTGATAAAAGAGCAGCTCGTACGCGGGGAATCCTGACAGGCGTTGAGGTTTCTGAGGTGAGACACTTTTACTTTCTCAACTTAGTTCATAAATCTGTTCCTGTGAGTGCAGACTTTGGTATCAGAGTGCAATGTGAGACATCTCTTCATTGCTGCCAAAGAGAAACCATCGAGATCTCAATTGTCAGTTGTTGTTTTTTTGCAACCAAACAATGGTGCATGCAAATAGTCTCCTGTTGTTTCCCGCACAAAATAAAGCCGTGCTAAAGCACTAGCCCAACGTAATATACCTTCCCGTGTAAGATTTATTACAGCCGTGCTAAAGAAATGGACCCGGGCTGCTTTGCTGGAGGCTGCACACGAGGTTACGAGCTGATGCTAGGAGTTATGATTTATAGATATAAAATTGTGCTGACAGCTTAACAGCCTCAGTTCTGCTGAATGACCGCCTCTGTTTGCAGTGTGGGTGGCATGAGATTTTACTAGTTTAGACTGATCTGAAATGAGTTTGTTGCCGTTTTAAAGTGACAAAATTAAAGGCTTGAACTAGATACTTACACAAACAGGCAAAAGCTTTACACAAAGGACCGTGACTAGCATTTAGTCTATTGTTACAGGATCATATGAGTCACAGCGTGTGATGAATCACTTACATTCCATGGGTCATTTCAAATGGCTTTAGACCCAAAATCATTATACAGTCAAAATCAAAAGTTGAAATA